>OY987212.1:44991976-45439065 GCA_963920805.1 Primula vulgaris | reverse complement strand
GTGCTATGTAATTATTACTCACTCTTTATTATTCATTATGAAACTACATACAATTTTGACCAGACTTGTATCAAAATTGTTAGAATAAAAATTTTCAAAAGTTTATCATATAGTTCAAATGTTAAATTTTATGATTAGATTTTAAAAAATGCTAATTTCGACAATTTTGATATAAGTTATAAACCGATCAAAATTGAAGTTAATTTTGTAATGGACAATCAAAGAACGGAGAGAGTATTAACAAATGATAATAGATAGTCTTAGTTTTTCTTGCCATATACTCCTTAATTATATAGTAAGATGCAAGAAATAATATACAGTAAATTTCTAGGTTCCGTATATACAGTAAAAGGTTAATAGATTAACATTTACTAACACAGTTGACATTTTCTTTCTTTATGAAGCAAAAGGACAGCAAGGATTTGTAAAAATTATGGGTAATTTGGTACTCCCCTTACTTGCCGTTATTAATCAGTACGGTAATTGCTCAAATTTGATTTAAGTTGTCTTTTTGTTAAAAACGTGCTTAAAATCTTTTCTAAATCTTTAATTAATACTCCGTATATGGGCCTGAAAATGCCCCCATCTATTAACTTACTTTTTTACCTACTCCTACTTTACTGGGTGTCTTTTTAATATAATGCTTATCTTAAGTCTTTCTTAGGGAGATTATATATAACTTACTTCTTTTGCCGGAAAACTTTAATTAATTAATGTCGTCATATTAGCTAGTGATGCATTTTTTTTGGTTTGTCCACTTTGTTATTGCCATTAAAGTAATCGAGTATGTGCAATATCTTTTTGCGCGCTTTCTCTAAAGTCATCCAGGTCTTAAATCGTTTGGGTCGAAAGTTGTATGGGCAAATGTTATATAATTACCTTTTGGGGGGGGGGGGGGGGTCAATTATATATATTACCTTTTCAGAAGACGGGCTTACTAGTGATAGATTCCAAGACTGAGATGGTAACAAAAAGTATTTTCTCTCATTTTTTATTTTTTTTTGAGAGATTAAGCGTGTATATAAAGTCAAACGCTCACAATGCTTGAAGGGTACGACGAATTCGTAAAAAAGAAAGCGCCTCATCGAAGGAATGATGGGCTTAACCTCCAAACATTACAAATAAACTTATTTCTAGAATTATTTTTTGCATTTTTGAATTTATTCAAACTACTCGCAAAAAACACTTCAATCTCCTTGATAATATTTCCGGAAGTAGATTTAATTTCTCGATATAATCTAGCATTTCTTTCACCCCATATATAATAGACCGTAGAAGCGATAATGATACCAATTAACAAGTCGGACACCGTGCTTCCTTTGAAGTGAGCATTGGCCTATTTTACCCAAAAACTCCAAGGTCCATTTTGCGCTAGCAAACCAAATTTTGATAGGATAATATGTCAAATACGCCGAGAGAAAGAACACTCAAAGAACATGTGGTCTCTTGTCTCGGAATAATGGTAATAAATCTCGCATCGATTTACTTGTACCAATACATCGGTTAATTGGATGAGTTTCCTCATAAATGTATTAGTATCTCTTTCACTTTTTTACTAACTACTCTCTTCTTAATTCGTGATGGAAATACAATATTAAATCTCCAATCAAAAACAAAAAAGGCTTTTTAGTGAACGTATGGCAAAATAAAAATATTAAAAGTTAACATATCCATTGAAAATGATCTAATTTATCGACTGTGGTTCAGTTTATATATGCTAAAGTTTGGCCAAATACACGTTTTCTTCATTTAAGCCTTGGTGGATCCTTTGGCTGCACAAAAAGCATATACCTATATATTCCACTTCAATCAAAAAATCATATAGTACTTAGATCATGGAGTAAATCGATCTCAGTGCTATAACTCCAAGAGAAAACAAAACGATGAAAACATGGACAGCTCCTAACTAATCATCAGACGTGTGATATCTTTTCTTTTCAAGTGGCAATATTATTAAGCCGCGTCATAAGGCATGTGCTATATTATACTAATTAGCTAGTTAACCGTAATATTATGTGGTTCATGTCTTTCATATTGTTATATTTAGTTCCGAATCAATCTGGAGTATTAATTTGATAAAAAAAATCTACATAATGCTGACAATTTGATCTAGTTGAGAGGTGTACTAGTTGAGTTACGGAGCAAATTATGAAAATGTTATAAGATATCTAATAAGAAATTATAAGATAATATTATATAAAGATTTAAGGAGAAGTTATGGAATGTTGTGTTTAATGACTAATAAGGGTATAATTGTGCTATTATATTCCATATGCATGGAATGATAAGAAAGATTTAAAAATATGGAGTTTTTGATATTAAGTATATTTTAATGTACTAATCAATAATTCTCTGTTTATTTGACGGCCACGAATTAACCTAACGCTAGATGTCCTATCTAGCTATGAGTCCAAATCTTCTATCACTATTCTCTATCTCCTTCCGTGCTCATTTGCTTATTTTCACTCAAATTTTAAATTTTCACAACTTATACCGCAAATTTATAAACTTTTATATTATATTGTATTCAAATTTTAAAACATTTGAACATAATATTATTTTATACAATTTTTTTAATATTCAATGTTTAATTTACACTAATTTATACATTTATTCCAAAATAAATTTTGTGCGGATTTTCTTTTAAAAATAATTATTGGAATGTATTGATACATGTATTATAGTAATTGTACAATTTTTTTCAAGTTTTTTAGAATTTTTTTTGGATAAAATAAATAAGAAGACACGAAAAATGATAGAGAAATGGAACATAGGATTTATAATCATCTAGCTATGCATGCATGTTCAAATTTGAACAACGCATAGAAAATTCTTCTGTTTTAAATATAAACCTAATGTTTGTTGAGAACTTCAGTAAATGAAGCCGAAAGTCAGCAGATATGAGGTATGATATTGATAGTTGACTTTGATGAAGAAAAATCCTTTAAAATAAAATTGAATTAGGTCTAATTAAGGGATCTTTTGTAAGAAATTATTTTTTCTCCTTTTTCAGTTTGAAGTATTTTTCATTTATTAGTCATATTAGCATATTACACTTGGGTAAGTTTATAATTAATGTTAATGGTGTTTTAAATTGCCCAGGATATATAAACACAAATAGTCAAATAACTTCTTCTTTTTTTGAAATGAAATAGTCAAATAACTTGAACCTTATACAAATAAACTTTCTTCAAATCAAGGATCATATTGGTTTTAGAAACGATTAAAAGTGGAGTACGATAAATCCCATTTCCCCGCATAAAGAACATACTACTATTTTAATTAAACTGTAAATACCATTTCACATATATCCATGTCATCATATTATATATAGAAGTCAACTTTAAAAAAAAAATAAGTCTGTCAAATTTTGGTTTTTTTTTTTCAAAATGTCTTTCACTATTTTTTACTAATTACTCATTTATATTTATTTATTTCAAAATATAAAAAACACACAAAAATTATGATCTTTTCAAAACAATTATAATATTATACCAAATAAAAGTTTTACGTGTATTTTCTATAACAAAAACATTATATTACTCATGTTTTTTAATTTAATATATTCATTCAATCAATATAGTTTTTAAAAATTTATTACCCGAATCATATCATTCTATTATAATAAGTCAAGCCAAGTCAAATGAGTCTGCCCAATTTAGCCATTTTTTTTCAAAAATACACATACACCTTTATATTAATTACAATAATATCATACTTCCATAAAAATATAAAAAGTAAAAACTAATAAAATTATTTATCATTTTTTAACAACCAAACATTTTTTTAAATCTTTATATATTTTTTGTATTATCCACGTATTTATATCGTAATTATACATATTTTTTATATTTTTATTGTATTACGCGCCGTATACACAACGCATGGACCACGATTACTAGTATATATATATATATATATATATATATATATATATATATATATATATATATATCAAGTGTCGTCCACAGTAGGATAACGATTACAGGTGTAAACAGATGAGAAGGTGATAATATTGTCCAATGGTTATTTTATACCGACCAAATATTCAATGAAATACTTGACTGCTTAATTTTCTACCGTACTGGCGCCGTACAAACCATGATACATATGTAAATATAAGTTTTAAATAGTGCACTGGCAGATAAAACATAAATGCATCTTCTCTTTGTGCTGTGACAACCTCTGCAAACTGCAACATTTATGAAAGAGGGACATATGACCGTGTATTTTATATCATTAGTAAAACTCTTTTTTTTGTACCGTTGATGTTTTTATATTCAATCTAATGGTGATATACAGATGTGGTTCGAAAGAAATAAAACATAAATAAATAAATAAAATTACCCTTTTTTCTGTTTCTTGTGTCTATAATCTCATCCTTCCCCGAATTATTATATTCTGTCTCATTAAATACACACGTTTTTCAGGCCAATTCACACCTAAACCTATGTTTACTTTTGATTTGCACAAAATTTGTATTTAGAAATTAATTAGAAGTAGAAAGGTAAGTTAAGTTTATTGACAAATTCTTAAAATAGATTATTCAAAATTTCAAAAATACAGATCAAATATTTTCCAAATTATTTTGAGTTTCTTTTTAAGATTTCAATAACTCCAGATAATTTGTCTTTAAGTTTGATGAATATTGTTTGTGATTTGAGTTTTCATCTAACATGAAAGAATGGAGAAAAATGGAGTTGCAGACACTTGCTATGATACATTTGTGTATTTTAAATTATTTTATCCTCATATGCTATGGTTTAACTATATTTACATGGGAGTAACTAGATGCGGATTAAAGGTGACTAAATCACCTCCATATTAAGAAAGTTGCGAAAAAAATTCATAGATTTTGCTTAGAAGTTGACGATTATATCATTTTATCACCCCCATAATTACAATAAAATACAAACATGCAATTCAGCCCCGCTCAACATTAAATCCTATTTCTATCACTGCATATTTATGTTACTTTTTTTAAATTCTTATACATGTACCAGATAGTCCATATAAATCTTTGAGTCTTTTGTTTTGATTCGTTATGTACGGTAGAGCCACTTACAGTAACTTGGCCAGCTTTGGTTAAAATATTTTTCCGATTGTTCATTTCGAACCAGATGATAATAAAGTAGCTTGTAACACGTTTTGATTATTAAAGTGATTTAGGGTTGAAACAATTAGTTTGATGAATTAAATTTGGTGTTATTTAATTAAATAATTGTTAGTTTTTAAACCAACAAAATTAAATCTATATGGATTTTCATTTAAGCACGAATGGCCAGATTTCTCTTTGGAATTGAAAAGCGCATTTAAGTTAAATGGCCTATTTCTTTAATTTACATATTGTGGATCATCATTATTCATTAATTACTATGCACGGGTTTAACTCAAAGTGACACGTATCCGTACATATTAGCTGCCGGAACAAACGTTACATGTGTGAGCAGTAACAATATGGAGTACTATATGTTCAAACATAAATAAGCTTGTATTATCATACTATAAATGAAATCAACATAAATTTGAGTTCATGTGATAGAGATAATCTGTAAACTTGTCATATTGGCAATCGGTCGAGAATATTATGAACCATGTTATATTTTTAGAAAAAAACTATGTAGCTTTCCAAGTCAGTTCTAAGCCAAAAGTTGATATTTTTGAAAGTTGAATTGCATAACTTCAATTTTTCCAACACTCTATATGTGAAAATTGGACAAGTGGGAATGCTACTTTTGAAACATAATATATAGATAATGTTAGACTAACGGGAAAATCCTACACGTAAAACGAAAGTAAAGCCGAATTTAAATGATCTATGACTACTGGACATGTTTGTTCCAGTATTCAAGCTCTAGTCTCGCTTCTTCTTTTTTCATTATCAAGTTTAATTCACATGTAAATTACTATACGTTTTCATATAATTTTCATTTTGTTTTTTTCGCTTCATGTTTTCCTTAGTTTCTCACATATTAATTCGTTGAACACTAGGCGGCCGTGACTCGCTATAGCTTACTATTTTTTTGTTTAATCCCAGTAAAAATCTGCCTCCTAGCTCATCTTTGTATTCGATCTCCAAAAGGTTTCAGCTTGATTAAGTGTATTGGGACTGCAGTAAGTTCCCCATTTTTAAAATTTAAATTTTAAGAACAATTTTGTTTTACATACGCTAATGTATGACTACTTTTTGAAATTTTCCAATAATTCATCTTAGGAACATAGATAACTGCTTTATTACCGTAATAACTAATAGAAGTACTTCTCTAAAATCGTTTATGCACTTTTCTTGTTTGCTGAAAGTTTACGATAATTTAATTGAAGACAACTGGTTTATGTGTAGAAAAGCATAGACCACGTTTTGGTGGTCTTAGCTTCGATCAAATATGTATATGTAAACGTACTGTATATATATATATATATATATGTAGAGAGAGAGATAAAAGAAAAGAACTGTATATTATCTTAATTGAATTTCTCTGTGTACATTTTTCCTATATATACATATATAATATTTACAATACAGTCCTGAGACTCACTGAAGTAACAGAACTAGTCCATTATACATAAACTTCTATTTAGTACTTTACATATCAAAAGTAACAGAATCAATCCATTATACATTATACATAAACTTCTATTTAGTACTTTACATATCAAAAGTAACAGAACCAGACCTGTATATTCAATATGCCCCCCTCAAGATGGAGAGTGGAGTGATAACACACCCATCTTGACCAGTAAATGCTGAAAACAAGATGCTCCAAGACCTTTGGTGAATAAATCTGCAATATTGTTAGTAGTACTAACATGTAAAGGATGAATAACATTTTGTATGATTAAATCCCTAATAAAATGACAGTCCACTTCAACATGCTTAGTTTTTTCATGATTTACAGGATTATATGCTAAACCAAGTGCAGATTTACTGTCTGTGAATAAAAAAACTGGCTTTTCTGTTTTTATGCCTAAGTCTTTTAACAAACTAATTAACCATAAAACTTCACAACTAGTAATTGCTAAAGCCCTATATTCAGCCTCAGCACTACTCCTAGAAACAACTTTTTGCTTTTTACTTTTCCATGATATAAGAGAATTACCAAGAAAAATACTAAAACCTGTAACTGATCTCCTAGTATCTACACAGGCAGCCCAATCACAGTCACTAAAATCTTTTAAATCTAAGGAAGAATTTGAAGAAAAGAAAATACATTGAGCTGGATTTTTCTTTATGTACCTTAGAACCCTTAATGCTGCTGCATAATGTGACTGACTTGGTGCTGCTAAAAACTGACTTAAAACATGAACAGGATAACAAATATCTGGTCTAGTAATTGTTAGATATAATAACTTACCAATCAATTTCCTATACAAAGTAATGTCCTCAAAAAAATTGTCATCAGAATTACTGAATTTTTGCTTTGTATCCATTGGAAAATTAGTAGGCTTAGAGGCTAATAAACCTGTATCTGCCAGAACTTCTAGTGCATATTTCCTTTGACAAACATGGATACCTGTTTTGTTTCTTGCCACTTCTAGACCTAAAAAATATCTTAAATTGCCTAAGTCTTTCAATTTGAACTTGTTATTCAAAAAAAATTTAACTTCTGTAATTAGTTCTACATATACAATATCATCTGTAATTAGTTCTACCTAGAACAATATCATCTACATATACCGGTAATGCTAAAAAATAACCATGTTTAGAAATAGTAAACAAAGAATAATCTGCTATTGACTGTTGAAAACCAAAAGATAAAAGAGCATTACTTAGCTTGGAAAACCATCGTCTTGATACTTGTTTCAAGCCATATAAAGATTTTTGCAGTTTACAGACTAAATTTTTATTATCTTGTAAAAAACCTGGTGGAGGTAACATATAGACTTCTTCTTCTAGATCACCATGTAAAAAAGCATTGTTAACATCTATTTGAGCTAAAAACCAATTCTGAGAAGCTGCAGTAGCTAAAAAATACCTAACTGTAGTTATTTTAGCAACTAGTGAAAAAGTAGCTTCATAGTCTATTCCTTCAAGTTGGGTATAACCCTTAGCTACCAATCTAGCTTTATACCTTTCTATGGAACCATCTGCTTTATGTTTAATTTTAAAAACCCATTTACAGCCAATAGGTTGTTTGCTATTAGGTAATTCAGTAAGTAACCAAGTTTTATTGGTTTGTAAGGCCAAAATCTCATCTTTCATTGCTTGAATCCATAAAGGATCTGTACTAACCTGTTTATAAGTTTTAGGTTCAATAACAGAAGAAACTGATACACAGAAATTTTTATAGTCATTAGAAATGTTATCATATGTAATACAAGAACTTAAAGCATGAGCAGGATTTGATATAGAAGGAACAGTAACAATATTACTTAAAACACACTGATAGTCTTGTAAATAAGCAGGGGCCTTACCATTTCTTTTACTTCTTTTAACAGATGAAATAACAGAATCACTGTTAGTCTTAGTACTATTCTGAGTTTGCTCACCACTAATATCATTATTCTTATCATTATCAGTAAAAGAACAAGGTTTTTCTTGTTTCAGAAAAGGAAAAACTTCTTCATAAAAGATAACATCCCTGGTAAGAAAAAAATCATTGGTATCTAAATTTAACAATTTATAACCTTTTGTACTTGTGCCATATCCTAGGAAAACACAATTCCTTCCTCTAGCATCAAACTTAGATTTATCTCTTCTTAAAGTACTAGCATAGCACAAACACCCAAATACTTTTAAATGATTATAAGTAGGTTTATGACCATACAGAATTTCATAAGGACTTTTATTGGCTAACAAAGGAGTAGGAGTCCTATTAATAATGTAAGCTGCAGTTAATACACATTCTCCCCAAAATCTCAATGGTAAAGAAGACTGAAACCTTAAAGCCCTAGCAATATTTAACAAATGTTGATGTTTTCTTTCTACTATTCCATTTTGTTGTGGTGTTTCTACACAACTGGTTTGATGAATGATACCATTTTTAGAATAAAAATCCATTAGGTGAAATTCAGTCCCATTATCACTTCTTAAAACTTTGATTTTACTATTAAACTGTGTTTCAACCATTCTAAAAAACTGAGGTAGTATTATAGATGTTTCAGACTTGTGTTTTAACAGAAAAATCCAAGTGCACCTAGTGTAATCATCTACTATAGTCAAAAAATAAACAAAACCATTATAAGTAGGAACAGAATAATTACCCCAAATATCACAATGTATAAGCTCAAAAGCTTTATTAACATGAGTACTACTTAATGGAAAACTCAATCTTTGTTGTTTAGCAAGATGACAAACATCATAGGGAGTACAATTTTTAACAGTAAACTTTACTTTTACATCATCTGAAATCAAACTCAACACAGAAACAGAAGGATGTCCTAATCTGGAATGCCAAACATTAGGCTGATTATGTAAAACAGTACTATTACAGCTAGTATTTAAAGAACTATGAACACCCTCTTTTAAGAAAATATACAAGCCATTCTTTGCTTCTGCCCTACTAATCATCTTCAAAGACCCCTGGTCCTGGATATAACATGTATGTTTATCAAAAACTAATGAATAATTAGAATACCTAGCTAGCTTATTAACAGAAACTAGATTATAACCAAATGAAGGAACACACAGAACATTATGTAATACTATACCATTTTTAAAAAACGCACTCCCTATATGAGTTACTGCAGCAACTTGTCCATTAGGAAGATTAACATGAGAATTAACTATTTTAAAATGACTAAGATGACTTAAAGAAGCAACCATGTGCTCATTTGCTCCACTATCAATAATCCATACATTGTAATTATATGCATCTTTATTTTTATCTAAAAAAACAGTAGAACAAGTTAAAGACATACCTGCCATGACAGTATACACCATGTTGGATTGTATTTTTGATGTTGCTACACCTTGTTGCTGCTGACCAGAATCTTGACACTTTTCTTGATCAGAAAACCCATGTATATGCAAAGGAGTAGGAAGTCCTCCTATCACCCCATTATCCCTATAACTATCACCCCCTTGATATGAAACCTGATAAACCATATTATCACCAGAAAACCCTTGACTAAACCCCCTTGGCCTTGGTGTCCAACCAGGTGGATACCCATGTAGCCTGTAACATCTATCTTTGGTATGCCTATTGGACCCACAATATGAACATTTCATAGGATTACCTCTTCCCATATTAGGCCTAAAAGGTCTAAAAACATTGCTAGTAGAAGTAGGAGGCCTAAAGTTTTGACTAGAAGAACCCCTAGCCTGATTACTCTGATTGAACTGGGAAGCAAGAACCATATTATGTTGGTTTGCTACAGCATGAACACCTATATTTTGTTGTTTCTCCTCTTGTGCCATCAATTGATACATATCATTTACACTAGGCAGGGGTTTCATTAATAAAATCTGGCTTTTAACATGAGCAAATTTCTCATTTAATCCCATTAGAAAAATCATCTTAAACACCCTATGTTCTCTTGCTATTATAGCAGCCATGAAATTACAACCACAACTACCAATACTACCACAAGTACACCTAGGTATAGGACTTAGAACACTTAATTGATTCCACAAAGTTTCTAATTTGGTCAAATAAGAAGATACAGATAAATCTTCTTGAATCACTGTATGAATATCATGATGTAATTCATAAATCCTGGCTTCGTTAATTCTTTCCACATCTTAGAGGCACTATCAACATATAAAATAGATTGACTTATTTGATTATTAACAGAATTAATAATCCAGGTCATGACAATCAAATTACACTGCAACCAAGCCCCATACATAGGATCATTCTCAGATGGGCAAGCTAAAGAACCAGTTACAAACCCTAATTTTGATTTAGCCCCTATTGAAATTTCCATGGCCCTTCTCCAAGAATGGAAATTAAGACCATTCAAGACAGGATTAACTAAGGATGTACTAGTATTTTCGTTTGAGCCAATAAAATATGGACTCATAGTGGTAACAGGATTATGAACCCTAGGTTGGTTATCAGTTTGATTTTCTCCTAATCCTGACATAATCTTGAATTAAAGAAAAACAAAGAAACAATTAGGGTTTCAGCGAATACCAAGCGAAGAGACGATCCAATTGTAGAAAAGCCCCAAATTTTCAGAAAACCCCAAATTCTTGATCAGGAACCCTAAAAAACCAATTGCATCCAAATTTGTGGATTAAAGACAGCGGAAAAAGCCTATTATAGCTCTGATACCATGTAGAAAAGCATAGACCATGTTTTGGTGGTCTTAGCTTCGATCAAATATGTATATGTAAACGTACTATATATATATATATATATATATATATATATATATATATATATATATATATATATATGTAGAGAGAGAGATATAAAAGAAAAGAACTGTATATTATCTGAATTGAATTTCTCTGTGTACATTTTTCCTATATATACATATATAATATTTACAATACAATCCTGAGACTCACAAAAGTAACAGAACCAGTCCATTATACATAAACTTCTATTCAGTACTTTACATATCAAAAGTAACAGAACCAGTCCATTATACATTATACATAAACTTCTATTTAGTACTTTACATATCAAAAGTAACAGAACCAGACCTGTATATTCAATATTATGCAATACTTGTATTATTAGTAAATACTCTCTCCGTTCACATTTAATTGTCCATTATAAAATTACGTCCAATTTTAACCGTTTTATAATTTGTATCAAAATTATCGAAATGAATTTTTTCAAAATCTAATCATAAAATTTAACATTTGAACTATATAATCAATTTTTGAAAATTTTGATATAAGTTCTTGGCCGGTCAAAATTGTACGTAGTTTCGTAATGGAAAATTAAATATTAACGGAGGGAGTATCAAACATCGTATCACTTTAAAATACTGGATGTGACATCATAAGAGCATTCACATCACACTCTTTAAACTCAACTTTATTTAAATTTGATAAGTTTATTTGTAAAAAAACATTCACATCACTCTCATATTAAGCTCTCTATATTCAAAAAATATCAATATCACTCTTTATAAATGAAGAAAATTAGTTCTTCTCATCAACCAAAAAATAATATTTTATTTTTGGGTCACATCTTCAATCATGTATTATTTCAAAAAAATAAACAAACTAAGTCTTAAAATACAATACAAAAATTAATAAAGTATTAACAGAGAGAGTGTTTTGAAGAGATTGAAAAATCAACTAAAATTTAACTGACTCTCTAAACATCAAAAAATAATATTTTCATTGACAAATTTTTTTAAAAAATTGATGTCAATGCATTTACAAGGTTACTAATAAAAACCATATGCCGGACTTTTGGTGTACAAGTGTAAAATCATAATCCAGGAACTACAAAGTCTACAACCAAAATCAATTTTGCATGGATGTTTTGATGAGTCCATTAATTCCGCATCAAAAAGTCATTTCAAGCATATATATATTGTCGTCACATGCACTTGATTCTAGAGGAAACTATCATTATATTTTCCGTTTCTTTATCTTCCCCTCCAAACGTGTATCATGTTAGTTGGGAATTTGGACTTTGGAGGACACGAAATCAATCTTAAGAGTTACCGAGACTATGATAGGTTATTTAAAGAAAATATATATACTAAAATAGCTTACTATTCCGTACTACAAAAGTGACTTCTGATTTACGACTTTGACTTTTTTGAATGGAGAAAATGACATGACTATATATATGATATAAAACTTTATTTTAAAGACGTATTGAGGAAATATTTCTTCTGTGTTGTTTTATTGATTTAAGTTGTTCTTTATTGGTACGTAAATGGTAATACGAATACAAATAACATAGGTATCAATATCTGATTGATTATTTTTTTTTAATACAAACCAACTTTTATTAGAAATTAAAAGTATTACAATACTTTGAAAAGCGATAAATTACAACCGAAAACCGGTAATCAACGCAATTACAAAACTGGAAAAATGTGTTTTAAAAGAAACTTTATTTTGAAAAAGATTTCTTGATACTATCCTCACCTCTTATCATGTTTCAATAAACAAAACATATCTGATTGGTTTTGTTGATTTGTTAGGACTATAGGTAATGGATTATGCTACTAAAGTCTCCATTTAGTCACTAAATTTGTTCATGAATAAATGTCATTTATAAAAATACGTCTTGGCCAATAAAATTTTCATATCTAGATTCTAAAAAAAAAAAAAAGTACGTATTTCATGATTAAAAGTTTAAAACTATATATGAAATTATTAAATTTGTTATTTCTTCAATTTAGATATGAAAAAATTGTATGTCATAGTTATATATATTTCCGCATATGACATTTATTTATGGACAGACATATATTATATAGGATATCACAGGCGTAACTTAAATAAATAAATAAACTATAGCTACGTAAAAAAAAAGGTTAAAGTAGAACAGTTCAATTTCTCTTTCCAATATATGCTAATTAGCGCTATAACTGTTCCCACCCTTTTAACGGCTAGTAATTGTATCGATCAAGATCTTAATTTTAATGCTAACGCTTTCAGAATATTCCCAAATTCATGTATATTCTCATCCGGCTGCAAGTGGTCATCCGTTATGATCCTCGTATATGCAAAAAATATTACGGAAGCCATGGCAGGTGCAACCCAAAAGATCCAATGCTGGTTCCACAATTCCCCGCTTCTAACAATTGCGGGGCCCAAACACCTCGCAGGGTTCATCCCAGCCCCCGAATAACCTTTCACACCCGTCACTGTACTCGAAATGAAAATATTAATCCCCACAATTATTCCAATGGCGGCACTAACCACAATCCCACCAAATTTTTTGGCAATTTTTATATCAAAGGCGATCCATCTCAAAGCGTATAAGTAAACAAAGCAACATATGAGCTCAAGGTAAAAGGCTTGGGTCAATCCAAGTTTACCTATCGTGCAACCTCCCAACGAATACTTACTTTCGATATCGCTACTCAAGACTACCTTCAACGCTAGAGCCCCTAAAGTGGCACCAATACATTGAGCGAAAATGTATATTAAGGCCCGTGAAAGAGAAATAAGGCCCATGAGCCCGGTAGACAGGCTAATAACTGGGCTGAGTTGTCCTCCGGATATGGGCATAATGGCAAGGACTAGAAATGCAATTGTAGTACCCATTAGGATCGACATTATGAGAATTGGTGCACCCCCAATGTCGGTTTCAAGGGTAGATATAGCTATCGTGCCGTTCAAAAATATAAGAATGGCCGAGGCCATGAGCTCCGCTAGTGCTGCTTTCCATACCTAATAATAAAAATTGAGATCTGTAGTGATCTTAAGAAATTAATACGGAAAAAGATACATAAAAAGAAATGGGAAAGACGGTTTGTTAAAGAGTACACCTAATGGAGAACTTATTATAAGATACAATACAACACATTAATTACCATTTTGTTAATATTTCATCTCCTTAGACATCTTTGTTAAACGCTCTCTACCATAGGAATTTCTTTAAAAATGAAAACCACCGTATACAGTCAGAGATTGAATTCTCACAAACTAAAGTACAATCAAACCATTCTCAGTTATTATCTAACCTTCATGTAAAATAAAAAAATATATCAGGCCTTAACTTAAAGCCAAACTTCTCCCTCGAACCCCTCGGAATCACCTCTTATTGACCATTGAAGAGTAAGATTAAAATTTCTCTCCGACTATTGCTACAGCTACAGGCTACAAGCTTCTATTCATAAACACAAAAGAAATATGATTCTAATTTATAACTCAAATTACTATTGATATTGCTATTTTTGTTAAACTTGTCAATTGTGATATGTCTTATTCGAGTTCATATGTCTTCTTCTAAAAAGAAAATGCTAAGAGGAAAAAACCAAAAGCACAGTAGACCACTTTGATTTCATATTAGATTTCATTAGTCACTATATCAAGACATTCAAGGAAACAGAGATAGTTATTAATTTGTACTTGCTCAATATAGTTTGCCCTTGTTCGACATGAATGTTAGTCTGTTACTATTGTGTGATTTCAGTACATTATGTTGAATCAAATTATATTATATAAATGGATCTGTGACTTCCTTTTCTGTCATGTGTAGGGAAGCGGGAACTAAAAATCAACCTTGGCGGAGACGAAGTCGCTTAAACCCAACCTTTCACCTAAAGTTATTTGCGGTGATTGCTTCTGCTTTTCCTCAACATCTTTCACCTGATTTGAATATTCAAACCTTTCACCCAAACTAGCTTGTGGTGCATGCTTCTTTTCTTTCTCGACACTTTTACCCTGACCTGAATTTCCACTGATGCAAAGAAAATTGATTGTAATAAGTTGTTTTCTTCCTACCTAATTCCTAAAGAAGACTAGTTCTAAATGAATAAAAGAGACAGACCTAAATTTCAAAAAGTTGATGAGTATTTAAATTCCAAAAATATACTGAGTATCTACTTCTATCAATATATATTCTTCTCTTTGAAAGTCTTTTCTTATAGATTTGTCAAAAACATGAAACCGAAAAATGTGAGAGGGTGTACATTAACATTTGACAAATGGTTACCAACAGATCTAATCCGGTTTGATCTGACGACAAAATAAATGTTTTCTCACTTAGTTCAGAGATCACCACAAGTCCCTAACAATATTAGAAATGTTTCCCCTCTTTAGATCACTATTGAAAAAAATTGGTCAGACACAATGGTAAAAGAGAAGAAAAACAAGTAGACAACTCAAAAAAATATGAGCAAACAACACTAAATCACAACTGAATGGTATCTGAAACCTCAACTAAATCACAACCAAACAAGGCATTGTTGAAGTAAAGGTATATATATAGAGGGCCATACAACAATAAAGAACCGCTGGTATATATTTCCTTACTAAGATTCTGCATGAATATTATGATCAAACAACACAAGAAGGGAAGGGAATGGTAGTGAGAGAACAAAATAAATCACTCACCTTGATTGTATTGAGAAGGAGAAGAATTTGCTTCGATACAATTCATTTTCAACATCTATAACTATTGAATGATCGGACATGTTTACCAAAAAGATCAGTCAGATAAACCTTTTTCCTCTTTTCGTGACATAATACAAGGTATACTTATAATAAATGCATGCAGGTCTCTTGGTATCCAGGTAAAGCATAAAAAGAAAAAAAAATGTTCAAAGAGATGCTCAAAACGGGAATATCGATGAGTTAATTTCTTTGGTTTCTCTGGCAACTTATGTTTATAATGTAAACCTATGTCTTCTTGTGAGTTGAACTTTGATGCGACTTATTTAAACAATAGTACTCATATAGATACTTAAAACGAAAATGTGGTTGTGGTGATGTTCGAAGTGATTGGGTCCTTTAAAAGAGATTTATCAAGTTGTTTGCTTCAGAACTATAACGCCGAACAAGAAGCATTTTATCATATAAAACCCAGCAAAGATTGAATATATTTCTTTTCCTAGAGCGATTAGTCCTGGAATTATCGCACCCTATAACTCTACGTTGTTCTACCCTCTTGTCGCATATTGATAACGAATTAATGATGAGGATGAGAGAATAATAATTTAGTTTCTAGCTTTTGTCTCTCTCAATAAAATAAAGACCTTTGTGGTATAACTATATGTCTTTTCATAAAATGTTAATAAAATATCAATTTTCAAATGGATGGGAAAATGTCAATAAACTAACGCGTAATATATACGCCTAAACAACTAAATATTCTATTCATATCTGCAATGTCAATTTATTTTTCCTCCATCGAACAAAAACAAAGGCGTTTTACTTCGAGAAGAACATGGCATCTTGCCCGGATGTTACTTTCAGCCTTGTTCATTCTCATGTCATTGTGAACATAAACTAGTATGTAAATGTCAAGAACTATATTAGAAAATGATTTATTAAGAGTAGTTGGAATCTAAATCGCTATCTTGATATTTTCTATGTTGAGGTCTAAGTTTTTGGATATTTTTACATGTATCGCTTTTGTGGTTTTGGCTAATGCCGCTGTCTATAATGCTCAAAACTTCAAGAGAGAGAGAAAAAAACTATGTTAATTCAGTCATGAAAGCAGTTGATGTTAGAAAACAATTTTATTCCACGCATCAACGACACACCCACTCTCATCGCGCTCTAAGAAGCTTCCCTCTGTCATCAAAGGAATCAGTCCTTTGACAATAATTATTTTTTCTTTAATCCAGTAACATTCTTTTTCGATAATAAAACTCATTTTTCAACATAAAACATAAACTTGAAGACTAAAATATAAGTATTATATACTCCTACTGGACTGAAATATCTGTCTTTGTCTAAAATTTGAAAACTAAGACCGATTGGACAAAAGCAAACATATTCTGACTTATCATATGATCCAAACAAATACTGTAAGTTATAACCAATGGCAGTCTATGCTGCTGAACCCGACTGTACTTATTCATCCGGGATTGGAAACGTCTGTGCAGTAGAAGAAGTGTAGAAGTAAAGGAAAAGTTCTCATTGGTGTGAATATGCATGGATTATATAGAAAAACTGGTATCTTTTTACCAATTCCTCTTCAGCAAACATTCTGCATAAATAAAATATTTCTTGACAAAATTCACACTAGATATTTGAATAGTTTAATCACTATCTTCTTCTGAGCTAATTCTTTTTCACTTCACATTTTTAGTAGTGATAACCTTATAACAAGCTTTTAAAACATTGGCAAAATCATGAACATTTTCTACTGGCCGAACATCCGGGTCCGGTACAATCTTCGTGTATATATAGAAAACTAGAGTAGCAACGGTAGGCCCAATCCAGAATATCCAATGCCCATCCCACAAGTGCCCACCTCTCACAACTGCGGGCCCAAAACACCTTGCAGGGTTCATCCCTGCCCCTGAATAGCCTTTCACACCCGTAACTGTTGTGGATGCAAAAATGCATAGGCCTATAAAAATTCCAATTGCCGAAGAAACAAAAATTAGGCCGTATCTCTTCACTTGTTGCTCGTCAAAAGCTATCCATCGAAGTCCAAACAGGTAAACAAAAGTGCATATCATCTCGAGATAAAAGGCTTGGGCCAACCCAAGTCCTATCAGCTCAGGCCCATCTGAGCCTGAACTGACTACGGTCACTGTGCATCCTGCCAGTGAGAAATTACGTTCGATATCGCTATTCAGCACGGCCTTTAAGGCTACGGCCCCTAAAATGCTACCGATGCATTGGGCTACAATGTAAATAAAGACCCGTGAAAGAGATATTAGGCCCATTAGCCCGATGGATAAGCTAATGACTGGGTTAACATGTCCCCCAGATACAGGCATAGTGGCAAGGACTATAAGTGAAAGTGTAAGGGCAATAAGAATAGACATTATTAGAGTTGGTGCACCACCTATGTTGGTTTGAAGTGAAGAGATTGCTATTGCATCGGTTAAGAAGATTAGAGTTGCGGTGCCTAGGAGCTCCACTAATGCTGCTTGCCACACCTGATTATTAAAGATAATTATCGGTCTCAAAGAAGCCAGTTTTTTAACTTAAAAATTACAATCAGAGTTTAAAGAGAGCACAAGTTTGGATCTTGGGAGAAATAAATAGAGTAAAAGAAATGATAGTCAACTTATTTGTCCATTTCTATGTTTTAACTATGATTAAATTTGTCCAAATAACTCCTCTGACCTTCGTTGATGGCAAAACTTTTTATTTAAGTCAAATTCATTTAAAATTGAAGTTAAATAAGCAGTTTACTATCTTGCTCGCATCTATTCTCTGTTTAATGGACAACTTGTAACTTTCACATATTCAGTGAAAGGTATATATTAGGGAAAAAATTAGTGGTAAAACCTATTAATTAATATCAGATACTATTACCAATGTGTCGAAAAACAAGCAACAAGCATTCACCTCTAATTGAGACGGAGGGGGGATTATAGGTAAAGTTATATATCAATCATATATGCAGACACTTCCAGAAATTGTTAGGAAATTTTTTCCAATGTAGAATCCTATACAACAATAGTATGCAACTTTTCAGATGCTATTTCATTTTTGGGATGACTGCTATTATCCTAATAAAAGTTTTCTTACTAACTAGTTTAAGACGTCAAAATAGAACACACCGGTTTTATAGAGGCATAAGTTCTGTAATTGGTTTCTTCAAACGGAGAAAAAGTATATTCACCTATGACAATGGTTTTCTTTAATTTGCAGCATCTCTGATTAAATTAGAGACCATGAAAAATCTTACACATCTTATATTTGTAATGCAAACACTATGAACTAAACTGAATTGACAAATATAGTCTGAATGTTAGCATTAGCCTGTAAATGTTCAAGTCACATTCATACTTGAACTGTTATAGAGTAATAATTGGCAATATTTATAAAAGCTAAAAGTGAGTAACAAGAAAATTTTGAGTAGTAGTATTCAGTAATACTGGTATTAAATAGTATTATGCCAAGAGTGTAAAGAACCTAACCTTAGCTGAAAAGAAATCATCAAAACCCAATCTCTCACCCAAAGTGATCAAGTTGGTTTGCTCTTTTTCATCCACATGATGAAAACTCTTCCGATCATGATCCCAACTTTCACTTATGCAAAGCCAAAACAATAGAGAAACAAAATAAGCCATCATAATTTTGCAGAAGACTAGTAAAATAAACTCAGCAGAAGAAATACACAATTAAAATTAAACATATTTGTTCATTCCCAATGTTAGGATTTGTAAATATTCCGGCTCACAGATCTTATCTGATGAAAGCGTGAGTGTTTATATTTAACACACCATAAGCAAACAATACTTAAAAAGATCTAGAAATAACAAGATTGTTTTGAAGAAACTCCTATGCAAACAATTTGGTTTCTTTGAGGCGCTATGTCTAACTATTCGATAAACTAGTATTAAGTTGATAGTCTATTACAGTACATTCAAAGATTGTACTGAAAAGTTGCAGCGAAACAAGTCAAAAAGCGCAATGAGAAAAACGAAGGAATCACTCACTTTGGTGATATGGGCAAAGAAAAAACTCTGCTTCGGTTCGAACCACGTAATTCGTTTTCCCCAACATCTATAATGAATGAAGAATTGGTAGACATGGTTTATCAGCTGTTTAGCAATTAAACTATTTTTAATCTTCTCTACGATCCGGCCAACAAAGCCACTCTTGGAATGCTTAAATACACAAGGCATGCTGCTAAGTCAATAGGCATAAATGCATAATGTGGCACGAAGATTGCTTCTTGGAAAGCTGTTGTATTTTTTAAAAAATAACTAAAATATTTAGCAGAATATTAGGACATCTAAGTGCAGACTTACTAAAGTATTCCGTAACGAGAGGAAACATTTTTAGTTTCTGTCTCATTTTGTCTTTGGTTAGTTTCGACTTATTTTAACGATTATAGAATATTCCACAGATAAGTTTTTCGTCACTTTTTGGTTAGTCTAATCACTAGTAGACTTGGCATTAATTTACATTCCTAAAGAAATATTTCACACTAATTTCTAGTCCTTATAAATTGCAATGTATACGTTGATTACTTAAAAGTAATTCGTAAGATTATATTTCTGTGTAAATACTCATATGACAACTTAAAATTTGTTGAGGAGAACTTTATTGGAAATATGTAGTCAAAGCACAAGCAAAGCATATAATGGACATTCTGGCACTTAGCAAACAAATATTAACGATATAAAATATTTAAAAGCACCAATAATACTGATTAAATAAGACTAGCAGTATGATGCATGCCTTTTATTTTACAAAGATGAAACAAAAGCATTATTAAAGGGTAATCACCTTGGGTAGATATTGGAGAGCTTATTATGTATCTTTAAGTAAAAAATACTATGAATTTTCTTTTACGTGAATTTTGATAATTAGACCGTTTTTTTTTTTTTAAACTATCGCTTCCAAAATCGCCAATTGGTTGCGTTAGACTTTTGTTTATGTTTATACTAAATCTAAATAATATACATCCCAAAGTATTCGAGTTATTGTTTATTTTTATATTATTTAAGAAAACTAATGTAATTGGATCGATTAAGTCTTTAAAAATGGTCTTGACTTAGTGTCTTAATTGAATAGTTATAAACTAAATCATTTAAGTAGCGTATCATACTTTTTCTGACTTCATAGACAAAATGTGAAGGAATAAAGCTATAATACATCTATTTTAGCAATACAAATGTAAAATTACTAAATAACCTTCAAACGTGATACTAATACGACTATGAATTTTCTTTTACGTGAATTTTGATAATTAGACCGCTTTTTTTTTAAACTATCGCTTCCAAAATCACCAATTGGTTTCGTTAGACTTTTGCTTATGTAAACTACATTATATTAGAGATAAATACTAAATCTAAATAATATACATCCCAAAGTATTCGAGTTATTGTTTATTTTTATATTATTTAAGAAAACTAATGTAATTGGATCGATTAAGTCTTTAAAAATGGTCTTGACTTAGTGTCTTAATTGAATAGTTATAAACTAAATCATTTAAGTAGCGTATCATACTTTTTCTGACTTCATAGACAAAATGTGAAGGAATAAAGCTATAATACATCTATTTTAGCAATACAAATGTAAAATTACTAAATAACCTTCAAACGTGATACTAATACGAGTATGTGCATCAGTTTAGTTACAATTTTCATAATTAGTATCACTTTTGTATTTTTAGGGTAACAGTTTAACTTTATACATTTTTCAGGTTTACTATCAAATTTATTATTATAACTAAATATTACTATATTTTAATATACTTCTATCAATTTTTTTCAACCCAAATTAATTTACTAAAGCAAGCACATTAAATAAATTATAAGTTTTCTCGTATTTAAAAGTAAAAAGTACATTTTTACAACTTATAAGTAAACGTTTTGGTTTATACAAATTATCAGTTTTTTTATAAAAATTTTTATTAAAACTATACAATTCATATTTTTATTATTTTATTAATTTATATGCGAAAAATATAAATAAATTAGAGAATAAAAGAAATTTAATAAAGATAAATTATTATTTTAATTATAAAAAGTCGGAAAACAGGAATCTAATTTTCAAAAGATATATCAGTATAGTATTATAGCACTGTACTATTTATTTTGCCGTCGTGATTTGTCTCGCTCTAGAGATCGATCAATTAAGGTATGTGCTTCTTTTTAAATCTCCATTATATAATCGATATTTGGAATATTTTTGAAATTACAATCCCTTCCAATTTGATGATCGATTTATTTCGTCACCAGTTTTATTATTATTTTATTCAGTCTTGTTCTAATTGGCAGCTTAATTTATGTTCAAAACAACTGATAGCTTTTCTAATTAAACTACATAAGTTGTAGCTTTTGAGCTTAAAAGTTACATCCCAATAAACCTGAACCAGTCGGATCATTTAATAAATAAATGATTTTTCATATATGTTAAATGAAGAAGCCGACCTTGTAGTAGAGTAATTAGACTCGGTTAAATATATTTATACGAGATGAAGTTTTGCGACTAGGTCCTAAAAGCAAGTGGTTTTAATTTAATTTATTCAAGACAAAAAGCTGATGTAGATGTTATGGGTAGAATCTAGTTAACTAAGCCAAATGAAACCAAAGTTTTATGTTTTGGTTTTGGATTAGAGATGTTAAAGATGTTGAATTGAATATTTGGTTGCGAGGCTGTTAGTCCGGGAGTAGCAACCTGGTTCACATAACGAGTGCGTTTTGGAAATATAGTTGGATTATTAGTGCCAATGTTCATAAAGGCGCAATTTTAGGTGGATATTGATCGCTAGCGCCTAATTCCACCTAATTCTACTTATTCACCGCTTAATCCAGCCTAATCTTGTAGGCTTCTACGATCCACTTACCACTTAGGCTCCGCTTAATTTCTGCATAGGATCGCTTTTTTAAACACTGATTAACTCCATATTTAACAGCATCTTACCCTATCGTGTCTTTCCATACACATTTATCGAGATCACTTGGTTTACATCCATCATTTATAATCCCAACGCATGTTACGCAACCAAACATTGATTTTTTTGGACCCACTTGCATTTGGTGTCTAATTCGATTGGCCAAATGATCCAACCAAAGGCCTAGAAGTAGGAAGGAGATATAACACCTTTTTAACTAAGAAAAGAATCGATCTTTTACCAGGTATTTTAGCAAAAAGTTACCGATTCTAGCCTTTTGATCCCCATGCATAGTGAAAAAGAAAAATGCAACATAGAATTTAGCCTCTTACATACGGGAATCTATTCGGTCGTTGTATGGACTATGGATTCAATTCCTTGGCATTGCAAAGGTTGTGTTTTGATTTATTTGACAAAAAAAAAATGTTTGTGGTTCTTCCTATAGAAAGGCATGGATGTATCCAGTATCAAGAAGTGGATCATAATGTATCCTGTTTACATAAATTCGAAGAAAACCATAGCGGAAGGGAGAAGAATTAGTACAACCAAAGCATGTGAGAATCCTACTTGTGTTGAGATTGCTGATAGCTGCAGTTACCTCAAACTCCCTCATGCAATTGAGGTATGACTACTCTCCCTTTCCTTAGCAATCATCAGATGGCATAATGGCATTTAAATAAACTTCTTAATTTATTGAGTTTTTTGTTTTATTTACTGTGATGCTTTGTTGAAAGCTTGACAAGGCATATCCACGTGATTTTATGCAACGTGGAAGGGTGAGAGTGATGCTTAAAAGGGAGGATGGAACGTTAACAAATCCAGCCATATCTTCGAGTAAGAATGTTACTCTAGTACCTATTTCTGCTCATTTTTGTGCTTGCTATGCTTTTCGTTTGTTGGATGTACTTGTCGAAAATGAGTATATGTGCAGTTTTTATCTGTTTGACTAGCTACTCAAGTTTGTTATTTTGTTTTCAACCCATCTTTAAACTCAAAATCTAAATAAAAACCAAAAGTAAAATCCTTCCTGTCTACAGATGGCTCAGGCATACATTTCCATTCTCTTGTTTTTTTACTTAATAAACCTATGAATTCCAACCCCATTTCCTTGCCATCTCTTGTTTCTTCTTCTTGTTCAATTTTTAGCTGGACACGATCAGCGATAGACTTTTTTGATGAAATATAGGTGAGGCAGTTTTAGACACTCTCTCATCATGCTAGAGTTTCGATGAACAAAACAATATGATTATAAGTGGCCCGCATAGCAATCTGCCCCTGCCAAATACTCCTCGTAGCTCTTCCACTAAGTTTAAGGTCTTTGTAGTTTGTACCAAAATCAACTGGATAATGAAGGGAAAAAATACTACGTTAAAAGTTTTATGTTCTGGCTTTTAAAATTCCCTGCTATTGTAATTACATTAACTGTGAATACGGTCCGTGATGAAAGTTTATCATATTGTTTGTTTTGTTTGGGCGTCTCCTGAATCTATGTATTTATGTACATATTTTGGGGTTTGCAGGGAAAGAGCTAATGATGCGTGTAGCAGAGTTGGTACCGAAACATAGCGGAAGAAACAAAAAACAGGAAACTGCTGCTACTGCAACTACATCAGGAGCAGGATCTTCAAAATCTGGGAAAGGTGGAAAAAAGAAGAGATAGACTTCGTTTTTCTTAATTCTTATAAAACAGCTTCATGAGTTTGTTACCTTTGTTGTTTATCAAGACATAAATGGTTTCGTATTTTCTTGGATGGTGTCAGGTGTAGTTAATTTTGTTTATAGATAATTTTTTGTTGCGTTAAAGTTTTAAACTTTACAACGAGAGAAAGGTTCGGAGTTGGTTGCCTTGATTGTTATGTATGGGGATGGAAAATGATATTACATTACACTCCGAGGAATTTTGACTCATTCAGTTATATATCTTTTTTGCTCCCTCTTCTGTTTGAGTTTGTTCCTCATTCAATTAGTATATCTTTTTTGCTTCCTCTTCTGTTTGAGTTTGTAAATAAGACACCTTGCAAAATAAACTCAACTTCCTAGTTGTTGAGATTAGATTGTTAAAATCATTTTGCTAGAAGAATGGCATTCCGGTGAGTGGCAACACTTCCAGGGCTCGCTGTTTGTATTCGACTTCACTCGAGTTTTGTGCTGCTTAAAAATTAAATCGTGGTAGCACTTTTATATTATCCCAAGTAATCTGAAGCCAGATGAAATCATAATTAAAGCTTTTTGATTGTCTTGTCACTCTTGCAAGTACCACTTTATAAAAGCTTGAATTAATTTTATATTCATTTAAATAAAAGATATCCAATTTCCTAAATTTTAACCATACTAAATACAGCTCCGGGAGTTCTGCTCCGAATGAAGGTAAATATATAGTTTTGGGTTTCTTCATAACTCATAAAAAGAAACTCATTTACAAGGAACTTGCACCTGAAGAAATTTCAGCAATCTGAAGCAACTCTTGGTTACCAGTAAGGTAGTAAATAATATGGAAGCATGTCTGAAACCTCACGTAAACACCAACTTATAAGCAACTGAAAGATTTTTAACACAAAAGTATGCATTTCATTTTTCAGTGTTTTCCTACACATCCAAACACATGAACGGAAAATGGTTTCTTTTTCCATTTCCGTTACTTTTGCCATATGTTTTTCCGCTTCCAAACAGGGCCTAGAACTAACTATTTTCTTAACCTCAACTAAGTGAGATTATAAAAATCCAAAATTGCAACCTCATTAAGAAAGGCCCTTTGTACTGGTTGACTTCTCAATATACCCTCACATAAAAACACCCCCTAACCCAATTTTCACCAGAAATGAAAACTAGAAACACAAACTTCATGTTTTCAAGCAAACCAGTTTCAACTCCCATTGCATGACATATTATACAACCTGTATGTCCTCGCACATGAAATGTTAAAAAATAAACAACACTTCAATTTCTTAAATGTAGACATGTATATATTGTCAGTATCCTACGCGTTGATTCATATCAAGGATAAAACATCATCTGGCCTAACTCGTTTTCTCGTTTTCTTCAAGTAAAAAGGAAAAAATAAAATGGGGAGCGGAGAATTCCTTAATGGAGATTCTAAAATGGGAAGCGGAGAATTCCTTAATGGGGATTCAAAAAAGCCAAACCCGGGAAAAGCTACAATTTTAGCTTTTGGAAAGGCTTTTCCTCACCAGCTTGTTATGCAGGACTTCCTTGTTGATGGGTATTTCAAGAACACCAAGTGTGTTGATCAAGAACTTAAGCAAAAGCTGACTAGACTTTGTAAGAAGCTACTTTCTTTCATCATTTTTTTTGTTGTTCTTTTTTGTTGTAGTATATTTCTTTATGCTTTTGAAAATTATTATATGATTTTATTACTCAGATGTGTGATTTCTTGATTTTTATTGTTTTTGACATCTAAAACAACCTAATTTAATAGACATATGTAAAGCTTGTCTGGTTGAAGTTTTGAGAAACTAAGCTGACTTATTTGAGAGTTGAGACGGAGAGAAAAAATGTATAAGTAGCTACAAACTTTGTCTTTACAGAAAAAAATTCAACAAGATTTCCCGTCAAAAGCAGTGCAGCTTAGAAAGAAAAGGGAAATAAGCTGAATCTAAATTCTCAACGAAATAAGCAAACAACTACATGTCTGAGTGGTTTTGAAAATATTTTTCTTTACACCAAGATTTAAAAATAACGAACGGAATTTCTATTCTTTTCCTCCTCATAACTGCTTAATACCACAAAATAAACACTCGACTTACCAATTTCCATTGGCATTATTTGGTTGCAGTTTTTAAAAACAGTTCATTTCGTGTTTTTTCTCAAAATCTGAAGTACACATGGTTGATTACCTATAATTTTCTAATTTTTTACTTGTCTGAAAATCCTCAAAGTTTTAAGCAAGATGAACCCGTATTATTTTTAAAAGACTCAAAACCTGGCTTCCTTTGTCTAAAAGATGCAAGCAAACAAGCTCATAGTAAATCACGTCTACGACGATGCAATTTTGTTTGTTTGGACAGGCAAAACAACAACAGTAAAAACAAGATACGTCGTAATGTCCGAAGAGATACTAAAAGAGTACCCCGACCTTGCCATCGAAGGTTCACCAACTGTTACCCAAAGGCTAGAGATATGCAACAAGGCTGTGACACAAATGGCGGTCGAAGCTTCTCGGGCCTGCATAAATAAATGGGCCCGGCCCATTTCCAGCATAACCCATTTAGTATACGTGTCTTCGAGCGAGGCCCGTTTACCAGGTGGTGACCT
This sequence comes from Primula vulgaris, assembly GCA_963920805.1. Taxonomy (NCBI): domain Eukaryota; kingdom Viridiplantae; phylum Streptophyta; class Magnoliopsida; order Ericales; family Primulaceae; genus Primula; species Primula vulgaris. Next base: position 45,411,940 of record OY987212.1, on the reverse strand, counting down.
GTACTTGGCTAAAGGGCTCGGGCTTAGCCCAGAGACTAGAAGAGTAATGCTTTACTTCAATGGGTGCTCTGGAGGTGTCGCTGGACTAAGAGTTGCTAAAGATATTGCTGAAAATAATCCAGGTAATAATTATCAAGTTTCTGTTTGTCTGTACATTAAAATCCCATTAGAAAAGGAGCCATTAACTGGGAATTTGTTTAGTAATTAGTACATTTGTACATTTTGGTATAAGTTCTCTGGGATCAAGGTGTAATTAGGATCAATGAGCTTGAAAATTGCAACCAAACAAGGTCTAAACCAAACCTTGTTTTTTTTTTTTGCATCAAAACTCATATTTCGATACTTGGCAACCAAAACTTTCCTTGTTATCCAGGTAGCAGAGTCCTCGTAGCAACTTCTGAAACAACAATAATTGGATTTAAGCCACCAAGTGCCGAGAGACCCTATGATTTAGTAGGAGCCGCGCTTTTTGGTGATGGAGCTGGTGCTATGATAATCGGATCCGACCCTATGCTAAAAATCGAAAAACCATTATTTGAGCTACATACCGCTATACAGCATTTTTTACCGGATACTGAGAAAATTATTGATGGGAGATTAACAGAAGAGGGGATCAGCTTCAAGCTAGAGAAAGAGTTACCACAAGTCATTGTGGATAATATTGAGGGGTTTTGTGGGAAGTTGATGGATATTATTGGCTATAATGAGGAAGATTACAACAAGTTGTTTTGGGCTGTTCATCCCGGTAAGATAATCAGTTTGTTTCCAGTTTTTCGAGAAAAAAACTTTACATATGATTGTCTTCACTTAGCTGAGAACAAGTCAGTTATACTTTACTTTTTGCTCTGATGCTTCAGTTTTTTCAAGGTACTACAAAAATCGAGAGCATTGTCTTTTGAACAAATCAATAAAAATACCCTCGACAGAACTGGAAATGTCTGTTCGTGAGATCACATGTTATGATGTCAAATAATATGAGGAAGTATACTTACTAGCCAAGTTCATTGCATCTTGGTGAATGAAGCAATTATTTGTTGCAATTTTAAAGTAAATAAACTTGATTTTTGAGGTTACAGAGAAAAAAGTTGGATTTGTCCAGTTCAGTCCTCAGTATTTACTTAAGCCCAAAAAAAAGTTCCTATTACTTCAGGGCAAAGTACAAAAAATCTAACCTTTAAGTTGATCAACCAAATAAATTTCATCTTTCAAAAGAAAAAAGAAGAATGAAGCTGCAAAAGTATTAGGCCTAACTCGTACGTAACGCGGAAAGTTATAATTAGAAAATGCCAATCATTTGTGCTACAAAAGTGATCAAAACCCATGTGATTACCGTAAAACATGATCCTAATCCGACAATTTAATTCATTTGGCACAGGTGGGCCGGCGATTTTGAACAAAATGGAGAAGAGGCTAAGTTTGGGACCAGAGAAACTATTAGCAAGTAGGAGAGCACTTGCTGATTTTGGTAATGCCAGTAGCAACACAATTGTGTATGTATTGGAGTATATGCTTGAAGATAACTTGAAGATGAAAAAACAGAAAAGAATGGAAAAGAATGAGTGGGGTTTGATATTGGCTTTTGGTCCTGGTATCAGCTTTGAAGGCATTCTTGCTAGAGACCTGACTGTCTAGTTTATTTGAGAATTGTGTATGCATTTCAGTATGTGGCTTTAAGGATAACATTTTAGAATATTCAGTTGTGTTTGTATTTTTTCGGGCTAATTTGATGTTTTTCATGTTAAATTCAGTGGTATATCTTGAGCTTTCTCTGTGTTCTTGGCTTGCACAACTAAACTAGAATTGCTTGTCCTATTCCTAACATGTTAATAAAAGATTCTTGATACATCAATTCTAATACAACTCGTTCATTACTCTCAACACAAAAACTTATTATCATCTGCCAATTATACTATGAAACTCAAGATAACTACTTGAAAGAATAACTATTCAGCTAGAAAAATTGAAAATTAAATTTTGTAGTCATATGATGAACTCAAACAAATCTATTACAAAAACACTCATCTACAACCATTTCCGTGATACCATCAAGAGCACTGCTAAAGTACAAAACTCTCAAGATATCAGTCATTTTATTCTCTACAAACATGTGAATCACCTCTTATTTAAAGCACTTTTTGTCCACCACCACAACACTAGAAAAACACATATTAGGACATTATAACAAATACACGGTATATATACTTTTTCATGGGCACTTGCGTTGGTTGTCACGAGTTGTTATGGTAGCATAGCATGGGCAGGCATTTAGGTTGCCGGAGGTCCCAGGTGGCACACATTTGCACCTATAGCAGCAAGTTCCACATGCCCTCTTGCATAGCCTCGGCCTTGATGACAGAGAACACCTTGCTTCACAAGCTCCCCCACAATCTATGATATGAAAGTCGACAAATTTATAAATGCAATGTTTAGTAAATTAAGTAAAGATGAAAGATAATATATTTTCCGGGCTGGTGGGTTGTTATTGGAAATACTCTTAGCGTGCATCGGCAGTTGTGTCCACTGGAAAATCCTGTTTCAACACGTCTAAACCAGACGGCTGATTGTACTAGATATTAATGTATGAATTATTAAACTGTTGTTTCTAGTTTTATTGTTTTATTATCTTAGCGGGACTTTGTTATTTTGATTATACTTCCCAAAGCATTAATTGGTGTAATGCGGCTATAGCCCCGCTCCGAATTTGTACATGATTTTATTTGAGATATATACAGGTAGAGTTCAGCCTAATTACACTTCCTAAATTACTTGTTGGATTTGTATGTAGTTGTTGTAATGAAACTGAAAAGGAGAACCAAATTTTTACGTAGTGTTTTTAAAAGGTGGCCAAACAAACACAAACATTCCAAAACTGAAATGATTAGTCAAAAGTAGTATTGGATGCTGACCGTAGTAAAAACAATACTACATTTCATTATTTTTATTTGACCTACAATACTCTCAATCAAAATACATAATGAACCGAAAAACGACAAATGCACGTCAAAAAATTTATTTAACGTACCAATGCGGGGATTGTATTCAGGAGTTGTATAAGTTGCAGAACCGCTGGCCTGCTTTACAATTAAAATACACATGTTATGTACCAAATAAAATTATAAAAGTAACAAAATCCACAACAAAAGATTTTCCTTTTAGTAACCAAACATTAATTCATAACGAAATACATGGTAATATACTGAATTTTCTCATTTTTCGTCAAGATGAAGGAGGCCTACAGCCCCATTAGTAACCACCTAGCTTCTGTGATGAACATATATTCAAAAACAAATAAGTTGGCCTGGCTTAAAAAAACGAACCAATTATACTATTACCTTTGGTTCCACAGCTTGCACAAGATGGAGAACAAGTAGAGAGACAAACAGTGAAACAAAGAGAGTTTTAGAACAAGCCATTGGAAAACTTTTTTTCAAGTGTGGAAACTAATATTTTTGCTTGGTAGTGGTATCATTATAAGGATCATGAGACGTTCATATATATAGTAGAGAAGATAGAGGTTGGGGAATGGGTAGCTATTCAAGCAGGCAAGTACATGGAAGGTGGTATTGCATGGAAAACCATGCCAAAGAAGAAAAAGAGCAAAAAATAACAAAGGGATAAGAAGCAAAAGCTGTCAATCTTGGCCTTATGTCCCCAACCATTAGATCAAATTCAGATTAAAATTACCACCTTCATAACCCATAGTATTTATTAGGATCAGTCAACCATTGGACAATTGGAGTGAGCAATTATAAAGTCCACCTACTGGCTTATCCATAACTTTAGTTAGGAGGTTAATTTGAGTTAGTACAGAATAATTCTTTTTATTATCTTAATAATTTATGTTACACAACAGTTCCACTAAACAATAATAATGAGCTACCAAATGAGGCCATTAACTAAGGTTTCTGCAGACATAATTGAACATCTTCTTACCCGTGCATCCAGACTTTTAAATCTACATATGACTAGATTTGCGGTTCATCAACTCCAGTCACATTCCACAATTTTCAATTAATTCTGTTCAATATTTATAAAATGTTGGTGGACGTAAATTCAATCAAATGAAACTAGCAGAACCGAAAAATTGGATGCAACTGACTATGTATGATGATCTTATTATCTCCCATTCAATCTCTTGGTCAATTAGCATTACATACACTACGATCTAGTAAACTTCGACATTGGCACATTAACACACATTGACGAATATTATGGAACAATCTTGGGACTTGCTACACAAACAATTTTCCCAATGCCACAAGGGAAATTACATAGGAGATGAACATATGCATAGATCCATTGACTGTACAGATAAAGCCTAAAAGTGATGGAATGTAATAGTTGTCTGTTTTTAGCAATTGCAGACTCGCAGTTCTTGTTCCAGGCTTCCAGCTGTATTGAAGTTTTCTACACGTTTTTGTGGTTTTAAATTTCGGAACTTGTAAAACTTCAAAGAAATTTACAAATTGTTATATCTACAGAATTAGAGATGTGCGCGGACTCCGACCAACTTCACCTGGTTTCTTTCCTGGATCTGGATGTATAGTTGTAACCAAAATCCGTCTTTCAAAACCGCCGATGTCATCAATTTGTTTTAGCTGACATTGATAAAGGCGAAAACTTCTTAAAGGAAGGACTAATAGTTAAATTTGTAACTTTTTGTAAGGGATATGCTCTATGTGATAAACTTGTCGACGGCAATTGGAGCAGGTCGCAATAAATCATTGACTGAAGGTTTAGGCCAATCGCACTCTTATCTACACGATTTCAGAAAGAAAAGCCGATTGATTTGTCATTGCAGAGCATCAGGTGAACAATTTTGAGAATCATAAAAACTATCTATGAGAGAATTAGATAACATAGCTTCAATTCAAAAAAAAAATTCTAAATAATTAGCAAATCGACTACTAAGGTCTTTGTTTAAAAAAAAAACTGCCAAGGTCTTTAAATTATTTTAGGTCCAAATTTAGCAAAACAAACTGTGGTTAGTCTTAATTTCAAAAAAAAAACTAATGTTAGTTGAAAAATTAAAAAAAAAATGGTCCAGGTCTCTACAATCGGGGTCACCAGGGATTTCGACCGCTGGTGACAGCTCATAATGGTGTGAAGGTCTCTTTAGAGAGAGGGATAAAGAGTGGATAATTGTTCTTGGGTCTAATGCTAAATGTTAAACCATTTAGTATGGCACCATTAGGATATTTGCCGGTGCAACCTAACCAACCCAACCAATAAACAAATCAAAGACTATATTTGATTAAACAAGAGCAATATATTAATCCATGTACCAACAGTTTGGTAGTATGGATTAGAATGAACAAAGTTATCTTTTGAGTTGTTAAATAAATATGGTATATAATTCTAAATTACAGAAGTACTCACCAGCAAATTTGTTCAATTTACGCTCCCTTCGACTCGGGATGAAAATCATGACATGCTACTAATACTTACAAAAATAGATCTCCCAAGTTCCAGATGGATTTCAAGTAACAACTAAAATTAATAAGATGTGATAGTTCCAGAACATTTTCAGGACAGTCTTTGTTCAATCTGCAATAATCTTCTAAAGCTAAAATAACTTAATTTGATAAAATACTAGATTAAACTCTTAAAAATGTCAATCAGACATCGAAATCTTCTTTTAGATTTTAAAGTTAAAATTCTAAGTGATAGCTCTTACAGCTTCTTCCTTCCTCAGAATATACAGAACTAATTTCATCGACTAACATTAATAAAATTTTGAGAAAAATGAACTGTGTATAGAGCACAAGTAACTAAAATATGAGCACCCAAGCTTTTTAGATGTAGCCACCATTTTACAGCTTCCATTAAACAACTCCAGAAGGAAGACGAAGCACAAGCTGACCTCCAAAGACACTGCAGCACACAAAATAGGCCAGTAAAAGTTAAAGATAGGCGAGAAAATTTGGCGTATATATGTATTTAGTATTGCAGACACACACAGTCAATGGTCAAAAACTAGTTTAGTTTTTAAACGTTTCTAAATAAATTATTTCGTACAATGACTCGTAAAACATGACATACAGGTGCGAGAAGTAAGAATAAACAGTTGAGTTGTCACAGGATTAGAGCACAAATTTTATCATGCACTTGTTTTCCAGTGTGGAATACTAAAGTGCAATTTAGTACAGCAGTCTTAAGTGGATTCAGAGGTGCTAATCATGTGACTGGCATATTCCACAACTGTCATTATCACACCCGAGTTCACATGTCAATTATCACAGCTAATTGCATTTAGCAAAGCACACGTGAACAAAAATAACAATTAAGGTTTTAATGTCGTTTTAACTATTCGTTATGCATAAGATGAACATGACAAAAAGAGATTCTTCAAACCTTTTGACATAGTAGTAACAGAAGTCTGCTAATATGAATGTTTGAACAATTTCAGATAAAAGAACCATGGAGGGCCATAGCCCGTAACCCATAGCAGTAAGCAGTCGCCCACGAGTGTCCAAAACCTGTTAAAATCAGATAAAAAAATGACAAGTGTTCAGATTCTACAACAAATTGTAGAATGATCTTTAGAACGGAAGACACTAGCATTTCCACCAAAAAATGATTGGTCCACAGTGATCAAGTTGAAAACTACAGCAGAAGTCGCAATTAAGATTCTAGCTACTCTCTCCAAAAGTGTAGCTATTGTGAATATAAGATGATTTTACTCGATGGTATTAAAGGAATTATTGCAGATAAAATAGGTACGAGAATCATTACTTGTAAGCTTGCAAACTTTAAAATGAAACCTCAGATTGTGTCATTCGCTAAGGGATTTGCTTGTTAATTATATGGATAATGTGATAGACTTACCGAGGTCTATAAGTAAAATTGAGTTTGAGCCATGCCATGTAAAAGTTGCTCTTGTGTTGGTTAATAAGCTTTATAATCGAGCTGATTGCATTTCTTATAATAAAAGCGGTATTGTTCATATTCTACAACGTATAGTAATATAGTACAACGATCATGTTTAGAACGAAACACTAAAGTCTAGCATTTCCACAAAAGCGCGACTGGGTACAGAATAATTATGTTGAAAACCACAGCAGCACAAGTCGCAATTATAATTCTAACTAGTCTACAGAAATATAGTCATGGCCCAGTTACATTATCAACATAGAATTTATGTCATTTTTAGATTTAGGGAACATAAAATCTAAAAAAATTTCAAGCAGACTATCAATTATCAACCATTTTCAACCTATACAGACATCGAGCAGCTTAAGTACCTAAAATAAGCATACAAATTTCTGGCAGAATTAGTAATGTCATAAGAATAATGACCTATAAATTACTTTATGACTTGCGCCAAAGTCAACCCACAAAGTAGGTAATCGAGAAGGTGTAATTAGTTACTGTTTTACAGTTTTAGTATCAAACTAAAGACACATTTTACAAGTTAAACAAAAACCACCAGTTAATGTATCTTGAGTGTGAAAACCAAACCTGCAAAACCCAGTGAGCACAGCTCAAAAATCTGGCAACGCCCAAGGCGAACACATAATGAGCTGTGAACGGTTCAACAATCTGACAGTACAAAGATTTACAAGTCAGCATATATTCTAAGGAAAATATTAACCAATACATAAAAGTTAAAAAACAGAATCATCATTTGAAGAACTTGCCTTGGTATTTTGCATGACACGTAGCTGCGGTAACACAGACACTGCTTCTAAATACACACAAAACGACCAGAAAATTCTGTTGATGAAATGATGCGATGTTGATGGGTGAATTAGAAAAGCCAACACAGCACAGGGTGCCAACTGCAGCAAAATTCGAAACAATTTAAATTTCCTTCAATGCGAACAATAAAAAGAAAATTTCCGAGATACAAAATTGAATATCAAGTAATCTATTATCAGAGTATAACCACTCAGGAAGGTATAGCACTCGTCACGATCCCATTATTTAGCATAGAACCTTGGTTTAAAAAAAACAATGGTTCAGAAATATAGAGCTCAACATTTAAGCTGACTTTTGAAACTTTGGCAGACACTGAATATGAAGGTCATAGATGGGAATTGAGATATGTGAAGTATCAAGGGGAATAAGATTAGATATCCTGCAGTAAAATTCTACAAGAATGTGGATACCAGACCACAAATATCACATCTATTTACCCTGCCTAAATTCCATTTCCTGCAAATTTGGACGAAAGACTCTTAACTTGTAATCCCATATATTTACCTCGCTCAGATCCCCTCTTATGTTAAATGTACAAGACCCATCATAACTTTTCCCAAGTTTCATCGATATTCACATATACCGACCGATTCTAATGATCTACAGGTAAAAATTAAGGCCATTTCACAAAAACCACATGTGTAGCAAACCGTCAGTGATAGACCAAATACCTACTGTCAATCATCATAATACCCTGTGTGGGTTACAAATAATCCTTTCCATAATGAGTAATTTCGGTCTTTTCTACACCTAAGCATAGTTATATAGGTCCCCATTCAGGATAGGTAGTCTATGTCTGATCCCCACCTTCCTGTGTGAGCCAAGTTTATAATTTGCCCACAGAGATCAATACTAGGTGTTTTGATACCGGGTCGATAAGAGACAAAGATGTCAACTTGGTCAAAATAAGTTATTTTATAAGGATATAAAAAAAACATAAAAATGAATAACCTGTCTCGGACTCTCACCTCTAATTTCTCTCTTCAACGACAGGTCTTATCTCAGCATTGTCAAACACCAGTCTTTCTATTCCCTATTTAAGGCTAGTGTAGAAAATGATGGAAGGAGAACTATGCATCTTCTCACTTGGTAACTTATTTTTTATGCCACTGTTTATTAGTTACAGTGAATACGAATCAATCAAGCAAACTTTGCATATTGGTTTGATATTTGTTTAACAGTATTATACATTAACGGTGGAGTGTCGATTAACTATCTAAACACTGAAAACTATTACATACATGGAATTTTTAACCATTGCATCACCCATTTCATACATAACTTCACCGTAAATAGTAGTGGAGTATTCATTTGCCAATTTATTTACTAATCTTCAATTAATAATTAATTTGATGTAGGTCAATACACCTACACAAGTTAAGATCAATCTATTCAAATTTGTCTTTATAATTTGTTTATATACAACTATTTTTATGTTGTTATCAAAGTTTTAGCTTAAACTTCAACTGAATAGCTATAAGTTAGTTAGTTTAGCTTGACATTATATTAACAAGATGTCTATACTGTACGAGAATCCAAAAAACACCAATAAAATGTTAAATAACGCTTTCTCGCCCAGACCCACCTCTCCGCCTTGATACACCTAGCGACTTTTGAAACCTTAATTATCCATGTCTAAGGAGATGAAAACTCAATATTTTGAACCAAGCACACCGTGAAAGAAAAAAGGATCATTCTTTCAAATTGAAGAAAGAAGCACAAGGGTAACCGGTAGCAAAGCGTAGGTTTAAATGCGAAAAGCTTACCACATAATATATAGGTAAATTGTCTTTGTCCTCCATATAGCTTGACTTTAAATTGAAACGAATCATATATATAACCCATAGAGTTGCAGCCAACGTGGAAAAATCAAGCAAGGTGTGTATGTCGTATTCCATTACATAGCTGCAATACAACCTAACAGCTAAAAATATGGCTGTCAACTCCTGGGTCTTGAGTGAGAGTCCTGCAATACACGGACATAGAACAAAACTAAGTTCAGTATCTTAGTGTTGAGTGGAGGTTATGATGTTATAAGGAGGAAAATTCATACATAAATTACAGTAATGACATGCGCATTAAATAATATACTTATAGCAAAAACACCAAAATAGCAAACAATTGATGGTCTAGATTGGGAATATTATATCAAAATCACCAGTGTTTTAGATAACTTTAATGGATGTGGATTTTCCCACTTTTGACTACTTATGATGCATAATAATCACCTGCTTATGGAAAGTTTTCCTGAAAAGACAAAAAAAAGTACGCACATGCCCGATGAAAGTAACACTAAACACCTCTTACATAAAATAACCGGATGAGACTTTGCAAATTCCCAAAATCATATAATATATTCAGAACGAACCATTCCCGACAAGAATATGCCCTGACAAAAGCACTCTTTAACTTATAAACTGACAATTGAAAAGCTCTAGAGTTTAGTTCCATTAACATGTAGATGTGTGCTTTATAATTGGGGCTAAAAGGATCAGGCGATTATATTACGATTATAGTGCCTATACAAATGAAAAAACAAGGGGAAGAAAGAATGCTAGGGAGAGAAGAGGGGACTTGGTTGTTACTTTTCTGAGTGCATTACGTGTTAGTTCACATGGTTTGCACTAAGAACATGCTGATATATCATCCACACATACCTTCACCAACACATTATTCTAAGACCTTAAAGGCTTTATAAAAGTCTGGATATTCTGGACCATATGAAATTCTGAATTCGAAGAACCTAGGTAGTCTGCAATGAAGAAAGCATGTTTGGACTCTTTTAAAGAAGCCAACATACCATCCTAAATATTTTCTACATCCGATAACAATAAAAGATCTGCTCAAAGTCTGAAACAAACAATTCATAAATCACAGTCAGTTATAATTCAAAATAATTCTTAAGGATATAACTTTTTTTCTCTCTTCTATGTTTGTCTTCTCCCTCCCTACACTTTGTGTTTAGTTCACAGCTTTATGTTTGCAGCTGATGTAAAGCATTGACATCAGTACACAGAAACATGATCATCGATATCACACCATTTTGTTATACGTAATTATGAGCTTTATAAACTGGTTCATGGCTTTCCATTGTATGCAATGGACAGGACTACCATGTCGTCTTGTTGATGTGGTAGATCAAGCCATACAAATGCATGTGTTTCTTGTAAACAACACGAATAATCAATAGAGAAGTGTGAAGTTAGTGGTTTTACACATAGATTATGTGCATCACTTGGATAACTACAAAAGCAATGATCTAGAAAAGCTACAAAACTGCATCTGCTTTCTTGCTCTCTGTCATAATTCAGCGAATTTGAATTCTTCTCAGTTTGATCAGTGAGCAGGAGAAGGGTAGAATTTACACGAAATCATCTACTCATAAACAAGTTTATAGATGACATCATTCCCCTGCAACTTTTTCCAAAAGAAAACTTCTTGGATTGATCATTTATCAGTTCAATCTTTAGTCATGCTTAGAAAACATATTTACTTCTAAAATAAAGATTCAATCATTCCATCAGAATCAACTACACCTATCTATACAGAAAATGCCCTAATATTTCCACGGCTAAAAAAAAGAAAAGTTCCACAAATATATATAGAACAAGGCAAGATATTACATTTTCATTGATGCCAACATCTCCACTAGATTTCTGCAAAAAGGATCTTGGCTTGATAATTTGACAATTCAAGTTTCAGTCGTGTGTATAAAATCATTTACAACTATTAAAAGGCCCTAACTTTTCAATCAGCTATTAGAAGGGCATAGTTACAGCTACATTTAATACGAAATATCCCTACTTTTTCCGAGAACAAATATTTACAGAGCAAGGAAAGTACATTCGACAATTCAATAAATATAACTTTTTTGCAAGCAATCTTTGGTTTCTGGATTGATCGTTTGACAATCCAAGCTCTATCATGTATATAAACACAATTAGAGCAATAATAAGGACCCCATCTTTTCATCAGAATCAACTACACATGTATAAGGAAAAAGGCCTACTTTTTCCAAGACCTAGAAAAAAAACATCCACAACATATCTAGTAAACATTTATACACACAGACACACACAGAAATATACCTAAACCATATGATGCCCTGTACAGCATTTTCGTAACATCATCTATTGAATTTATATACAAATTTATCGAAGGCATCATCTCCCTATCACTTCTTTTGCAATTAAGTTTTCCAGATTGATCATTTGACACTTCAAGCTTTGGTCATGTATATATTAACACGTATATAGCTATAAAAAGCACCCAATCTTCCCTTCAGAATCAACTCCGCCTGTATATACAGAAAAAAAGCCCTAATCTTTCCAAGACCTAGAAAAAATAAAACATCCACAAATATAAAATAGAATAAGGCCAAAGCATGTGCATTTGATAATTCAACATGTTTAACATTTTTGCAAGCAAGCTTTCTGGATAGATCAATTGGCGTTTCAAGCTCTAATCATGTCTATAAACACAAGCGCAGCCCTATAAACAACCCGAATTTATCAGTTGGAATAAACTCCACCTATATATACACAAATCCCCAATCTTAATGAGACATAATTGTTAAAATAAAAAAATCACACAGAGAGACACACAGAGATATAAGACCTGCACAGGATTTCGGTGACATCGTCAATTCGTAATTTCGTGTACAAATTTATCGATGACATCAGCTCCCTCTAACTTTACTGAAACCAATATTTTTAGATTAATCATTGAAAATTCAGTTCTATTCATGAACATAAAATGTATAACTTTGTTTTAAAAAAAAACGTCAGAATCAACTTCACGTATATAGGGTAAAAGCCCTAAATTCTTCAAAGACCAATAAAAAAGAAATCAACCACAAATGATTATATCAATACTATTATAATATGTGAACACAAAAATTGACAGTTTTTTTTATGAAGCCGTGTAATTTTGGAACTTCCAAAAATACCCTTGACAAGTTAAAGAATTACCAAAAATACCAACTAATTAATTCAAAAACAAAATAAATCCCAAGTTAACCGTTCCTCCCCATAAACTTCTTCCCCACTCTCTCTCTCTCTCCATTTCTCTCCCCGTCTCTCTAATTTATATACTGATTAGAGGTATGGGCTACTTCCTTTCCTGCAATAATATTATTAGTAATTTATGGATTACTTTAATGTCGACTTTGGTTTTACGGATTTTAATTTTAATTTTATTTGATTTGTTTGATATAGTCAATCAATAATTTAATGGATATAGGGTACCAACGTGTTACACCAACACATCGCGTGGGCACATCCGCTAATATATACATATATAAAACAAGTCAAATGCACATACTAATAGGAAGCTAAGTAGGGAATGAACGAAGTGGGGAAGTCGGCAGCAAATAAATTTTTCATATGTATTTTGATTAAAATATTGACAAATTAGCATTTCAGTCCACCATTTATCAAAATTAGTGTTTCGGCCCCCCATTTACCAAAAGTAGCGATTCATCCCCTCCCATTTAAAGTTTCTTGTTCCATCCCTGAAGCTAAGTGGTGACCATAGGGCCACAACACCCCCAACAAACTGAAAAATGTATCTTATTTACTAATTTCTGTACATGCGATTTAAACATATTTTGTTAAAATTAATAACTCGGCACCCCCTATTTTATTTTACTCACGCCATCTGGCTTTTCCTCTGCACATGCTAATCTAAACGATGATGATGGACCTGCACAGGTTTTCTCCTTGATGAGATTATAGATAATGAGATAAATAGATGCAAATAAATATACACATAAACATGTACGTATACAACGATGATGGACCTGCACAAGTTTTCTCCTTATGAGTTTATAAATAAGGAGACAAATAGATATAAATAAATAGGTATAGATATTTTTATTTGGGTAAGTTAAATAGAGATAGATATACACAATAAACATGTATGTATACAACGATACCTACACATTTCTCCTTGACGGGCTTATAAATAAGGAGACAAATAGATGTAAATAAATAGAGATAGATATACATATACATATACACTAAATATGTATTTTTTTACTAATTTCTGTACATGAAATTTTCAACATATTTTGTTGGAATTAATAATTTGGCACCCCCTGTATTTTTTGACTCGTACGCACATGCTAATCGCAAACAGACAGATAAATAGGTATAGATAGATAGATATAATGTAAATGTAAATGTATACAATGATGATGATAGACCTGCACAGGTTTTCTCCTTGATGAGCTTATAAATAAGGAGACAGATTCCGATAGAGTGAACGGCCTCGGCTGCGACAAAGAGGTTATCGTGGTCGTGAACGATTACGCGGAGGAAGACGAGTGCTGCCATTCCGGAGACTACGGCTAGGAAGGCCTTCACCTTCGGTGGCTGTCGTCGGACCCATACAGATACTCCGTGGATCGGGTTCTTACGCGGTGGTCTCATCGCCGGAGATTATATATATAGAGAGAGAGAGAGAGAGAGAGTTTTTTAGATTTGGGGTCCGGTTTGGTTTGATGGTTAATACGAGTGGGTTGTTGGCTTTGTGGATTTGGTGATGAATAATGGAGTAATTAGGATATAATGATAAATGGTAATGACACGTTCACAGATGTTACGACTTTGTTTATATTTCTTTGGGTTGAAAATCGAGCTAACTTAATTTTAAATCATTAAAATTTGAATGATTTTGGTTAAAAGAAATTGGATCTGTGTCAGGTAAGATTGATGTTTTGTGTTGTGTGATCGGCTAGTGTTGATTTGTGTAATTGATAATGGACCTATACAGATACGTCCTGGATCGGGTTCTTCCGTGGGGGTCTCATCAGACCCGTTTTTACTGATGGGTCAGCTGGATATAGGGTCGTGGCCTCCAATTTTCATAATTTTTAGAGGCCTCCAATTATTATATAGTAAATTACAAATATACTATTATTTATATTAATAATGAAACAAGTAATTTATTGTTGTACATACATATACATTTTTTATTCAATTTTCAACGCACCTTTACTGAGATTAACGAAAAAAACAAGAGTAATAAAAGTAAAAAAAAATAACTATCTATCCGGGTAATGATCTTTGTTTTCTCAATTATCAATTATCATCTAGGTTTATATAACTTATATTTTTGCCTTTAAATCCGACTAGGTTAGAATGAGCTTATTTTAAATTGTCTTTCTAATTCGATTAGAGTTTCAATATAAATTTTTAATTTTAGACTTTTACGATTGAAAATATAAATATATCATTGTACAAATTTATGGAACATGATTAATTTATTAATATTCACAATTTTTACCTTAATTTTGATATAAGATTGTGCGATAGTTGGGTATAACTTATAAGTTTTAAGCTCAATTTTCTGTTTGAAATCTATATTATATATTTTGGATGAATTTATCTTAGTTTAACTATTTCTTTTGTGTTATTAAAATAATTAGGTTTGGCGAAAAAATTATTACGACGCGTATAAGGAAGTTTGAGTTATTTATGTGAATTCTTTATCTTAGTTTCAACTAATTGTATTAAATGTTATTATCGGTGTATGAATTCTTTATGTCACTTAAATATTCTTGTCGACTTTTTGTAAGAAAAAAAAAAGCCTCCGTTTTTCGGAAGTCCTATGGCCTCTAAATCTCTAGCTCCGGCTTTGGGTCTCATTGTTTAGTCCGATCGAGTCGACGTAGAATATAGAGAGAGAGAGAGATTTGGGATTCCATTTGGTTTGATGATATTGAGTTGTGATGGAGTGGGTTGTTAGCTCGCTCTAATTAGTGTTTTGGTCTGTGGATTTGGAGATGATTAATGTTCTGATTAGTACTACATGTATCAGTGGTAATAATGATACGTTTACAAATGTTACACTTTTAGCCTTCGAAACTGAACTAAATTAAAATTATTAACCTTTGAATTGTCTTTGGTGTAATTTGTTTTGATCCCTCCATGAAATTGTTGATAATGTCTGTAGCGTGTAAGCTGTGAAATTGTTATTACCAATGACAAGTTATTTGGTGGGCCATGAAAACAGAAAAATTGTGTGCAAATATACTAAATAAGGTATTGACCATCAACCACCATTGTAATATTTGCAATTTTTAATTGGTAATGAACTTGTGAGTATTCCCATGTAATCTAGGATAAAGACTAAATTATATTTAGATACATAGTTTGATACTTTATGTTGAAAAACTCACCAAGTGATACTTGTTTCCATGTAGATACATCTGTAACTTTCAACTCAATTGTGACTTTATTTCTCTCGTCTCCCTCTTATGATTTGGCAATCAAAGTAAATTTTGGAATTAAAAGTATCTAAATAAGGTGTACTTTAGGTAAATATATATATATACAGTTGAAAAAATAAAGTTTCAATAGTAGTTGCAAAATAGTTTGGCGGTATTGAAAATATTTTGAATGTAATCGTCCTAAATGACATAAGAATTAATAAGGGGTGTTTTTCCCAAATTAGTGGATCTCTCAATATCCACTAATTTAGGCATGTCGCATTGTCAGACATGTCGCCCACTCGATCTTAAAGCACAAGATTTTAGATGATGTATTTCCCTTGGAAGTGTCTTAGGGACTGAATTGCATTATACTTGGCAAAAAAATAAAATCATACATGGTAGCTTCTAGCTTAAGCTCGATACGACTAAATTTCCAGCAATATATTGCCATTACCATATACTTCAACTTCAGTTAATAAATGTGGCCAAGGGGTTATAGAAACTACGTGCCAAATGCTTACTTTAATAAAACATGAGAGAAATCCAAAGCTAAAAGCTCTCATGAAGATCATCTGTTCATGAAGGGTTTCACTTGTTTGTCTTCCTCAAGAGCTATCATTCTCGATTGAGATTCGGGCATCAAATTTGTGACCAAATAGCTAGCAATGGTCCATGTTTGTAATTTTCGGGTGGTTAATTTGCCCATGTAACAACCAAGATTTACAATCCTCTGGTAACCTGACAACTGTTATTCAATAGCCTTGACTCGCTGGCTCAATAGCTCTTCTGGTAATTTGGGAACAATTAATTTGATACACGAAGCTGCTAGCAAAACTGCATCCATGCGATCGACAACCACCGATGTATTATGGGAAGGCAGATACGATTAATATTAACAAAACTAAGATAATATGATTAATCTCACACTGTCACACATTCGACGTGCATGGAAGAACATGGAGCATTTTACATGAATTGCAAAAATTTACAAAAGTGTCAAAGTAATTCTTGTTGTTTTAGTCAATCTGGAAAATACCAAATAAACAAAAGGCATACAAATACGGTAGAAGTGAATCGGAAAAGGAGAAAAACTGTACTTATAGCCACTAAATTAGAGTAGTGACATCAAGATTAACTAACATAAATGAAGCTATTGTGTAAATCATTTTCATCTTTTAAGTAACTTTAGACTAGAGAATTGTGGTCTATAAAACAGTAAAAAATCACTTTGAGTAAAAAACAACCACCATTCGATTACTGCTTGTCTTGCACTAAACATGATATTGAAAACATATGAGTATATTCATTCAATAATTGAACCTAAGGAACAGATAAAAAAACTACAATGTTTTTCCAGAAACTACAAGAGTTTTTTTTGTCTTCTCATTACCATGTTTCTAGTATGACCCAATTATTTTGGTGTTTATTAACTTGGCTATTGTCGATCTGCCTTTAGCAAGATAAATAACACAGTATTATTTTGGTGTCTATTGACTTTGCCATAAGAGAGGTCCTTTTGTGCATGTGAACATTTACCATGTGGTCCATGCATCCTCTTTAGAAGGCATATTTTCATAAAATTTAAAAAAGTCCGATTCCAAAATAATAATAGTGAAAAAACTTGAATAAAGTTTCATTTGTACAATTTTTTGAGTTGGTACTCTTTACAAGTAAACCCGATATGACTAGTAAGATTCTTGTCTCCTTACCAAATCCGCTGACATATTTGTAGGACCGTAATAATTGTTCCTTCTGTAATGATAGTCGATCATGGGTGAAAATATAACTAGTGGAATCGGTGGATGAACCATAACTTTTGTTTAGGGGTCATGTTTTTAATTAAAAAATAAACAAGACAACTTGGAAAAAAATTTACTATCAAACACAGATAAGTCACTAATTCAAAACTTCTATAATTCAATGATTGTCTAATATGACTATAAAACTTTTCTCGATATAAATTATAGAAAAAGATCATGTACTAGAAATAAAACTGTTAAAGTCAATCTTGTTAACTTATTATAGTATGTGACTAGTGGACATGAAAATAAAATAATAGAGACCAAATATAATTTATTTATTTTGTTAAGGGGACAAACTATAAGATTTTGAGTATAAGATGAAAATTTTGTAATTTTTATAAGAACTATCGGGTTGACTCAGCGAAATAACAAAGTAAAATTACAATTGATAGTACTATTTCTTCCAATTTTGTCATAAAAAAATGGGAACTATTGTTTGTATTGCACTTACAAATAACCCCACTGTGGCTCCACCACTGAATGGAATTGCACTCAAATTAATTAAACGCTAAAATTACTCTCCAATTAAACAAACTAAAATATGTTACTGATCCGCCTTAATTCTGCTTGGCAGATTGATGTATTTGTGTCAAAGTTTGTGGGATAATTAGAGTTGTTATTATCTAATTGGTCAACAGGATAAGGATTGATCCTTAATTAGTGGGTGATAAGAAAGGATAATGCCGTTAGAATTATAAGTGGTATTAATTGTATTGCCGATATTCGATACGCTAGCCCGTTAGTTGTGAAATGATGGCCGTTTGCCGATAAAAATAAGCCAATGCCTTAAGGCCTTGTTTGCTTGCGGTATTAGTAGTAATTGGACAATTAATGCATTTGGACTATCGCGGGATAATAAAAAAATATGGGATTAGTATTTAGTAGTATATACATGAACTACCAATGAACCGTTTGTTTAATTATTATTGAGGTTGGACTATTTAACTAATTTACCTTTTTACCCAGACTCCCTTTGTGCATAATGATTTTTTTTCAATATATTTTATATGTTTCACATCAGATTTGAAGTAATATTCATAACTAATATTAATGTACAAAAGACAACATTATAGAACTAGAAAAAAATAATATTAATGTAAAACAGTAACACTTATCAAATACAGTAGAAAGGACAACAAAAATTACATCTCAATCACCATAATTATGTCTGAGATGTTGAAAGAATGAAGGATAAGTTGGTCATTAAAAAATTGGATGGGATTAAATTTTGAATACCACCATTCATAGGTATTGGAAATAACATCTATCACCATCATTTCTTGAACCAATGATATTAGTAATACCAACTCAAATGACACATGTATCGGACTATTATTTCAAGTACAATCCCACCCCCAAATACTTCAAACAAACACATCCTAAACACAATCTCACCCTTCATAAGTATCATGTATATATACAACATTCACCACTCATGTTCAATATTTTAATTTATCTCTAAACTTGCTTAGGGCTATTAACGACTTGAGCGTGTATCGAGGGTGGTCGGTCGGTTAAATTCTCGACCGAAGACTAACATTTTGAAGCTTATGCTGATATGGAAAAGTACGACAAAAGGTGGTGAAAAGGCTTGATCGTACAAACAAGACCTCAAGAACCGAGTTCGGCCAAAGTGTTGAACAAACGATTTTCCTCGTGCAGTTATGAATACTGTCATCGACATTCGACAAGCTCGTCGATTATTTCAAAATACTCGCATATGAAGATAATCAAAATGATACATTATGTAATCTGATCTGATCAGATTTTAGATGTTAGGTATCTAAATTTATACTAAATGAAATGTAGCTACTGTTATTTTATGAAATGTATTAACACATTTTAACTAGCTTATTATAAGCAACTGTGAAATTTGTTAAAGTTTCGATAATGTGAAACTCCATTTATAGATCGGGTAGGAACAGTGTTCTAAAAGCCGAGACTATGCAGAAATTAGACTAAATTTAGACGGTAAGCAAAGCCTAGATTCCTTAATCAAAAATTAGATGACCTATTTTACCCTAAAATTCCCGTTGCCACATTTGAAAACATGGATATGGATCACTCTTTATACATACAAAATATGAATTTATGTGATCTTGGATCGATAGAGGAAAAACGTGAAGTGTTGATGAGCTTGGAATAAACTACTAATTTACTTATACCAAAAAGTCCGTAAACAAAACCGAAATTCGATAAAGTTTGATCAACTTAGAGCATCCGTACCAGTTAGTTCAGCTATTTCATCAAACATGACACATTTTATACATTTTAATGAACCGTTTACATTTACACAAAATTCCAGCTTACTTATTAATTTCCGTATAATAACCCTACATTATTTTTTATTATTTGTTTATTATCTTTTAATAATCATAACACTATTACAACCATAAAAATGTGGACCTCATGATAGTTTATTAATATTATACTCTCTTCGTCTTTAAACAAATATCCCCTATGAAAATACATGCAACTTTGACCATCAAAATTTTCATATCAAAATTATCGAAATGAAAAAATTGAAAATTTCATCATATAGTTCTAACCATAAACTACGTGATTAACTTTTCAAATAATTTTTTCCGGCAATCTACATAGGAAAAAATTATCGGTCAAAATTATACGTATTTTCGTATGAGACATTTGCTTAGTGACGGGAAGTATTAATGTAGAGAATCATATGCATTTCTCATGTAAGGTGAATTTTGTGTTTTATTAAATTTATAAAATTTATAAAATTTATAATATATGTTACTTTTTATACTATAATTATTAAATTTTAATAAAAATTATATTTTGAGTAACAGGAGAAGGACGGTCTTATCATCGATCTTATAAGCACTAATAATATAATCCTTTTGTTTTCGAAACCAATGGTCAAATGTTATGATAACAACAGTGCTCAATTGTTTATGGCCACACATGGTGTGACCGACTAACAAAAAAAATATTTTTGAAAGTATCTACAGTATATTCATGTGGCCGAAAGTAAATTGACATTATAACATTATGCGATGTTGGATTTACACTTGCTTTCCAGTAATTGGCCGACTTATAGACCATAGTGGGGTTACTCAAATAATAGCAACATAGTCAGTCACTAGCTCCTTATCTAATGGTGAGTATTATTCATGAAGATTAGTTCTAACAATATTATTTAATCCGGAAAAAAGTATGGTATCACGCCATGAGATGTCACATTTTACAGCCAAACAAATCAATATGATTAAATTAAGGAAAATAAACTTAGTCATAAAACATGGACTTTCGTCCGTCAAGCCGTGTTGTTCAACAACAATTATTTAAATGGTTGAAAATAATGGTTTGAACGAGAATATATCTTTACTGATTATTTGATTGATTTATAATGTACTTTTATTACAATAGTTTCAATTTATCTAATGCTTGGAATGGAACTTTGATTTTTGGCTTTACTTATTGTATATGTGTATTTTCTAGTAAGACAAGCTCTGAAAGTCTCTGTATGTACTGATATGTCATTTTCTGCTTAGAAGTCAGATCCTCCCATTATATTGCTATTTGACTCTATTTATAGGGGTACGTGCATCGCATAATCATTTGTCAGATCATGAACTTTTTACGTGATGAGCTTCTATTTATTACGGTTAGTCCAGCGGGTAATTACATTTCCCATTTTATAAAGGAAAAAACCATCGTGTACTTATACCAATTAAGTTTTCCATCTCTGATGCGATGGATATCCATTAAAAATATATGGGTCGGGTAATTACTGAATACCGCTTATCGGGTATTATTTTCATCTCATAACACTTAATATCACTTAGTCTTACATTATCTTGATGAGTAAAATCGTCCAAGTGTCATTCTCGATCTCGTGATCTGACGTAAGTTGAAACAAATAAATTTCTCCATTCTATTACTCCATATAATTAATAAAACTTGGGATTCGAGGAAGAGGTAATCTACAAAAAGATTAGCTAATTATCGAAGTTGAACCAAACCAAATTAGTGGTAGCAGTTTTGTTTCCATTTTGGATTAGTTAAAGGGGAAAAAATCTAAGTAAGATTAGCTATAAATCTTTCCAACTTAAATTTCATTTAAAATTTTAAGTCAAAAAAATAAGTAAGCTAATAATCTGTTGAACAAAAAAATTATGTTTACAATGTAAACGTTATCAACATAATTATATATGTATTGAAAAAATGTCAATAAGATTAATCGATTCTTCATGGTTCAAACAACCTAAACAATAAGTTGAACTAATTAAACCGATTTCTTAATTTTAAACCAAACTTAACCGATTAGTTATGTTTGATTTTTTAACCGATTTGGTTCGGTTTAAACTGTGATGGGCTCACTTTATATACAATATACATGTCGACCGCTAATTGTTTTAAGTTAAAAGGAAAAGAAAAGTGTGCATACCAGTAACCATAATAATTACTTGTACACCATAGCTAGTGTTCACTTTAGTTCTTTGGCTGGACACTCCCACATATTCACTTATAAAGTGAAAGCTACATAAACCATAGCTAGTCTAAAAAAACACTATACAGTATTATAAAATAATGCTTTATTTAGTAAGAATAAAAAATTGTCACAAGTCTATTACAAATTGATTAAACTGTCACAAAACCGTCACAAATTAACTAAACTGTCATAAACCTATAACAAAAACCATCGTTAGTAAACTCGTAACAAAAAATAGTCTTACTAATCACGTAGTTATTTTGATTTTTTTTTTAGTTAAAGGTTTATGATAAAAAGAAAAAAAAAAGTGAAAGCTACGTGATAGTTTAAGAACTTTGAAAACATTTCAAGCTCCAACCCATTACAATATTTCTCTCTCTAAAATGGCATACTACGGTAGTCAGAGATCCCCTTCATTCTTCGACAACTTCACACTAAACCCGCTCCCATATCCGGTCATCATCATCCTCTTAGTCATCTCCCTCTTCCTTGGTCTCCAATGGTACGCCGACTACGAATCCGTAGTCGAGTCAGCTGAAGAGGGCCTCGGATGGGCCCTTTTTGTCGCACCTGTTGCCTTGCTTTTTCTTGTGAAGTGGCTATCGAGTTTCGAGAGCAGCGGTGGATTAGGGAGAGGGTGGTTTTTTGGGGGTTCCGCGTATGATAGGAGGCAAAGGAGCTACTGGACGCAGTCTTCGGGTGAGGGCGGTGGGTCTCCATGGGGAGTGGCGGCGCTAATCGTGCTTCTTCTTGTTTTGGTTCAATTTCAAGGGACCTTGTTTGAATGAAGTAATGATAAGTGTACTGCTAAATAGTGGAGTACTACGTACGGATAGTATAATTTTGTATGTGTATGGTGGTTGTTACAACCTACATATACGTATATGCGAAATTAGTCTTTATTATTAGATACGTACTTGGTACTACTAGTATTTAGTTTTTTTAAGTAGTAATTTTGAGATAGACACTATGAATAATACCCATATTTTGGTCTTTTTGTTTCGGTTAAATCATTTATCTACGAAGGAAGGGTCGACATGGGGAGTGGCTAATTCTGTACTTGTACTTGGTCCAGTTTCAAGGGAGCTTGTTTCAGTGATGACGTTTTTTTTTTTTCCGATTACTTTTGTAGTTATTTGCTAATTAGTTTGAGTATAATCTTGTGAATATATGGTGGTTGTTACTTATTATTAATATATACTCTTAACATTTTGATGAGGACTCATATAAGAATATACTTTTTTACAGATACCGTTGCATACATTTAATATGGATCATTTGATGTACATTTATGTACATGATATAATGATCCATGCTAAGTTTCTATAAAAAAAAGTATTTATTTATATCACCACTCTTACATTTTATGTGTATAAAATAATTAATTATTATTAACAGTATTATTTTCTCTTCTTTAGTTATGAGAAACTATTTGTATAATTTTGGTATCTTATCCTTGTTAGATCATTTGTATGTGCAAACTTAGTTAATTTTAGGGGTTAACGCTAGTCGTGGTTCAGCGGGTGCTGGAAGTTGGTTTGACTACGGTTTTTGTGTCATTCAATCAATAAACAGATCAATGTTTATCGAGATAAATAGGGTTTCCTTAGCGAGTCGGTATCAACAGGTTTCTACATATATCATCAAACTTCACTGTACATGTGGTGTTATTAAATTTATTATGATTATTGTAATGTTTGGTTAATTTTACTAGAAAATGAAATAGGTATCGCAGCTGCTTTTACATTACTTCTGGTTTTATAGTAAGAGATTGTCGTAAACATGTAGCACTAGTCAAATTTACTATGAAAGTTATGCAGTACGTTAATTAGTTGGCGATGAAAACCTTATTTGAACTCTGTTAGGAGTGAAATCGTGTTGTTTTACAACAAACTAGATATAAACTGCCTATAAACTGGAGAGCGGTTGCCGCTAAACCGGTCGTAGTACTCATTAAGCGACATGCAAATGTACTTTATTTACACTCCGTGTGGTAAAGCATATATATTCAAGCTAGAAATTTTAATTTTCAATCATGTAATTAGTTGTTTTAGTTTGAAAGTTATATGAAATATTTTCAAAAGAAGGGAAACAGACATTGTCGAAAAAGGATTAAAAAAAAAGTGTCGTTAAACGTTGCCATCAACTCAATTAGAGATAAAGAGTGAATCAAAAGCAAAATTAAAGTTAAGACAGATTGTCAAGGTGTCCATTAATTTATTGCCGTGAATGTGCATATTTGGAGAGTGATAATGACTTCAACTTTGTCAATTCACACACATAAGCTCCTTGATAGAGTAGCGTGGCTTAATTGAATCATATTTTGAGGAAAAATGTCACTTCGTGACAAAAAAAAAAAAAACAGGTCCATCATATTTTCCCTAAATAACCCAAGTGAGCAAAATGTTACTCAAATTAAATGAAGAATTTACATTTTCTTATAAATTTTCATATTAGTTTTTGGTGGGCCTCCTTATTTGGAAGATGTGATTTATTACTACTATTTACTACGATAATTGTCAAATAAATGTATATTTGGTTTTCAAACTCATGAACTGAAACCAAATCGAATTATATTATCCCAGTTTGGTTCGATTAGAACATTTTCAAACCAAACAACTGAACTCAACGGATCGGTTTTCCCGTATGATTCTGTTATTCCTTTTTTTTCCCACCCATATGATTGAAAAAATTTGTATTTCTTAGCTTCCTACTCACACTACATAGTGGCGAGGGGATGTCGGCACCCCCTCGTCCGGACCGATATCAATTCCACAACAGGCGATCCGGGCCTCTCAAGCATGGGTGACGCATCACCCCGGATCTTGGGAAGCCGGACCGTGCCTAGGCCGGCCTAGAGAAACTTGCTGAGCACTCTTCCCCAATTAATGCTGCTGCTCCCTTGGGGGACCCTTTATGTGTTTCATCGACGTGGCCCAATCACAGGCCAGCCCTGTGAGCCCCGGATGATGAACAGTGCTATTGTCAGAGTCATAAATGACCTGGAGCCGTTGGATCTTTATCAGACAGTGCAGTGATCCAAGGGCTAAGAACACCTCTGATCAGACTATAAATACCCCCACTAATACCAATTAGAGGGGGACACACAAATACAGAGAGGAGAAATAAAGCTAAAACAACCCGGACCACCAGAATATCAACCGTGACATACGACGCCACAACTCGTAACTGGTCCAATCCCTCATCCTTAAATATATTCCTACATTCAGTCTATACCGACACTGACTTGATCGTCGGAGAGGGAAAACCTGGCACCAACCCCGGGCCCCTGTTCGTTTCTTGTGCAGGCTTAGAGAGCACCTCAACGACGAAGCAGATACCACCTACGTCAACGGCCTTGGAAGATCGGAGCCGACGCGAATAATATATAAGCCGAGCTTGGGAAGAAAATCAGGCTCGCCACATAGCAGATAACAACATTTGCAAAAGATAATATACAACACTATGGTTCATAACGTAGTCCCTAATCACCAACAGAGTAATTTTTTTAATGAATGAACAGAAACTTCAATAAGTTGTTTTAAAATTTTAAAGTAGTGTAATTCAGTAAGGGTTTTGTTCTAAGAATCATATGTTAATCGGGTCAAGATCTTTTGCTCTGTCCCTCCTCTGTCAATTTGTTTGTACAACTTTCAACTTCAAGTATAACTTTATTTAAATTTTATAACATGTTAATATTTTTAAAAATATACAGTTGACAAAGTTACTTATTAAGCACATAATATTAGTTTAAGTATCTACTTTTCAAATTATATATAGAAATTAAAAGTTTTTTTTTCCTATTTCTTCAATCAATAACTATTGAGATGAGGTATATATATATATATATAAATAAAATAAGTTTGCAATTCAAAATTCTTGTTAATCATAGTTTTGGAATTTTTTTTTACATATAATACAAGACACGAATAAAGAGGCGGCTTCATATAAAAAAATAAATACTACGTATATAATAAAGAGGCAGCCGATGCTCATTTCTATTAACTGAACGTGTGATTCCACATCTAGTATATAAAAAATAAGTTTGCAATTCAAAATTCTTGTTAATCATACTTTTGAAAAAAAAAATACATATAAAACAAGACACGAATAAAGAGTCAGTTTCATGTAAAAAAAAATACTACATATATAATAAGGAGGCAGCTGATGCCTATTTATATTAACTGAACGTGTGATCCCACATCTAGCTTAACATTGACTTGAACTGACACCGCACTTATCCGATTCAACTAAACAGACATGGCAGTGATGAGCTGAAGACATGAAGACAGTGTAAATTTATGTGACATGAGGGTTTTATGAATGTCAATAAATACAAGTATGGTATCAAAAGTAGATATTTGAAAAAGAAAAAGGAAACTCAAAGAGTCAAACTTGCACAAAGTTGCAATTGGGTTATCTTTTTATAAATGTAAAACTAATGACTAATTATAGTATTGATTGATCTAAATGCATGACAGCGGAGGGTAAGGTGGACCTATCTTGCACAGTTACTACCCTCATTTCATACTTGTATTCCATTTTCTAGTTATTTCGTGTGATAGATATGTACACGTATCCACGAAAACCCATGACACATCTATATGCTATGTGACATTTAATATAATCTACCGGTCTTTACATATAAGTTATATATAACTTCATTTTAATTTTAACCAGTGGATCCGTAAATGATATGAGCCATAATTTTTCATCGAATTTTATCAAAATGAAGGAGTGTACGTCTGTATCCACCTAATTCATTCATTTTTTTAAAATTTTAATATAATAGCCTGGACCTTTTACAAATTAAAATTGAGTATGCAAACTGATTTACCCAATTGATACATGTGAATCTAATTCGTGCGACGATGGTTAGTAGAGAGGTCGTCATAATCCAAAATGATGAAACTTATATTTCCTGAATGAGAGATGATCGCAGTAATTGAGTTTAAGCAAACATAAGTAACAAATATGCATCGCTAATTCAATGTTATTTACCAGGGTAAGTATACGAAACCATATCATATTTTATAATAATTCGATACAAATATCCCTTTAAAAGTACGTAAGACCATCATATTTGACTAGAATCCATAAAATTCACGGGTTGAATTATTATAAAAAAAGATTGACCATCATATTTTCCATCTTCGTCTCATTTACCGTTTCTTGTTTTCCCCTTCACATATTCCGTCTTCCATAATTTCACATGTTAATCGGAAATTATTTTTTACATTTTTCACGTTTTCGTTTTACTCTTTGTCATTTTGTTTACATTCCTCGTAAAATCTCCGCTTCCCGCAACATTACTCGGAAAAAAAATAAAAATAGAAACTACGATACAATAGATACATACTCGTGGTTAGAGATACGTAGAGAGAGAGAGAGAGAGAGAGAGAATGGCGGGGATGGGAGACGGATACGTGGGAACGGCTCAAGACGCGGTTAGGATACGGAGGTTAGAAAAACAAAGAGAAGCTGAGAGAAAAAAGATTCAAGACCTTAAAGATAAAACCGCTTCTTCGCAAGGTCAATCCGGTCTCCTCCAGTTCGGTTCCAGCACCTCCGAGGTTTTGTTTATTTAATTAAATTTTCCCAATTTCTTATTTATCTCTATACTGTTTTGTAGTTACTATGAGAGGTTCTTTTTTTGCTTAAGTTTTTCGCCTGAATTTCTTGGCTTTGTTTATCTAACCTAGGGTTATCCAGGATGATTCGTGATCAAATTATTTAAACCTCATTTAAGTTTTTTTTTACTTGGGTTTGTTTAATATTGGCTTATTTTCCCCCAAATATTGACTTAATTTTCTAACCTAGGGTTTATAATCGGTAAACTTGGATCGGAAGTGGGTTTTATATATTAGTTATTATTTGCCCAATTGGTTATTTATCTACGTACTGTTTTGTACTAAGAGAGGTTTTCTTTTTGTCTAAATGTATCCCCAATTTGTTAACGCGCCTATTTTTTTTTAATAAATAATGTCTTGTAATAGGGGTTGTTTGCCTATTTCCCCCCAAATATTGACTTAATTTTCTAACCTAGGGTTTATAATCGGTAAACTTGGATCGGAAGTGGGTTTTATATATTAGTTATTATTTGCCCAATTTGTTATTTATCTACATACTGTTTTATTTGCCTAATTTTTCGCAAATATTGACTTAATTTTCTAACCTAGGGTTTCTAATTGGTGAACTTAGATTGGAAGTGGGTTGATTGATTTTGGACAATCCGTGATATAATTAATTTTGCCCAAATTGTTATTTATCTCTATACTGTTTTGTACTACGAGTCTTATATGAGGTTTTTCTTTTGCCTAAATTTATCCCTGATTTTGTTGGCTTTGCTTATCTAACTTAGGGTTACTCAGGATAATTCGTCATCTAATTATTTGAAGCTTATTTAAGTTTTGTTACTTTTGTACTAGGGTTTGTTTGCCTGCTTCCCCCCTAATATTGGATTAAATTCCTAACATAGGGTTTTTAATTGTGAAGTTGGATTAGAAGTGGGTTGATTGGTTTAGGATAATCCTTGATATAATTCTTTAAAGTTTATTACACTCATTTTTTTATCGGTATTTGGGATGACTGATTTAGGACAATCCGTGATATAATTATTTAAAGTTTATTACACTCACGTTTTCTTATATTAATAAAGTTTTGTACTAGGGCGTGTTTGCATTATTTTTCCCAAATATTGGCTTAATTTTTTGATCTAGGGTTTTTAATTGTGAAATTGGATTAGAAGTGGGTTGATTGATTTTCGACAATCCGTGATATTTTTATTTAAAGGTTATTATACTCACATTTTTATCTGAATTCAGTTGTGTACTAGGTTTGTTTGCATATTTCCCCTCAATTATTGGCTTAGTTTCCTGACCTGGGGTTTCTAATCGGTAAATTTGGATTGGAAGTGGGTTGATTGTTTAGGACAAACCGTGATCTAATTATTCAAAGGTTACTACACCTACTTTTTTTTTTATCTCAATTAAGTTGTGTACTAGGGGTTGTTTGGCGAATTTCCCCCAACTATTGGCTTAATTTCCTAACCTAGGGTTTCTAATTGGTGAACTTGGATTAGAAGCGGGTTTATTGGTTTAGGATAGACGTAATTATTGAATCGTTCATACACCTATTTTTCAAATCAATAAAGTTTGTACTAGGGTTTATTTGCCTAATATTTCCCAAATAGTGGCTTAATTTCCTAACATAGGGTTTCTAATTGGTAAATCTGGATTGGAAGTGGATTGGTAAATCCGTGATGTAATTATTTAAAGGTGATTGGATTCATTTTTTTATCTCATACAGTTCTATTGGATAGTTTGTTTGCCTAAATTTCTCCAAATATTGAATTATTTTCTAAACCCAGGGTTTTTAATTGGCGATCTTGGGAAGGTTGTGGGTTGCTTGAGTTAGGATAATATGTAATGTAATAGTTCTGAGATTATTACACTCATTTTATTGCACAGTGTTTTCATAATTGCAGAGTTAATTTTAAAAAAAACATTTCCTCTACTTTCATTTGCCTATTTCCCAAATCTGGGGTTTCTATGTGTGAACTTGGGCTGTTAGTTGGTTGCTTCTTTTAATTTACCCTATGATGTAATTATTTTAAACCACAAGTGTTCCATAGTTTTTTCTTATCTCATCCATTTATGTCGGGTTTGGTGTTTTCCGCGATAACCCTTTTTCGTATTTTTCCAAGCTATGGTTCTTAATTGGTGAACTTGGTTCGACTTCAGGTTTACTGATATCAACTTAATATGCAACATCTTTAAATGACAGTCATAATCTCTTATCAGTAAACTCTGTTAGGGAGTCTAAGCATAAAATGAGCTTAATATCTAGAACCCAGCTAGCCCTGGGTTTTTTAGTTATCTGTCCAAACACTGTCACTTAGGATATGCTGATTTAACCTAAGATTTTCAAAGGTAAAATATTTCACATTTGATAAAAAAACTTATTTGGCTAGGATCCATAACATAACATGGATTCCACTTTGTTTCTTTCCTATCTTCTCCTACAATTTTCAGTTTGTTTCGTGTCATTTTGGGCAATTGAGCGTGAATAAACTTAATTTTCTCTCCCTACCATCTTTGGTGACTTACTTCTCACATGTAAGTTTGACTTGGTTTCTTCTTCTTTTGGGGTGTAAGTTATGTTAATGCAATCCTTTGAATTTGTCTTAGATTCTTGAGACTGCATTCAAGAAGGAAACGGTTGGTTTGGTTACTCGAGAACAGTACGTTGAGAAGGTACTTTTAAGGTTCTCGATAGTGTTCTTAAACTATTTATCACAGCTGAGATATTTTTTTGAGTTATACCTTTGTATGGCAGAGGGTCACAATCCGAACCAAAATAGAGGAAGAAGAAAAGGAGCGGCTGCAAAAGCTGCAACAAGAGTGCGTGAACATCTTCATACAGCTTATCTACGTTCTTATGGTCACTAAGCTGTTGGATTTTGGTTAGTGTTAGTGTTTATCATTTATGTTATTAAATTTTGCTCTCCTTTCCTTTATGTTAGGGAAGATGAGCTTCAAGCACAAAAGAGGAAGAAACGGAAGGTAAGGGGTGGTTCCCGATTATCTTTTTCTGATGATATTGATAATGGAAGTGAAGAGGAAGAAGAGGAAAAAGGTGAGCTTGTTTGTTCGATAAGATTGTCATGCTTTTAATCAACTTCTATTTTTTATGCATGGCATATGCAGTCTGATAAGTGGTATCAACTACAAAAGCTATACATCTTGACTGTCCAATTGTTTCTTATTTGATTCCATATGTTTTTGATATATTTGTAATTTCATTGTTCTTTCACAAACATACATGACATTTGCAAATTCCAAAAAATATTTCGTTTAAACTTTGCTAAAGAATTATTTCAGCTTGGAGTTGTCCTCTATGTTCTCTGCATAACAACTTAACAAGATTTTCTTGTGTTTTCAGACAATATGCCATATGGAAAGAATACTACTGTTGTATTTCTATTTATTTTTAACATGCAATAGTTTCTTTTATGGAAATGCACTTTAAATATATTAGCTATTAACTACAACATGGGTTTTCTGGAATTGTTGCTGAAGCATGTTTTCAACTACAACATACATTTTCGGAGAAAACCTTTGTAGTGTGACTACTCTGACAACAAGGTTCTGGACAGTTAGCCCTTAGAATAAAAGATAAGGGAATAGTCATCCTTCGTAAAAAATATATGTTGCATTAGGTCTGAAAGCTGCATATTACAAACGCTATCATACCACATACCTACTCTTATGCTCAGTTATAGTCAGTTATAGTCGGTTACTGCAGTATTATTCTCTATTTTCCCTATGCTAAGAATGCAGTTATATTGTACCACTTTGCACTTTGCAGAAGAACCAAAGAAACTATGTGGGAAACTTGGGAAAGATCCTACAGTAGAAACGAGCTTTCTACCTGACAGGTATATATGTTTGTTTGTGTCTCTCTCTCTCTCTCTCTCTTATAAATCAATCTCTTTTTCTCCTCTCTCCCTTTTGACCTTAACACTGTAATGGGGGGCTATGAAGCATTTTTTCAGAGAGAGGGAAGAGGAAGAACAAGCTGAACGTGAGAGACTGCAGAAACAGTGGCGCAAACAACAGGCACAAATACGAAGTAATATTTTCCCTCTGCTCTTCTTTGTTTACACTTCTAGTTTGTTACTTAATTTTTCTATAAGGCTTGTGTTACACTGTTCAGGTGAGCCTCTTCAAATCACGTATAGTTACTGGGATGGAACAGGCCATCGGCGAGCTATTCAGGTATTTATGGCCTTATGGGTATATTTTTTTAGTACTACGTAGTACCTCCGTCATCCCAAATTGGATGAAAGTTTTAGGGATTCATCATTTGAAGAAGTTACTAATTTACTTAATTAATCAAAATCACCTCTCTAAATGTGACCTTTTCTTTCCCTGTTTGATTGTATTTGATTTATTTTGTACTGAAATCACACATAAGGTCATTTGGTTATATGTTATTTACTACTTTTTTTGGGAAGTTCCAAGTATTTTCGAATATCCCAAATTGCAATAAAAACTATTATGTGGAACAATGGGAGTATTGTTTTGAACTCCATGTAGTGCACAATTTTCTATTGACACCTCATCTGAATTGGTTTTAAGATTCTACATAGAGTGGCATTTCTGTTTTACTTTCTTATGACCCCTGTCTCTCCTATTTCTTTTGTAATAAGGTTCGGAAAGGTGATAGCATAGGAGAGTTTCTCCGAGCTGTTCAGCAGCAACTTGCACCTGAGTTCCGAGAGGTCCGCACAACTTCAGTGGAGAATCTACTTTATGTAAAAGAGGATCTTATTATTCCCCATGTGAGAGGACCTCCATTTGTGCTTTTAGTATCATACTTTATTTGTCTTTTGGATGTTTACTAACAGAGTTTGTGATAATTCAAATGCAGCAACATAGTTTCTATGAGTTGATTGTAAACAAGGCGCGGGGAAAAAGTGGGCCAGTAAGTGTATTTTCTACCAGTTGACCAATGTACTGTATGTTAAACACGTGAAATTGTACTTTTCTTGGCCTCCTTTTCTAAATGATGATCAAGAAGGCCCTACATTTACTGCTGATACTGTATCAAGTTTTTTTGTTGTGTAATCTCTTCATGCCATATTGCCATATCTTAGTGTTCATTTGTTGACATTTTTTAAACTATCTTCTTCTTTTTCCCTCAGCTTTTCCACTTTGATGTACATGAAGATGTACGAACCACTGCTGATGCAACAATAGAGAAAGACGAGGTCAGTATCTGTGAGGCTTTTCACAATCTTGTTTTACGTGGATGGAATTCCTACTAAAAATTATTAAGAATATGTTTATGTGTTCTATTCATCTATAAGACCCTTCAACTTATAAGATTCATATTTTTATTATAATTATTTGCTTGCTTGGAGTAATTTTTACTTTGAACACCTGGTGTGAGACTTTGGTGCGTGTCTCACTGGTTTAATTACCAGACTAGATGGTAATTATGTATGCTTCTAGTTGTAGTAGTTGCACAATTCACAGGATGTTTTAGTCTCCTTTATTATCCATATCAAGCAGAATTCGTCACTTTTTCTCTTATTTTCCACAACTGGAATGTAAAAAAAGTATTGCATATCACCATGCGGATTTTACCCATTCATAGTTTTATAGTGTATATCTGTACAGAATGCCGTAATTGCAGCCAACTAATTGAGATTTAGAGCATTTTGGTATGCCCCAGCCTCCTCTTTTGTCACATAATTACTTGTCAGTTGTTTGCGTGGCCTACTCTTTCACCTTTCTCCAAAGATACTTGTTGCATTTAAGTAATAACTGTAATATATTACCTTTCCCTTTTTTTAGCAAACAAGTAGAGTATGACTATGAACATTCCATTGTACTTTGGTACCAGTGTCTTAAAACAGTTTCTTAGTACTCCCTCCGTTCTTATTTAATTGTCCATTACGAAATTATGTGCAATTTTAGTCCGCCAAGAACTTGTATCAAAATTATCGGAATGAAAATTTTCAAAAAATGATCATATAGTTCAAATGTTAAATTTTATGATTAGATTTAAAAAAAATTCATTTCGACAATTTTGATACAAGTTATAAGTCGGTTAAAATTGCATGCAGTTTCGTAGTGGACAATTAATGGGAACGGAGGGAGTATATGTTAGTATGTTCTTGGTTTTATTGTTAAGGATCTTATTCTGAAAAAACAAGGTAGCTCTTCTATGCACCCAACTACCCAAGGGTTTTGCCTGGTCATATACTTCCGGAGTACACTATGATGTATGTAGCAATTTGAATTTGCTATACGCACTTGCGGCCTATTTTTTTCTTTGAGCAAGTTTTGTGTACTTGCTGAGCTACTTTTGCTTACATCTTGTTTCCTTATCCACAGTCGCATGCTGGTAAAGTTGTTGAGCGTCACTGGTATGATAAAAATAAGCACATATTCCCCGCCTCACGATGGGAGGTGCTCTCTCCCCCCCTCCCTTCCTCCAATTTATGTGTTTGGCATGTTGATTATTTGATCCTAATGTGTTGTCTACCTATCCCCTGGATTATTGCAGATATATGACCCAACAAAGAAGTGGGAGAGGTATACAATCCACGGAGATTGATTGACCTAATGGCAGAATACCTTGATTCTTCTCACTACCTTCCGGTGATAGTCTGGGGAAGCCTATTTATCGAATCAGACACTGTTTTTGGTTTTAATAGAGTTTCTTAATTAGCATTTTGCCTTTTTACATCTTATCATTGATGTATGCGATGGATAGTACCTAGCAATTGAATTGTGTTAAAAAGGAAGGAAACAATTTTGAGAGAGTTTCTGTCTTTGGACTGATACGTAGATATCCCTTGACTTGCTATACATTTGTCGAACTTGACTAGCATGAGGGTGCGGAATGATATGTAGTGTATCATAGACCGGTGTATTTCTCCATCTAGTTTTTATGGTGAAAAGATAGTATGCTATTTATGGCTAAACTGCTTTCTATGCAAACGTATTACTGATTCTTAAATCAGTTTATGTAAGTTTCTTTTTTACCTCAACTACCCCTTTTAGTGTGGTTTATTATACTTGACCATCCTAAACTATGGTAGGTAGTGTTTTCGTTAACTATCCTGAAGTATAAACTCTTTCTTTTACTACCCTCAAGTTTAGTTTCCGTTATTTTTTTGTACAAAAAGACAATTCAAATGGACGGAAAAGTCAGCACGTGACCATTTTACAAACATATTACTTATTTACACATAAATTTAAAGAGAAAAAAAATAGGTTTGGTGACTACAACTATCATAAATTAATAAAATGGGGACCAAACTTGTGACATTAACAATTGAGGTAACGAAATATATATATATTTTTCTAAATTGGAGACCTCCGTCAATTTAATTAGACGGAAGTTAAGTTGACGAAGTTCCCCAATTTAAGAAAATATATATATTTCGGTATCTCAATTTTGTTAATGTATGGTAGTTAGAGTCATTAAATCTATTTTTTTTCCTTTTAAATTTAAGTGTAAATAAGTAATCTGTTTGTAAAATGGTCACGTGCTGACTTTTCCGTCCACTGCTGATTTTTTCGTCCATTTGAATTGTCTTTTTGTATAAAAAAATAACGGAAACTAAACTTGAGGGTAGTAAAAGAAAGAGTTTATACTTCAGGGTAGTTAACGAAAACACTACCATACTTCAGGATATTCAAGTATAATAAACCCCTTTTTAGTGCCAAATAATCATTGAAGACCGTAGGAAAAAGAAAATTAAGCTCTAACGTGCTGACTTTTCCGTCCACTGCTGATTTTTTCGTCCATTTGAATTGTCTTTTTGTATAAAAAAATAACGGAAACTAAACTTGAGGGTAGTAAAAGAAAGAGTTTATACTTCAGGGTAGTTAACGAAAACACTACCATACTTCAGGATATTCAAGTATAATAAACCCCTTTTTAGTGCCAAATAATCATTGAAGACCGTAGGAAAAAGAAAATTAAGCTCTAGCGACGTGATGTCCTGTAAGTTTTAAGATTGGTATGACAAATGTCGATTGGCAGACAATGGCAGTGATCCAATAATTTATCGGGGTTTTTGGAGTATTGCTAGTGGTCGCGATAGTTTCAAAATAAGTTCCATGAATGTTTTTACCTGCACCATAAGCTGTTATCATGTTTCGAGAAAAGAGGAGGAACCCCAGAACTTGAAAAATCGACAGAACCAGTGTATTGTCTTGATACAAAAAAACAACAACAACTGGGATCAACATTTATTTGATGAATTCCTTTCGTAAGAAAAACCGTCTTTGTAACTACTTTCACAACATTGAAACTATTAACCTTCAGAATTCTGGAAAAGAACAGGATTTTCATCCCTAAGACGGTGACCACCAATGTACTTTTACCTGATTACGAGCATGATATTCCCTAATTCACAAAAGAGTAGTGGTACATTTGATTATCCAGAAAACTTGTCAATATGGATGATTACGAGTTTTAGTGGGAAGTGGTGTATCTAACTCAGAGTCACCATAACTCGAACTCTTTATATACATTATATAAAGTCAAAATAATCCAATCGTTCATTTAAAACTCAACTAAATAAAAACATAAAGTAGAAAAAAACTATCCATAGTCATTATACATATATATACATATTTATAAATATAATTTTCAAAAAAAATCTCCATATACATAATTTTCAAAAAAAATCTTTATATACATCAATATACTTCATCTACCGCTTTGTTTATTTATTTATTTTGAAAGTTCTATATGTTTATTTTTTATTAGTTGAGTTTTAAATGAACGATTGAATTATTTTAACTTTATATAATGTATATAAAAAGTTCGAGTCATGGTGACTCTGAGTTAGGTATCCCACTTCCGTTTTAGCGGCTGTTATGTGAATTAACTCAGCAGTTTGCTGGACTACTTGCATACTATCCCAAAACAAAACTCTTTATCAGTACTCTGATTTTCCGTAAACAATTATCACATAATTACCCTTTTTCTCAAAACTCGAAAGCTATTTTCCGTAAACAGACCAACTGACTCGAAGCGGTAACACCCCAAATTTAATAAAATAAATAATACTAGAGAGTATCGTTTAAGTACTTTTGAGGACCAGTAGTGTAATTCTCACTTACCAGCATTATCTCCTAAATTTCACAGTAAATAAAAGGAAATAGGACTCGATTAGTAACATAAAACATTTTTGTAATTCTTCTACTAGTAAGTAGCAAGTAGTAAGTAGTAGCCGGCACCTTCTCTTAATCTCTCTCTAGAAAAAAAAACAAAAATGAAGATTGGGGGTTTCTACATACTCCTCTCTCTTCTCTTTTTATCCGCCCCTTTTCTACAAGGTTATCCCCATTCTCAGATCTACTTACACTTGATAGATATCCGTTTCTGTTTATTGTTTATCAATTTATTTATGTATTTAAGATTACCTAATTATTATTTTTAAAAACCGTGGATTGACTACTATGTATCTATTTTTTGTTTATTTATTTATTTGTTTTTAATAGTTAAATGTTGAGATGCTGATGTTGGTTCTCTTTGTATATATAGCTATGCGTCTCTGATTTTGCAAAGTTCGTAGTTATATCATTGCATGTCGATATTTTACCATTACACTTGTGGATTTTAGGTTTGCTAGAGACCTAATCCCGTGGTCTCTGTGTAATTGAACTAGATTTAGTTTATCTCGTGTTGCGTGATTTATTTTTTTTAATTTCAAAATTGGAGAGGTGGAATTTGTATGTATCTGTTTATTTCGAATCTTGTGTGATTGCATGGTTTTGGCTAGGACGCTTTAGTTGTTAGATTTACAAGGCTTGATTTGTTGATTTGTGTAACTGAATTAGATTTATCGTGTATGTATCTAAGATTGCGTAATTATTATTTTAAAGCCTGGATTGCGTATTTTGTATGTATTTTTCTTTTGGATATGGCGTAGCTGCATGTTTTTTTTCCATACAACTTGAAGGGCCTAATTTGATAATTCTGTGCATTGAATTACAAAATGTGTATTCATGATTATGTGATGTTTGTGTTATTTTAAATAGGGGAGGTGAATATTTGGTCTGCATGTGTTGACATATATCCTCTGATTTTTATAGTATTATAGTATTCTTTTTTTTTTTTTACTAAAAAGAAATTATTGCATAGATTTGTACCCTTGTAAAGGATGTCCCACATACTAACGGTGGCCTTTAGCAGTGCCTTTGCACATGAACTCTGCTAATAAAAGACTGAATTTACCTTGGTTTAGTTTGGTGTTATGTTTGAATTTTACTACTAGTTTTACGGATTTGGTTACTTGCCTATGATCCATGGGTATTTTTAAACAACTGCATATCCTGTGTAGGATGTCAAAACGAATAGGACACTCATGAATATGCGCTATATACGCATTGACTCGTTGAAAATGCTTGAGTGATGCTTGGTGTGCTTCATTAGAAACATTTCTTTCAAACAAGTAATGCTGTAGATAGTTTTATAATCCAAAGTTGTACTTCTAAGTTCTACCATTTTTTTTTGGGTGACCTGTGGGAATTAAGGATTTTGTGTTTGAAATGTTTATAGTGAGACTTAAGACAGTGTCTTAAGTTTTGAAGCAGATTATTATTTAGATAATTATATTTTCAATTATAATATCTCTGACATGTTGGTATCCTATGTCTTGTATTTTCTCGTATCACCCTATTTTTTCATCCAGTGTTTTAAAAAGCACGCTAGGCAGAGATTAGGCGGTAGGCAAAGCCTAGGCGCCTAGTTGATTAGGCAGTGATTATGCTCTAGGTGAGCTATTTCTGCCCGCCTCATGCCTTTTAGAATATTGCTTTCAGCAGATGGTATTAGGGTGTGGATAATGGCCGGGTTGGGTAGCAGTAATTTTAAATTTTATGTTGAAAATATTACCAACCCCCACATGTCTGGAGTTGTGCCTACATTTTGTGACCTGGTCATTTTTTCTAGTATGGTGCCTAGGCCCGAATTGGCTCGCTTATTGTAATTAATTTAGATATACCAATTGAAATTAAATCGGGTAAAATTATCATGGCACCGTCTACTTATTTTTTGTTCATATGATTTTATGTGAATTAGTATGTACTGTATGTGGGTTACGGCATTTACATGAATGCTTTTACATTAAAACACTTCTTTTTCCCCTTTATTGCGGGCTTGTGGCTATAGTGAAAAACAATAATGAAGTTGGTGTTGCCCCTTTCTTATATTTCATGGATTTTCTTGATATGCCCTAATCCCTGTGGCCCTTGTGTTCCCCCTCCCTGTCTAATTTGATAATTGTTCTTATTAATTTCTTTAGTATAAGAACTTGAGAAGAAATATATTTATGCTTTCTGCACTGAGTAGAAGTAATTACTTTGTGTGGTATTGTGGAACAGCTTTGCTAATACTTTTCTTTGTCTGTGAGGAAACAGTTTCTAGATGCCAGTCAGAGTCAGACGCAGAAGTTGCTGAAGTATTGGCTGAAGCTGCTGCAAACGATATACCTGATTTTGGGGATGTAAATTTTGGTCCAGCGCCTGGTGTCGAAACAATTTGCGTTTTCCCCAAAAATCCATCAAGATGTACGTTTTTTTTTTTAATGATTACTGCCTTTTTGTTGAATTATTGTTTCTCTTTGTAGTTTTCATGTGCAGTTGTTCCTTTTCTTTTACTTCCACTTTGAATATATTTATTTCAATATACAGTGGTGACAGCAGGAGAAGAAAATGAACTATTAGTTGCCATGAAAAATGAAGGTATCATTTGTACTTGTTAATTCATTTTGTTTTTTT
Organism: Primula vulgaris; assembly: GCA_963920805.1. NCBI lineage: Eukaryota > Viridiplantae > Streptophyta > Magnoliopsida > Ericales > Primulaceae > Primula > Primula vulgaris. Next base: position 45,372,451 of record OY987212.1, on the reverse strand, counting down.
TTCGGTTTTCTGATATGTTCCTATTGATTCCGGGAAGCTTCTTGAGTGTAAGCGTTGCTTCGCCCAGTCTGAAACTTAAATAAAAGAATTTGCATCACTGTGGTGTGTAGGAATATTTTATGTGATGTTTTGGATGCCCATTTAGGACTTATGTTTTTAGTTGAAATCTGTGGAAACAGGGATATCAAGTGTGAATGTTATCTCTATTAGCGCCAGCGTTCATCTTCCTTATGATCATCGTTATCTGGTTCAAAATCTTTCCACCCAGGTAAGTTTGATGCTCAAATTTGATTATTACACATGTTTTAATTGCATTTTGTCATACATGTTAGCAGATTGTTTTCCAATCTTGAGCTGTATTCTTTGCATTTGCAAATTGAGTGCCTTAATCTGATTTAAGTTATTGATTGCTCTACATGCTTATTTTTCTTAGGGTTTTAACAAAGCATCAGTTCCTCCTTCAGCACAGGCTACTTTTCCATACATATTTGCTGTCAGCAAATTCTTAAAGGTAATATACATCAGTCTATAACTCCATATACAATGTTTTAGGGATAGTTTGGTTGTATCCTCTAAATACAAAATTGTAATTTTTTGTTGGGATCAAAAAGTATACTGTTAAGTTTGCTTATAAATGTGTTTGGTAATTATTTATTATAATTTTTTTTGTTTGTAGTAATGGAAAATAGTTGATCATAGTGCAAATAAGATGAACCGGTATATCTTGTACATAAAAAGAACATGGATCTTGATTCTTTAAGTATATAACTTTGCCTCGAAGTATGCACATGTATACTTTTTTGTACAACAAACACAGTCCTTTTTTGAAAACCTTAACTGTAATAACAAGCTCTTGGCTCCATGCATCATTTATTAGAATCTGAAACCGGGTTTTGTTTTTTGCAGTCCGGAACTTTTGATCTTGTTGGAACCATTATTTATGAGATAGACCAAAAGCCACATCAGAGCACTTTCTACAATGGTACAATCGAAGTTGCTGAAGCTAGTGGCCCTCTTAGCGTGGAGTCTCTATTTCTGTTTTGCCTTGGAATTGGTCTTCTTGGTCTACTCGGAATATGGATCCGTGGTCAGATACAGAATCTTTCCAAGGTATCCTTGAACTCTGTTTAATGATTTGTAATGCTTTTTTTTGCTAGTTGCTATTTGAAAACGATATAAATATGGTGTTGGTGATGAGAATGACTTTCAAGTATCTTTCTATAGCTTTTTAGTAGATCCTAATTCCAGAGATTTTTGTACTTCGTGTTCTGTGAAAAAGGTAACCTCGATAAGTTTGTCATTAGGAAGCAAAGCATATGCCATGCTAGTTTAGAATCATTAAACCGTCATTACCGGAATTATACTGGTTCTCTCTGTGCAAACGCTTTATACGTATTGTTTTCTTATTGAATTCCTTGATTAGCATTTTCTAAAGATATTACCATAGACACTTGATTTTTTTCATCATTTTTCTCACACTTTGTAATCAATTTCCATTGGAAATTTTGAGCAATGTGTCCTTTAACATTTTCACTTCATGATACCCTGTGTGGTATGTATGCATAAAATTTATATACATGTTCATTACCAATTGATATGCTATGCAAATATCCAGACTCCTGGTTGTCTGCTTAGTATGTCCATATTAGTAGATTCATCAATGCATCTCTCCATATTGGTATGGTATTTGGTAGTATGTAAAGATAGCAAGTTGAGACAGCAAGTTGCTGGGGAAGTGGCTGTGGTTGATTTTTATCACAAATCTTCCCCTGGTTAAGTTTTTGAGATAATCAGTTACCTTTTCCCCCACTGTATGCTGGTAGTTTCCTTTAATTATTTGTTCCTGATCCATGTATTAGCTATCTTCTGTTCTCCACCATCGTGTATGAAGTTTCTCTCTCCAACTTCTTGGTCTAGGTTTCAATAACTACTTTTGTTTTTTTCTGTGTGATGGAAAAGATATATCTCCTCTATTCCCCTTCTTATTTTGCACCTTTAATTTCAGAAAACAAAGAGGGCACCAAAGGTAGAAGTTGGGACGAAGACTACTGATGCCTCAATGGATGAGTGGCTGGAGGTATGATGTCAAACTTAAATATGGTGGTGTTCTTGATTTATGTTATTTTTTCTCAAACTTGGTTTGCCTTTTTGCTAATACGTAGCAAATCACTTCATTTGACGTTGTCCTCAGACACGTTGGGCATACCATAAGTTCACCGGCCTGCTTAAAGCTTAGTTCATTTATGTTAAATCCTAAAATATGGATCATGGACTTGCTATTGACTTCTCAAATACGCAAAATTTGATTTTTTTTAAAGGGTAGTCGAGTAGAAAGGGCTTCCCTTCCTGCTATGAAAATTGGAAATTCAGTATGTACATATGTTTTTGATGAACAAGATTTTATAATATGCTCAGTGGGATCTCTCTGAGTTGATTAACATGTCTTTCCTTGTCAGGGAACCGCATACGCTCAGTCCAACAAATCAAAAAAGAAGAAGTAGAAGATTGTGTTCTCGTTGGCTACGTCGATGGAACGCAATTGAGATTACGGGTGTGAACGTAGTTGAAGCAGGCTTAGGGAAGACTTGTTTCACTTTTGTAGCTTGAGAAAGAAACTTACATTACTTGATATTTTGGTAGACAATGAAATTTTGAGAACAAGTTTAATCCCTTTCTGTTTCTTCATTTCTCCCTTTGAAGTAAATTAAAGTAGGGTTGGGTCATGAGTAAAGATAATACAGTTTTTTCACAAGTTGCAGTCCAATCCCTCAATACTTTTCTTTATTAACTTTTCGAGTTAAGTTCAGTTTCCTCACTGTAAGCATTTACTTGTTGATGTATCAATGTACAATCCCCTGGGGACCTTTAATCCTGGTTTTATCTAGTGGCAAAGTTTGGATAAAAGAGCTCGTAGTTAATAATATTGATAATTTTTACTATTAAAGAGGATAATTTTATAAGCATTTCATTCGCGTTCCCTCTTGCCGATAGAGGTCTCTACTTAAAATATAACTTCTGTGCTATAAGAAAAGATCGGTTCTCTTTGATTGAAGGAGCTTTTTTTTACTGTGCCACCAGCCTTTTTGGACAAAATGCCCAGCATTTACCAGCTCTACTTCCATTTGCTTAGTCTATCATATAAATGCTGTTGTTCATCTCATGTAAATGCACAAGTTCTTAATTAGTGTATGGGGTTAATCCCCAAATTTGTTGACGGCTAAACTCCTTTCTTCTTCTTCGTATTTGGTCATGTACTAGTTCAATTGCCCTTTTCGGCATTTTTTTTTTCTTTTAAATTCCATTGGTCCGTTTAATCTTTTAAAAAAAGGAGTGATGTGGTATCATACATAGACACAATTAAGAGTTATTTTAGTGCATTAACCTAATTTGCCATGAATAATATTTTGTCCACGTCAATATATACCTAGTCTAGTCGCACTGGAAAATCACATAGTTGCGTTTTAGATCGACTTCTTTATTTTGTTTCGGATAAAAAGGTAGTTTTCTGGTAGTGTTGACCGACCTCCATTAAACAAATTGGTTGCTTAGGGTCTCATTATGGGCAATTGTCCAATAAGTTTATCAAGTTTTTAAGCTCTTTAACACACTAGAGCGAGAATTGATCATTAGCTACGGACATCCAAGACAGTCTTTGGATAATGAAAGGGTAATTTTTTTCTAATTACTACCCCAAGATGAGATGGGCGTTTCTTAAAAGGATGGAAAATAAAAACTCTGTAGCTTTGACGTGCCCAGACACCAGTTTACGTAGGTAACTTATAAGTTATATCACTTGCTTTCATAAATAAGTGCAACGGTTTTGCGTGTGCGCAGCCCCTATAATGTTTTTTTGGCCGAGTCTTCTGACGTACCCCTTTTTTTACGTAACAATCTGAAAAGTGGCCTTGACCAGTTTGTGTAGGTATGGTAAACACCCTTCTTTAGTGTCAAGTCTAAGACTAGTGATTACGATAAAATCCAAGATTAGTGAAAAGATCTCTAAACACACACGTCCTATACTCCAGGAGTCCGCACCGATGTCACCGCCAGAAGTATCTTTCACACGATATCTCTTCGCATATATTTAGCATATATCTGTACGTCTACAATAAACTTTTGCCTTGTGAATGTGCCATGCATACTTGATTCGGCCCTTCGGGTATCAGCTGCTCGATGTAAGCTAACTAAGTAATCATGTCTTCCATCGTTTTTTTTTTCAAATCCTATTCATCCTACCCTTATATCCTTTACTTTGAAACTTAAGTTTCTAAACAAATTCAAACCTTTTGTTTTTTTCATTGATCATTTAGGTTTTTACTCTATATCTTGTATGTTTATTGACTAGTCCAAACTCCAAACTAGCCGGTGATACACCTTCACATATTAAAAACCATTGAATTCATGCATAACTTTGTCTATATAATATTTGAAATTTTAGGAGATTGGCATAAGAGGCGGTTCTGGGCATGTACAAGTAGTGTTGGTTCACTGAGCCGGGTAAAAAGAGAGTCCAAAATCTCTCTTGTTTACATATATTGGTTAACTTAAGACATATACTGATTTGAAATATACATAAATAATTGAAGGATCAACTTGTGAAATAATTAAATTTTCAATTCATCCGTCAACACGATGCCATCTCAGATAATTTTTAACACCACTCAACATTGTAGTTTAACACAAATGGTTTATTAGTCCTCACAGTTTAAACTATAACAGAGAAAGGCTTAATAATTGGCAAATATGTTATTTAAGATAACAAAACTAAACGAATGATAGTTGTACTTGTTGTTAGTGTCTAACATTTTTTCACCGAGTTTGTGGGTTTAGAAACTCATTTAACGTGAGGTTGATAAGGTTATATTTCCTACTATGACTATTTAATTCTTTAGTTACTTTAAATTGTTTTCGAACACTTGAGTTTATTAATTGCACGAAAATGGTCTTTTTATTTTTTTTACACCGGAACTCAAATTCCTCAGAACCGTCCTGATCGGCATCTTCCATAAATAAATAACCGTTTATAGCATCATTTCCGGCTCCCTGTCTGATTGTTTAAGTCACGGGATTATATTGTAGATTATTAACAAAAATTAGTTGGGGTTTGTATTACAAGAAGTGGGTTGTCATCAATTATGCACCATTTGTGTTCCAAAAGCAGTCACATACATGATACATGTGGTTGGATATATTTTACCCATTTTGGGCTGTGTTAGCATGTGAGTTATTTTATTGTTTGTTCATCTCAGAATTTAAGGCTCTAAATGTATGTCACTTATTATAATATTATAATGATAACGTCACATGCCAAGTGTCCCCAGATTATAATATATATAAAAAAAAAAGTAGATGGTAGTGTGGTTAGGTTGAAGCTAAATGCCCGTATATCATTATTTTATTAAAATAACATAATTTAAGTCAATCTGTTTAATTTAATTATTTAAAAAAATATATTCATTTTTTTTTTATTAATTAGAATAATATCATATTCACATAAAAAAAATATAAAAAATTATAATTAATAACACTATTTATCACTTTTTAACAACCAAACATGACCTCTATATATACTACGAGTGAGGTGCTTTCACTCATTTTCTAATGAATTTTCTTTGGAAAAAAAAATATTCTCCCAAGTGTTATCATCTTATATTATTTTTTTTTATATATTATCCACATATTTTTATATTATTCATATATTTGTATCATAACTATAGTTATTTTCTATATTTTAATTGCACTGCGCATCACACACAACGCTTGAGTTATGATTAATTATATATATATATATATATATATATATATATATATATTCACGAATTCAGTTCTACCTTCTTGCTTTTTCTAAAAGAATGCTACTTGTCTTTCTCAGGTACAAAGTTGTGATTTCACCCTCTTTAAGTTCGCGAATCAAATACATTATGGTTTATATAGGAAAAGAAAAATAGAAGAGCTTAAACCTAGCAGAAAAGAAAATCAAGGGACTGTTTGGTTGTAGGTTTTCTTGCATAATTTTATGTTTATCACTCATCAGTACTAGCAAAGTCAATATGTTTGCCTCATTATCAGAATTAATGTAGCTCAAATTCTATCCACATTTGGTTGGGAGTAAATTAGGAACTAGGAAGTGATACATGTGTTTTTTTCTTTTCTTTTTTGTAATCATGAGTGATACATATGGATTAATTGTTGCATAACGTATAGGTCATTCGATTTCAGACGTGGAAATGGACACGAGTAAGATTGCGTGACCTTACATATTGAATTGTTGGATGTTAAGAACACAAATTTACTGATTTAGCATTAACTTTGTTAATCAATTTAGAAAAACCGGACCTGTTATGTAAAACTCGAGTCACTCGACCAATCTTTTCATTTGAAATAGATGCATGCAGAAACAAGTAAAAACAGTCATGATTAACGACTACTTGATGAGAAATCATACCAATATGCCATATAGCTATGTACGTACGGTACCAATATATAAGTGAAAGAATATTTGCGAGAACTAGCTCAGAGCAAATATTGTGATAAACAAATATTCTTATACATTACACAATTCGTTCACCTAATTTCGTAATATTGTGATGTTAATTTCTTACTAAAAATCGAGTCCAATCAGTGGAGATAAAATAAATTAGCCAACTACTTTATTTTGTTTACAAAAAAAGTCTCTTACATTTATATTTTTGTGAAACAAAATTCTATTCTCTTAAGCTAACTAACCTTCTAGGCTTCTAGAAAGAGATTGCATGCTTACTTGAAGACTATTGGGAGAACGACTTTGGTGTTCACTAATATGACACATTAGCTTTATTTCGAAAATTAATGCAATAATTTTCTTTTTTTTTTTAAACAGGCCATCATTCTTATTATTAATGCAATAAAGGTTGATATTGGTAGGGGGTGAGATCCGTCGACTGCTAAAGTACTAAGTGGAGTTCCCACTTAATAAAATATAATTAATACTTACAATAATTGCACATGATAATTCGATAAAAGTGAGAGGGAGAAACGATTAATAGTTCGACTTACAAATCTAACAAGCAAAAAAGTGAGTAGCAACATTATTTTATGACAATATCTCATGAATATATATATTCCCGTTCTCGCTTTGGGTTATACGTATACTAAGCTTTACTTAAGGAAAAAACAATATATCAACTTTTTTTTTTTTAGTTTTGTAGTTTTGTATCATAAACTATAAGCTTTATCTGACTTTATACCCCAAACTACGTGTTTATATTTTTAAGTATCTCAATTACGTGCTTCATTCTAAATCATTATATTCCGGTTTTTTTTTATGAAAAATTATATTTTACCAAAATACCCTTTTTAAATTTCTTAATTACATACTATACATACAGACATATACATACATATACACATCAGCCATATACATACATATACATACATACATAAATATGCTGCCGCAGCTAACACATCCGCTTCAAGTGGGGCCCACAGCCACCACCTTCCCCTCTGCCTCCGTACGGAGGTTTATATATTTAAATATTTATACATACATATATATATCCGATAAACTAGATCCTTCGGAAACATCACGAGTGGAGTGGTGACGTGGCGGAGGATGACCCACCTGTGAGCTCCATCAGCGAGCATGCCGCCGCTGCAAGTGGGTTTAATTATATGTATTTATATAAATGTATATCGGAATTCATAAATAATAAGAAGGTCAAATGAATATAAATAGTGAAAAATAATGTAAAAATAAATATTTAGTAAATAGATTGAATGCATCATATATGAGAACATGCAAAGATCCATTAAAGAAATACTGCGTTTCCATAAGTACTTTTTTTTTAATTTATTTATTTTGCACCATTTTGGGTTGTGTTTATTTTCTTTTGCTAATTTGTTGGAGTCAGAAAATCGGTATAACCAGAAATAAGATGCTTACATACATCATACATGTATATATATATATATGTATTTTTTTTCTTAGCCGTTGGATCATGTCTAACGGTTTGGATCGAAAAAAGAGGCAAATGACCAGATTGCCCCTCAAACTGGATGGAAAATGTCTGATGACATCAGATTTTTTCTTTAATTTGGTCGGAATGTACTGATTTAGAGGAAAACACATATTTTGAGTACTTGAAAAGAGAAATTCGTAGTTTGGATACAAAATCACAGAAATCTTATAGTTTAGATTACAAAACTGCAAAAAACCCTATCGACTTTTCCTAAAATGTCGTTAGTTATACCTCAAAACTCCTCTACTGGTTGGTACTGTGATTGTGCACCATTACTTGAGTACAAAAGTAGGGTTTGTATCGCAAGAATTTTTACAAAGAAAATAAAATCATTAGCAAGAGGCATAAGTCACATCCATAGTGATATTTGTTACTTGATATTGTCACCCACTTAGCTTTAATAAATAATATATTAAAATCTATTACCTACTTTGGTGGCTACAATTATGTGTTGGCTTGGACAAGTCTACGTAGGTCTTAACTAATTTTGAGCTGTTGTTGGATGATAATGTCCACACTCTTATAGTAGCATCACATGCTAATCCCTATCAAGATCTTGACACAATGTATATATAGCGTTAAATTATTATCTTTACTTTGCTTATTTAATTGATATCTAAACTTTTGCTTATTTAATTGATATCTAGCAAACAAGTCATGGACTTATATATATACTGTGAGGGACACTGCCGACACCACTTAATTGGGCTCTAATTTCACTCAAATCATTTCATCATTTGATGTCTAGTTAAACTTTGTATGTTCAGATTTGTTATGTCTCGTTATCATACCATACACTTCCTATTTAAAAAATCAATAAGAAGGAGACATGCATGCATGTAAAACCAGAATATCTACCTTCCAACTTGTCACTGTGTGGACAATTACTAACTTAGCATGCAGATTAATTTATCAAAATATTTCTTTTTCTTAACATTTCTTAACATTTCTTTATATTCCTAGAGCATAAATGCATAATGGTGAAATCAGATTTTCAATTATGCTATTACACATTAAGCCATGTTATGAGTGTTCAATTAAAATGCGTGAAAGAGAATTATTCAAAAATCATGTAGTTGACGATTTAAGATTCTCATGTATGATGTACCAATAGTCTATATATGCTCCAGGCATGAAATAACTTTCTGTAGCTAAAAAGTTTATATTTGTGTCGGCATGGAATTAAAATTGCAATGGAATGTAGTATAATGATACGTTATCTACTTATCTTTCATGCGTCAGGCCATATCAAGAAATGACGTTATTTTTTATTTTTTTATTTTGCTTTTGGCCATATTCCTTTTTGAAATCACGTTGCAAGTGACATGATTTTACCTTTCGTATGAAAATAATTTATCTTTTCCTTTTTCTTTTTTTTGGTATTGAGATCTCCAAGTCCGCCTACAAACACCTCCATTATTATTCACGAAATGATAACAAACCATCCACAACATATCCCACTTAAATTCATAATGATAAACGCTTGAATTATCTATTCGGCCATATCTATAAAATCTGGTATTTATATGGTCGCATATAAGAATATGGAACAAGAATCGCCTTCCTCGTCAAGCAATGTTCGACCGCGCCATATGGAGTGTCTAGGTCCTTAAAAAATAAAGTCTTGCCGTGAAAACTTTCTTACAAGTGTAGCTTGCAAATGTATGATCATGTTTTGAAGGGATCTAAACATACATCATGTCATCCATCACATTTAATGCCATCAATTTTTCACTGTCAAGGTGACCAAGTTGTAAGCAAATTTGAATTTGAAGACTCAAAATCACATAGATTAAAGTTAAAGAGTGTTGTAATGGGTGGTTTTGGTAAAGTTGGAGAGTCACAGGACTCCGACCAACCACATTGAAATTGTTAATTTTCGCTAGCTATAACTTGATACGTAGGTAAAAAATTACTCCTTAACTTACACATTTGGTTGTTAACTTTAACTTGTATATATACACCACACTAGCTGGACTCATTAGTTTTATCTACCAATGTGACAAATATACTATTTTATTCTTAGTAATGTATTATTATAATGAATACAAATAACTTCTTTAGGTTTATTTTTATATGTTTGAAACATATAAATAAAAGATATAGTATAAAGGTATAATATAACCGTCATTAAATTTAATGGAAAATGAAGAAATATAAATAGTATATTTGAAAAAAAAATTACTATTGAAAAAACCTACTAGTCACATCTCATTTATCAAATCTTTTTTAAAATTTTCTATCATTTTTAGTTAGTCTACAGTAATAAGATGATTCTTAGTCATATTTTGTCTTTTAATGTTTTAGTCCATGTTTATACGTTGATCAATTTTTGATATATACATTGTTCTCTGATTCTAAAACATAAATGAGTATACAGTATACTAATAAAAAAAATGGCATATGCCCCACTTTTTCACTCATTAAAAAAACTTGTTATGTGTAGCAATATGCTTGTTTATTTACGGTATTAATAGTAATGGGACTAACAATACCTTCAGACTATGGCGGTATAACAAATGAAGGCCGGATTAACACTATAGACATGAAATATCAATGAATTGTTTGTTTGATTTTTATTGGGGTTGTAGTATTTTATAAATTTACATTTATATTCATAATAAATAAAATTACAAAATACACACACACATATATATATATGATTTTAATATATATATATACAACACACTAATTTACTCCAAATATTCTCATTTTTCAATAGCACACCTCTCATATTACTCCAAATACTCATATTTCTCGTCATTTCTAATCTCAGATTACTGATAGTCCCGTTTTTACTTTTCGTACCAAACGCGGTATTTATGGATCCGACAGTATTTTTAATTTCATCTATCCTAATCCCATTTCAATACAAACTCAAACATACGACGCATACATGTATAGTCCAATGTGTACGAATTTGATGCTCGACAAGCCAAACTTGTTGAGCTCTGACACTAAATGTGTACTTGGCCGAAATGCAAAATCATCTTAGATTTTAAAAAAGAAACGGGCTGGAATCGAAAATGACATGTGTTCTGTTTTAAGTACAAGTTCATGGACTAGCCCAGCACACATGCCAACTTTTTGTATAAGCTACCTTAAGATAGAAATTCAAAAAAATAAAAATTCCTAGTTTAAATTTTATGTAGTAGTAGTTTTTTCCAAACAAAGAAGGAAAAAAACTAGGCCCCACTTCGTATTTTAACAAACAGACGTGCCTTTGTTTGTAAAAAGATATATTAATAATTGAGCTCAAATAACATGAACCAAAACAAGTCCTCAAGTTATGTCTACCGAGTTGCGTTCAACTTCGAATCTTCAATAACTAAGTTGTTTATCCAACCAGCTATAGTAATTGTCTAAGTTTATTAATTTTCCAAACAAAAGACTAATCTGTAACTTCTTGAAATATTTTGGATGGTCTATTGTAAATCGTGCTTGGATATATAAATGTTCGGCAACTCGGCAAGTATATTATGTTCCTACATTTGCAGTCTAGAAAGTGAATGTATGATTAAGATTTAAGAATGCCATTAGAATTGAGAGTATTAATGATATCAGCTGATAAATTAGTTTGCAGATAGGGATGTATAATAATAACTACACTAGAGTCCACATAATAGTGTATATATGTTGCTAAAAAGAGATGCAGTTGTACAGTTGAGACTTGCGATCTCATTCATTGAAAAACTAATTGCCAAGACTTATGAAAACTTTGTTTTTGTTGTGAGATTATTGGACTCTTGGGCTTATACTTTATGGGCCCAAGTTGGGCTTGTAACCCTACCCCTCTATCTATATAAAGAGGGCTAGGAGTCTTGTATTTTACATTCATTCACATATTCCTTCATTAATAAAGATCATGTTGTTCTCCCCTCTCTCTACTTCTGTCTCCCTATATACGTAGCTAATAGTGTATTACAACACGTTATCGGCACTTTGCTCGCGAAGAATAGGATATACGCTCACGGATATTGGAGATTTTTGGTAAACGGACGGATATTGGGTATTTATAAACCTTGAGGTTTATCCGGGTTTTTAGGGTTTTGCTATATCGACCTTCATCAACATACCGTGCGTAAGGTACCGAATTCAAAACTTAATTTATTCCATATATGTGATCGCACGTATTTTTTTATGGATAACTAAAACATGATAAATATCCCGTAGTATATAATCCATGTGTATTAGAGTTTATTACTTGTATGGATAACTATATATGATCGTAACACACATATTGTTGATTATAAAATCATATTTATTGATAATATCATACAAAATAACCCAAATCATGTAATTGTAAAACATGTATTAATCTGTCGGATTAAATCTGCAACAAACTGAAACGTATGTACTGATTTGTAATTCTCTGAAAGCTGTAAACTATTCTGGAAATTACTCAAGGACTAAACTGAAACTTGTCTGAAATTATGGACTGAAGCAGTAATAATGCTGTAAATAGATATATAGTTTGCTGAAAATTACACGGATAGTCCATGTAGTATATTACATGTATAAAAACAGTATATATGTGTTATAAAAGTCAATATTCGGTCTAAATATTCACCCACATGCATATATATATATTTATTAAAAAGGCAAGTGAATAAAAAATTGCATGTTAATTGAATAAATTGATATGTTTCCATGTAAATTTAACCTTTTTGCATGTTAAAATATTTTTTTACCATATATAGAATTGATTGGTAATTAAAAATATATTTCTTGCTTGCATGTTAAAACTACCATGTATAGAATTACTTATATGGCAATAAACCGTAGATAATTGATTGATATCTTATTAGTATAATCAACATATCTTTTGATATTACCATAGATATAAATATACCATATGGCAGTTAATTGATTTGATTTGATTTGGTATGATATAATTTGTGTGATTGATAATCCTGAATTGATTTAGTTTATCACCAAATCTACTGCATGATTAGATATATATCATGAATATATTTTATACTGCCTTGTATATATGTGGTTATCTAGAAAAGATATACCTGTTATTTATTGCCATGAATGGTAGAATTGCGAAATCATATATTTTCACATTTAAGTTGGAAAAATTATGAACTTTCCCTAAATAGGCTCACCTATTTGGATACGATGTCTAGGAAAGATATAGGCGGAAGTCGATATCCTAATGAGGTCGGGTTTTAAGTGGCATTCGTGCCCTCCACCCTCACCGTCTTTCCTGGTCGTTTTTCAAGTAGAGCTACCGAAAGGGGTTGACTAAATAATAATTTCCCCGAGTGTGTTTATATAGTGATGTATGTTTCGCCGAATTGGTGTCTCAGTATCGACCCGTCGTTCGATCAATGAGAACCAATTCACATTAAAAGCAAAACTATTTTCGAACCTGTCGTTTCGAATTAAAGTTTGTGCTTGTGCAAACCATAAACATATAAACCAGTCGTTTTATATGAAAAATAATCCAGAACTCCCAACACATGTTGGATGCCATCTATGATGACAAAAATCGCAAAACATACTTGCGACTGTTTAGACGTTGATGTTATTCCGTCATCACATGCTAGTCACCCTGATGTGTGAAAATATGATGCCCAATTTTTTTGGATGCCATCTTTGATGAGTAAAGCACGAGTTTGTTGTTACCATCAGGATGAATGCTAAGGCGTTGATTTTATTCCGCCGCCATATTTGAGACGTGATGACGTCTATGGTGAACAAATGTCTGAAATTGACATATTGGAGCAATCCTTCACCAAAATACTAGCTTGGAAATTGCATTCCATAAGCAGTATCGTGAATTTATATTCACCATGTTCCTTTATCGCCCATCTATTATTGGATAAGAAAATTACCCCGGTGAGTAGTTTTAATCCTATTGGGTCAATGGCGAATTGTTTGCCTGATATTAATGCTCTTCGTGTACATTTTGTTTTCCACGAATCGAGAACCGAGAAAAGTGTTATTTGTCTCGAACTGTCGCGATCCCGATGAATCGCCTAGCCAAGGGAGATTTTAGACAATCGTCAAAATCGAAAACTTGTGGCTCCAAGACAGTAATTGAAAGGAACAATATGGGCCGTTGTCACAAAGTAAGAGATGATGCTCAAGGAGCCAACTCTATGCTATAAAGACAACGGTCATGCACGGTTACTCCTTAAATAGTTCACAACTATTATAAAGGTGGAAAAACCGATGCTAATGTGGTTAAAGCTAATTGAAAGAAAACTCTTGAGACCCCCGATTTTGTGGCTCAAATGAGTTTGACACCTTTCTTTATTGATTTTGATAAATCATTGAGCCATTTTTTCGCTCATCTGGATTATGTTTTTCCATTTGGATTATTATTTTTCCATTTGGACATACTTTTGGATTATGGTTTGCCTGTTTATGAAATTTCTCGAAATAATTTAAAGTGTTTTTTGAGCAAATTCCTTTGACAAATGTGACCAAACTTTAAATTATGAAATTTTAGGCAATACTTGTGGTGTAGTTGGTTTTTTGGAAATAGTGGGTAACAGTGTACCATATAATTTCACCAACTACTTGCCTAAAAGAGCACTCAGTGACAACGATTCTGGACCTGTCGTTCCAAAATCGAAATCTTTGGTAAAGCCAAATTGATTTGTCAAATATGAGGCGTTATACTCATGCAGGTCCTGTCGTACCTTGTTGAGTTATAAAATATTCGAGAAAACCAGTGTTATCTGGTAATAGCTCATGAAAGAAATGAAATTTCTTTACATAGCCTCCACTCAAAAACGTATTTTAGAGGAGTTGAAATGTCTTTCAAGTGGTTGCTACCACATTCTTTAAAGCATTCAAAGTTACCTTATCATTTCGCCTGTCGTCGAATGATAAATGATTTAGATGCTAAGACATGATTGTCTGTACTATCATTCGCCTGTCGTCGATTGATAAGAGCATTTTGATATTATGGCATTGACCGGATGAGATATTCCCGGGTCAAAAGACGATGCTTGATTTATAATCGCATAGCATTTGGATTCTCTCTGAGAATATATTTCGCGATTAATCCGAAATTCATGCCACTAATGCTCACTTTGAAAGACTAGTATGTGTAAAGATCACGAAATGAACTCGTAGAATTCTGGTAAAGAATTGAAGGAGTTATTGTGGACTTATCCAACCATAAAACGGACCATAAATATAAATGGTTATGGTTGATGCATCGACAATAAGGTCACATTTTATTGTTGTCCACAGAAATGCAGCATTTCCCAAACTTTTAGCCCTATCATTAAGTTGATGGCTCATGATCCGGATTATCCTGAAAAGTCTAGTCGACTTGATAATTCCGAAGAGTAATAATCGAAATTTCGATTTGAATTACTTGAGTTTGGAAATTCAAATTGAACATCCTGTCGATTATGTTCAGACCCAAATGGACTCACGGAAAGTTTGTTGATGCGACTGCAAATGATTGCACGCACATCTTGGTCTTGCGCACCAAGATTTATATTTCCGTGTGGGTTATGCTATTTTGCTGCATTGGTCCGTTATGAGGCCCATAGACACTCAAACACCATATGCTTACCAGCTGGTTACTGGTTATGAGCCAGAAGTCTCATAATAACGCGTGTTTAGAGTGATTAATTAATATTTTGATTGAGCCGTTCTAGCGTTCAAAATATGGACCTCTGAAGGGGACATAAGTCGATTATGAATCTCCTGCCTATCATTTGATAGAGTAACCTTGGCAAGCGATCTCTTTACCGCATGATATGCGAAAGTGACATCGCTAAGACTGTTCTCCCCGTCGTTAGGGGGAGATTTGCACGTTACCGTTGATAAGGAACGACGTGAAGTAACGTGGCATAACCCACTCAGTCTTAGCTTGATCCCCAAAACTGCACTTAGTGATAAGTAAGTGCATAGACTCCCTCAAGTCTAACTAAATGCCAGACGCATTTAATGACTTTATGAGATGTCACGAGATCATTTATACCAGCTGCAAAATGCTTGCAAGGATAGACGTCCCTGTCGGACGCCGTGTTCCTGTCGTAACACGTTGCTTTGGCCGAACCCGCCAAGCAAAGGACGCTGCCGTCGGCCGTCAGTCTGTCGTCCTTCCTAAGATATGAGGAAGTTGACCGGTTCTTAATTCGTTCAGCCCCAGAGGTGGTGAACTGAAACTCGTGTGTCGCACGAGATTATAAAGGATCAAGGAGATGTGTGATTTCCTCCTCATCCTAAGAATCTCGAAATATCTGTCGATCATGATATCTTAGACGATATTGAAGCAAAACGAGACTGTCATTGATTACTTGTTCATATATTCGGTGACGACTGATAATATGAACAAATTATGATAGGGAACCATGTACCGTTGCCTGAAGTCAACGTAGAATAGACTGTACTAATGGAAACTTGCAATCCAAGTAGACTCCTTAGCGAAAGTGTGTTCGGACCTGTAGCTCCAACGCCACCAATGTTAAACTAGTTTGTTTATTTGGTTATTCGTAAGGAAAAGTGATGAGAATAATGAGATTGTAGAATGCTCGCCTAGTAGCGCAAGGCTTCTCTCACATCTTGGAATTGGTTACGAGATGGGTTATTTCCTCGTAATGGACGTTATAACGGTCCCCTACTTTATCAGTTTAGTAGTTTCCCAAAAACTGATTATGCAGCATGTGATTGTGGTCACTGTTTTATCTCTATGGGGATTTAGACAAAGAGATATAGATGAAGGTCCCTGTGTGACTTCATGTGCTTAAATCAAGTAGTTTCTGACCATGGAACACGATCTTAATTGACTGAGACGTTCACTATATGGATTAATATAATCCGAGCGGATGTGGTATACCGCCTAAGTGAGTACTTGATTAGCTTGGGATACTTGAACAAGTATTATGCCCTTGCGTGTTTTATTACGCGATCCATTTTTGGATTTGCCTTCGAGATGAAGGATCTTGGGAAGAAACGGTAGTGACTCGGCCTGATGATCGACTCCCGTAAAGATTGAATCTAAGTCCATGATTCAGACTACACCCAGAAGGTGTTATGACGTTGTATTCATCATGACGCTAAGTCGTCAGATTCTCCCATGATCGTTCGATCACTAGACATTGATATAGACCCATTCCGTCCCTGATGTGACGATGAAGAGATATTGAACCATGATGTTCATATCTAAGTACAATAAGCGCATTATTGTACTTGGTCTAATGTGCTAGGACGAACATCTCGTCTGCTGTGAATGGTATAGCTCGACACAGCATCGCGCTAACACGCTGCCATCGAAATGGCATAAAAGACATTTTCCCATTACCTTAAGGTAACTGTGGATGAGGGCTTGTCTTATCCCATTTGCGTCATCGAGTGTACCTACCCCCTTCGGTACTCGAATTAACGCAACCTTTTTTCGGTTATACCGATGCTGGTTACTTATCAGACCCGCATAAGGGATATTCCTAACATGGTATGTCTTTACCATTAGGAATAAGGCGACATCTTGGAGGTCTTGGAATGACTCCAAGTGAATCACTCTGATCTATTCGTGCTCTATGAGACGACTAGAGAGTGTATATGACTTCGAGCTAGTATTAGTCATATTTGAATTACATATGTTCTGTCTCACGATCCAGATAAAACACTTGTCATAGAAGACAACTTGTTGTTATTGATCAAGAGAGACATGACTACATTATGCTATTTAGCGTTTCTCGCCGAAATTAATCTTCACAAATGAAGTTTAAGAGCATCCAGTTGAATGCTCGTTCTATTCCACGTTAGATTTTCTTGCATCCAGTCGTATGTAAGTAAATGAGGCATCCAGTCGAATGCTCGTTTTCTTTCTTGAAATATGAAATCTTTGCACTCAGTCGTGTGCAAGTGAGGGGGAGCATCCAGGTGAATGCTTATTGCACTAATTACTACTTAGTTGAAATCCTCGCACCCTGTCGTGTGCAAGTGAGGGGGAGCATCCAGTCGCATGCTCGTGTACTCTTTTTGTCCTTAGACCAAGGTTTTTTTCCCACTGGGTTTTCCTTGGCAAGGTTTTTAGCGAGACACGTTCCCATCTTATCTCACTTAAGATTGCCGAAATTAGGGGGAGTATCCTGTTGTATACTTCTTACCACTGTGTACTCTTTTGTCCTTCGACTAGAGGTTTTTCCCACTGGGTTTACTCTAGCAAGGTTTTGATGAGGCACCTGTTTTGTGGTTGATCCCTACGACTACCATTGTTGCACTCTTTTTCCTTCGACTAGAGATTTTCCCATTGGGTTTGCTCTGGCAAGGTTTTGATGAGGCACACTGTTTTGTGGTTAGTTACTTACATGATATTTCGGCCTATATCATTCGGCTACACAGTTTCTCCTAGGTACCGGTTTTGTCCCACACTGGGTTTTCCGACCCTAAGGTTTTTATGTGTTTAGCACTGCGAATGAACTCGACTCAGATCGACTGCATGAAGACGAAGAATTCAAGACGTCCAAAGGGGGAGTGTTGTGAGATTATTGGACTCTTGGGCTTATACTTTATGGGCCCAAGTTGGGCTTGTAACCCTACCCCTCTATCTATATAAAGAGGGCTAGGAGTCTTGTATTTTACATTCATTCACATATTCCTTCATTAATAAAGATCATGTTGTTCTCCCCTCTCTCTACTTCTGTCTCCCTATATACGTAGCTAATAGTGTATTACAACAGTTTTTAATTTGAAAATGATGTTCACAAAATTATTGTTCAGAAGCTAGCACCAACATTAACAATTTTGCAATTATAATTATAGGCACGCTTTTTTCCCCTTCCTTTTGTAAATCTATGTAAGTAAAAAACAATCAGCAACAAAATGGTGGGTCAGTATTAAAATTTGCTAAAGGTAAGTCGACTTAAATAGAAATTTTTGACAGATATTTTGAATTTAAGCTGTCAATCAAATCAAATCAAACAGCACTCTCGTGATCATCGATTAACATTTTTACAAATCTAAGAATGGCTTCGAAATTCCATTACACAAGAATAGGAAAACATATCATATCAATGTTCTAGGGCTACTCAATAATTTGATGGAAAATGTCATTAAAATGATATAACCTGATGAGTTCATGTTTTCAAACTTGTTAACTTTCCATTTGAAAAGTACTATCTACGCACAAGTTGGGTATTTTGCCCTACATTTGTATTTTGCATAAAATTAATTCACTGAAGTATGAGGTTAAACAAATCTAATTAAATTAATGTATTTTTATTTTGGTCTTTTTACTTCACTTAGTAGCGATTATTCACCTGATAGTGTCATCGTGTCAAGTTACAATTGAAAAAGATGGAAGTGAAAAGGCGCGTACACCATTATTTTTTTTTGAAAAGTATCGTACATTCTTGTAAAGTTTTTAAACGCTACTAAGTTTTAATTAATATCACAGTACGTATTACTCTTCAACTGTGCGTAAAGAAAATTAATGCGAGTTTTACTTTATCAACCATAATTATTTTCATTATTGTCCCTCAATCACACAAGTCTATTTCAATGGACTAGTAACTCATGTGAGACCCTTAACTACCTGTCGAACTATCCTTCGCAACCCTTATATAAACAACTCTTGTTACATGTTTTTAAATCACTCAATTGAGGCTCATTCCAAAGAGCCATAATGAAAACTCCAATGGGGATTTACTCCCTTTGTTTCTTGTTTTCTGTGTTGTTATTTTCAAGTTTGTGCTATGGAGATGAAAAAACTTTCCTTGAAGTAGTAGGGCATGGAGATTGTGCAGATTGCGCCGAGAGTAGCATGAAATCTAGCGAAGCTTTTTCAGGTGAATAAATCTACATACTTTTTGTCTTTGTTCTTCGTCGAATATAAATGAAATGCAATACTAAGTTTGTACCAGATTTTGATACCTAAATTGTGGATAAATTTTTAAAATGATTTAGTTGGACTATAAGATTTGGTCCGTTCTTCTTTAATATAGTACTATGATCGTAATAGCAAGCCGAAATAATTAATTTAAAATTTTAAAACCATGCATTGTTGTGAGAAAACATCACTCATCTCCAGCTTATATGATTTTCATTATTTCTTAGGGAACCTTAATGTGCACTGATAATAAAAGCTAGTCATGTGTCCTTTTTACTTGGTAGTTAGTTGCATATGAAAGTTTGGGAACAAGTAGAACTTATATTGAAGGTACGTTAACGTGTGGGAATAATATTTCATGCATTTTGGGTTTAAGTTTTAACCCTTGATTTAGGAATTATGCATATGCATGCATGTAATATTGATTCAAATTAAGAAATGTCATAGGATCTGTAGTTTTGTCTTCTTGATACCATTTGTACGTAGCGACATCATTTTTTCATTTACCTATAGAAGTCTTCTTATTATGGTTAATACAATTCTTACTCATACTATGAATCATTCAAATGCAGGTCTTCGTGTGACCATTGATTGCAAGTCCCCAAACGGAGCTCTCAAGACAAAAGGAGAAGGGAAATTAGACAATGAAGGAAAATTCACTATTTCACTTCCAAATGAAATACTGGAAAATGGAAAACTTAAACAAGAATGTTTTGCTCAACTACACAGTGCTTCACTTACACCATGCCCATCTCAAAATGGTCTTGATTCATCAAAACTTATTTTAAAAACAATTTCAAGTGGAAAACACATTTTTACCACATCTCAAAAACTTAAATTTTCCCCAACAACTTGTGTCTCGGCTACATATTGGCCATATTTTAAGCACCCATTACTTCATAAGTGGAAAAAACACTTTCCCTTTTTCAAAAAACCTTGCCCACCACTTGCTCCAGTGCCGATTTACAAACCTAAACCGAAGCCACCGGTTTATGTTCCAACGCCCAAATCACCGGTTTATGTACCAACACCCAAACCACCGGTTTACAAATCCCCCCCTTATGTTAAGCCACTGCCTCCACCCGTACCGGTTTACAAGCCAGAACCTAAACCTAAACCACCTGTTTACAAGCCAAAGCCCAAACCACCTGTTTACAAGCCAAAGCCCAAACCACCTGTTTACAAGCCGAAACCTAACCCACCCGTTTATAAACCAAAACCAAAGCCGCCAGTTTATGAACCAAAACCAAAACCACCGGTTGTTAGTACTCCTCCGTATGTAAAGCCATGTCCACCAAAATCACCGGTCTACATTAAGCCATTCCCGCATCCAAAGCCGATTTATAAACCAGTGCCAATTTATAAACCAGTGCCTATTTATAAACCTGTGCCAATTTATAAACCTGTGCCAATTTATAAACCAGTTCCAATTTATAAACCAGTTCCAATTTATAAACCATTTCCTTGTCCTCCTTACCCTAAGATCCCACCAAAGTACTATCACCATCCCATTTTTGCACCATGGCCTCCACATTCTCCTTGAGCAACCATCACATGTTTTCAATAATTGTTTGTTTTTATTGTTTTGTGTGAAGTACGAATTTGCTTGTATCTTTTAAGTGCGTGCTACCATTAAGTATAAACCTTACAAATAAACAATATTTGAAGTGTAAGAAGAAAATAAATTGATGTAAAGGTGACTGAAATGAGTGGGATGTGTAATTTGTTATCTTTTTATCTTAATGTGGAATGACGGTGTGATGGTTGAAGCATGTACATTACAGGTCTTTTATTTGTTTGCTTACAAATGTAATATTTATATTTCCCTTTGATATGAAAATTTATTACTAATGTTGCCATCGATATCCTATTATACAAATCGAAACTACATGGACATGTCACATGATGATACGTTTGTTATCGGTAATTAATTATTACTAATTTGGCTCACAATTAAGTATCGATGATTCGTATCCCAACATTTATGTAGAATTCAAATTATATGCTCTTTAAATTAGTAATTACCCCAAAATTTAATTCTATATCATTGCCATTTACGACTTCAACAGTCATGACACTTATTACGAATTAGATCTTATTAGTTAACATGAATTCAAACGTATACGTTAAAGATGCTTAGGGGTAATTTAACTAATTATAAACATTAAATTTATCAGACTTATATTACTAAAATGGCTTTAGTAAAATGGGAAATTTGAAATATTTTGATTGAGAATATTATATTAAACAAATTTCATAAAGAATAAAACCTTTCTAAAAAGAATAAAAATTTACCCGCATTGTTTATAAAACTAGCGATTCTTTTAAAAAGTTAATCAATATATTTCACATCTTTTAATAGAATATTAGATAAAAATATACTTTGAAGAGCATATTATATATTTTAGCATAATACTAAATTGAAAGTTTTCCCAATGATTCAAGAGCTTGTAAAAATAAATTTATTTAATAATTTTTGCAAAAGATGTACAAATCTACTGAATAAATTTTTAAAAGAACTATTAGTTTTTTTAAACACTACGGGCAAATTTTTTTTAGAAAGGTTTTATTCTCTATTTTTTAAATATATTCTCTTTCCAAAATATTTTAAATTTCCCAAAAAAACTTACTTTCTCCAAGGAAATAATCACTTGAAAGTCATTTTTGAATATATTATCTTCAAAACCGTTTTTTTTTCTATATTAATTTTTTTGTTAAGGTATACAATTTCAAATAATATGTTTGAGACATAATTTATCAGTGAAAATGGAAAAAACCCAATAAACTTATCAAAAACATAACTTTTGTTTTAAAAGAAACTCTCACTTTATTGGAAAAAAAATATTTATTTATTTTTAACAAAGAAAAGAAAAGTTGCTTATTTGAAAACGTGTTATTTTAAAAAAATTATAAAAGAGTTAATTTTATCATTTTATACAAATCAGTAGATAGTTTATTAATTTATAAACTATGTGGGCTGAATTATAGTTTTTTAAAACTTATAAAGTTAGTAGGTCACAAATCAATTTTTTATAATAAATTAAGGTTGCTAATTTTTTTTTTTATAAATTCAGGTCCCTAAATTAAAAAATATGTTAAGTTGATAACACTATTCAGAAACCAGATAAACTAAACAAAACAAGATGCAAAACAAAAATTGAATTTAGCCCAAAATTTGGGGAATTTGTGACAATTCCGTACATTAACTATTGAAATACCAAATTTTATTAAAAAGATGGATTTAAGCATAATAAACTCAGATCAGTAAAATAAAAATTCAAGTTACAAAACAATCGCGGGGCTACCCTCTCTCTCTCTCTCTCTCTCTCTATATATATCTATATCTGAGCTAACGACGCTAGGGTTTTAACAGCTCCACTTCGCCTTTCAATGGCGGCGACGACGGAGAGCGGGTTTAAGTCGGTGGAGGGATCACTGTGGTGGGACCCATTCTCTCTCTTACTCACCGACCTCGAAAACTACTCTCCCTCTTCCTCCAATTCCCCCACTCATCTAGTAAGTCCAAAAACCCTAATCTCACTTATTCATACATTTATTTATTTATCTAATCTATCTATATATGTATGTATTTGTTGTTATACGCCTTTATTTTATTTCTTTAGCTGCGGTAATTGGAACCTTAGTAGTAGCAGTTGTCTATTTGATTGATTGTTAGTTTTAGCAATGTTGTTATATGCCTGTATTTGGTTTCTTTAGTTGCGGTAATTTAACCTTAGTAGTAGCAGTTATCTATTTGATTGATTGTTAATTTTAGCAATGTTGTTATATGCCTGTATTTGGTTTCTTTATTTGCGGTAATTGGAACCTTAGTAGTAGCAGTTATCTATTTGATTGATTGTTAATTTTAGCAATGTTGTTATATGCCTGTATTTGATTTCTTTAGTTGCGGTAATTGGAACCTTAGTAGTAGCAGTTATCTATTTGATTGATTGTTAATTTAGCAATGTTTTTATATGCCTGTATTTGGTTTGCTTGAGTTTGGCTATCAAACCTGATTAACGTTTATTTATTTGAGACTGTATGTGTATATTTATCTCTCTCTCTCTCTTACTTACCGACCTTGAAAACTACTCTCTCTCTTCCTCCGATTCCCCCGCACATCTAGTAAGTCCAAAAACCCTAATCTCACTTATTCATTTATTTATCTAATCTATCTATACATGTATGTATTTGTTGTTATACGCCTTTATTTTATTTCTTTAGCTGCGGTAATTGGAATCTTAGTAGTAGCAGTTATCTATTTGATTGATTGTTAGTTTTAGCAATGTTGTTATATGCCTGTATTTGATTTCTTTAGTTGCGGTAATTGGAACCTTAGTAGCAGTTAACTATTTGATTGATTGTTAATTTAGCAATGTTTTTATATGCCTGTATTTGGTTTGCTTGAGTTTGGCTATCAAACCTGATTAACGTTTATTTATTTGAGACTGTATGTGTGTATTTATCTCTCTCTCTTACTCACCGACCTTGAAAACTACTCTCTCTCTTCCACCGATTCCCCCGCACATCTAGTAAGTTCAAAAACCCTAATCTCACTTATTCATACATTTATTTATCTAATCTATCTATATATGTATGTATTTGTTGTTATACGCCTGTATTTGATTTCTTTAGTTGCGGTAATTGGAACCTTAGTAGTATCAGTTATCTATTTGATTGATTGTTAGTTTTAGCAATGTTGTTATATGCCTGTATTTGGTTTCTTTAGTTGCGGTAATTTAACCTTAGTAGTAGCAGTTATCTATTTGATTGATTGTTAATTTTAGCAATGTTGTTATATGCCTGTATTTGGTTTCTTTATTTGCGGTAATTGGAACCTTAGTAGTAGCAGTTATCTATTTGATTGATTGTTAATTTTAGCAATGTTGTTATATGCCTGTATTTGATTTCTTTAGTTGCGGTAATTGGAACCTTAGTAGTAGCAGTTATCTATTTGATTGATTGTTAATTTAGCAATGTTTTTATATGCCTGTATTTGGTTTGCTTGAGTTTGGCTATCAAACCTGATTAACGTTTATTTATTTGAGACTGTATGTGTATATTTATCTCTCTCTCTCTCTTACTTACCGACCTTGAAAACTACTCTCTCTCTTCCTCCGATTCCCCCGCACATCTAGTAAGTCCAAAAACCCTAATCTCACTTATTCATTTATTTATCTAATCTATCTATATATGTATGTATTTGTTGTTATACGCGTGTATTTTATTTCTTTAGCTGCGGTAATTTAACCTTAGTAGTAGCAGTTATCTATTTGTTTGATTGTTAATTTTAGCAATGTTGTTATATGCCTATATTTTATTTATTTAGTTGCGGTAATTGGAACCTTAGTAGCAGTTATCTATTTGATTGATTGTTAATTTTAGCAATGTTGTTGTATGCCTGTGTTTGGTTTGCTTGAGTTCGGCTATCGAACCTGAGTAGCGGTTATTTATTTTCTGGATTTTGGTGCCCAGAATAGCTTACACATACCTCGATTATTTCCTTACGATAGCTGGCAACCCACCAACTTGATCCCCCGCTGCAGCCCCTTTTATTTTGATAAAATTTGATGCTACTTTTTCGTGTGTTTTGGTTAAAATCTTCAAAAATTGGCGCGTTACAACCCCTCCCATATTATGAAAATAATAATTATACGGAGTATAACAAAAATCATATATAATATCAACCCTTCCCATTTGAATTTCCTGTTTCCGTCTCTGTCCTGACACAACTATAAATTTTACACAGATTGATAGGCGCATATCCGTTTTTTTTTTATATCTGTTGTTTGTTCTGGTTGGTTTGGTTTTTAATTATTGTTGCTAGGATCCATATCACCTGATCGGTAGATATGTATGTATTTATGTATTTGATGGAAACCTGTTGCAAAACCAAGAAATTAGCACATGCATTTAACTTGGATGCACATGCTAATTTGATTGATTTTTTTTCTTCTTGAATGCTGATTTGCCGATGGGTCCCTTCTAGGAAACCAGGCCTTAGATGTTGATTTACTCATTTACATGTTTAGATTTAGAAGTATGATACTAGTTCATGTATGCATAAGTTATTTTGTGAATTTTTTATCTGGTGGTGGTAGGCTAGTGTGAAACCAAAACAAATTAAACTTAGCCTACATGTTTAGATGTGTCATAATAACGTGTATATGAATATGCATAGATTTGATGAAGCCAGTTATTGACAGATTATTGTTTTCATCCAGGTGAAGAAGTTGAGAGATAATAATTCATGGTTCCTTGAAACTATATCTCGATTTAAACTCCCTAATGAACAGTCTAGAGAAGCTTTGAATTTCAGGCAAGTTAATGTGGGTTCTCATCAGCTGGTTGTGAAGCCTGAGTTGAAAGAGGTGGCGCTGAAAATAAGTTTGGTCTTGGTATGAATATCTGGTTTTCACATCTTGCTAATTTAGGGTTTTGTTTTTAATGTCTTTGTTTCAATTATAGTGGATGCGTGAAATGTTTATTAGAATGTAACATTAGTTTGTTCATTGGCAGGTAGTGTTGTTAATAAGTCTTTTGTTTTTAATTCTTAACGCTGGTGTTGTTGCAGTGATGTTTGTTTTATTCGTATTAGTTACTTTTCCTACATGTTGAGTCTTTCACAAAAGAGAAAAGAAAAGCCTTAATTGTTGTGGTCGTAAAACGCGTTTGGTGCTTAAAAAATACTCCTAAACATATGTAATGTTGTATGCATTTTTCCACATCGTTAGTATGGGATCTAGATGCATCTGTCCCCCATTTGATATAAGATGTTGCTGTGTTGTTCTTGTTGTTGGTATACCTTGGGAACTTTTCCATCAATGACTATATTTTTGTTTGGACAAGTAATTCAAATGTGCCCTTTTTTCTCATTGTATGAATTATAAGATAACCTAAAGTACATAGAAGGAGACTTCTTCTAAGTTTTGAGTAATTTAGTTAGTTGCGAGTGTTGAAGGACATGCAATGTACTTAGGTCACACGCTTTGTTGTAACGTGAAACAAATAGGGGGTTGATGCTTCGCATTCAACTGTTACATAAGATGGTATTGATCTATCAATGCCTAGTGATTTCTGATATTTACAGAAATAGCATATGCTTATTTTTCATTGAAATTCTATTTACTTCTCATGGCTCCAGGGTTTAAATGAGGTCCAAGCATACATTCTTGTGCACAGATCGCTGGAGCAGAATACTCTTGCAGCTGATTTTAAAATTCAGGAGGCTCTTCAAGTGGTAAGTGTATTTACTCTCTCCCACTTTATTTATTTATTTATCGTACATACAACTGGGGATTAAAATTTTAAAAAACAATTATGTCCTTCCCGGAGTAACACTTTTTTGAATTACGATTTAGTTCGCAGGTCAAGAATCATCTTTCTTACAAGATAGTGTGCAGTTATAGGTCACTAAGTATTTGATGATCTGATAGCCAAAGAGAATGTTTTTTCACATCATAGAGATAAATTTGTTCAATTTTATCAACACATGACACCATTCAGCTATAGTATTCCTATAGTTTTATTTGACGAGGTTATAAATTGACAGAATCATTGTGGAGCATTCTGTGTCATTTTATTCAAAAGAAATTTGTAGAGCACTCAATGTTAGTCTTCCAAGAATGGAAATAATGCCGATACTTGGCACATTAATGGCTGCCCACTGAAACTTGCATAATAAGTATTCACTTTATCAGTTTTTTTCAATCTACTTGAATTGGTATGCAACACAACACAGTAGTACAGACATTTATCTAAGAAAATCCATCAGAAAGTTGGGTTCTTCTTTTTCTCTCTAACACGGTACTTATGATATCTGTCTATGTTTTCATGAAGATAATGCTTAACTACTACATTGAACGGCAATGCTTGTTGAAATGTACGCGCCAGCTTATTGTACATGCCTGTAAGTCTGTTGGTCCATTCACCGAGCTATCAATGATGTTTGTTCTATGTGTGTGTTTTTCATCTCTATACATATGTTGGTTACATGAGTTATTTGCTGATTTTTTTCGAACTGGTTATCTTATGGAAAAGGTAAAAGCTCATAGCATACACGCAAACATAAAAGAGCACTTTTTTTTTTTTTAATTATAGAACTAAAAGACTTTACAGGAGTAAAATGGGCTGCAGAAGTAAATTGATTAAAGTAGTTTCATTTTGGTGTTAATGAAGTACATAATAAAGAAAAAAGATGTTAGTACTTCGGTATATGGCAATGCAGCCCCTGAATTTCGTGAAACCAATCTTCTTACTGACTCTGGTTTCATGAATAATCCTGTATCTAGTAGTTCTCATAGAAAATTATTTCTTGTTCTTCCTCACTTTTGTTCATATATTGAGGATTATCAATTTTGTGCATTGTTTAGTTTACGTTTTGCTAATATTGGTATTGTGATAGAAGTAAATATTGCTACTTCACAAGAAGAAGATGGAGAGGTGAAGGAGGAGGCCCGAAAGCTGATTTCTGGTGGGCTAGAAAATCAATTGCTAGTTCTACTTCAAGATCTCTTGTCAGCAAGTTATCCAGATCACATGGTAAGTTTATTGGATTGATGATATTTTTTTCTTCAGTTAAAAATTGGATTGATGAATTAATTTGACATGTTTGGTATCTTTGTTAAGGCATATTATGTTGGCTATATTTATGAGGTTCTTGCATTGAAACAAAGTTTTCTTTGTTGTTCCTTTCAGTATGCTGGTTTTCTTCTGTTTCATTTTTTGTTTTTGTTTTTGGGTAGGAGGCTGGGCAAAACATATATATTTAAAATGACTAAAAGTGAAAGAAGGCTTATATGCCTAGGTAAAAAAAAGTGAAAAAATTACAGAGTCTTTTTCAACGATGGAAAAAATTACAGTGTCTTTTTCCATGATCCCCAGGGCAAAGATTTACCGTACATGCAACCCTATGATTGTAACCATTATGGCAATTTTGACAATTGAACTCAAGTCAGATTAGTGTTTTGAAATTGCATTGAGATTTTTATTTGGTACAAATGGTGAAATGACCATTGTAAAATTAAAACTATTTATTTCACCTTTAGGTTAAGTGGCTTGCTTAAAAAGCAATTTAGAAAAAAGCTTGCTTAAAAGAAGCTGCAATGTATTGTTTGGCACCACCTTAGCTTTTTTACTTGTAACTTATAACTTATTTGTTGGTAGGTCATTTTTTACTTATTTTTTATAAGTGACTTGTAAATATACAAAATGGTTTAATTGGAAAGTTACTAGTTTTTGGTAATTATTATGTGAAAAAGCAAAAAAAAAAAACCTCAAATTCCGAGCTTCTCTGTTTTGAGTTTTTTCTACCCAAAAGCTAGCTTTTTAAAAGCCAAAAAGGCTAACATGCTAAACACCCATAGCTTTAGTCAATCCAAAAGCTAAAAAAGCTGAAAAAATCTGTTTCCAAACAGGCACTCAATGTTACATATCTGCAAATGGATGATTCTTACATGTGATGTGTATGCTTTTACAAGTTAGTATTTTTTAATGGATGCTCAACTTATTGCTTGGACTTTTCATTTGATTTCACAATATGCGTAGGATGGACATCTCTTTTCTTTGTGGGCAGAGGAGATACTGATTGAAGTTAATCTAATTCTTGATATTCTTTTCCTTGCTTACTACGAGTCATATTGTACTTGTAGTGGCAAACAATGGAAGGAGTTGTGCTTAATTTATGAGGTATTGTCTAACCCTGTGGTGATTTTTACAATTTCTTTTCATGTTTGAATTCCTAACTTATTGGTGTTCTGATTTGTTTCCAGAGGATCATAACCGGTTCATCTAACTTCGTTAATCTAGCCATATCTGCCGAAGCTCATAGGTTCATTAATCATGCAAAAGTCCAGTTGCTACTAATACTTATTGAAACATTGGACTTGGAAAATCTTCTACAGATGGTTCATGATGGAATGCCTTTCAGGTATCTTGGAAGTAGTTAGATTCCTCTTTTTAGTACATTTCTTATTGTTCGGGCAGTGGAATTGTTTTCAAAAACTCCAGACACTCAAAAACTAGCTAGTGGCTTCCTCAATCATCGATAAAAAGTGGATGGATACCCTCACAATCTGGATAAATATAAAGACGGTTCTTCAAGGATATCTGCAATGTGGTTGTTTAAATATAGTTTTTTTTTTGTCTAAGAACCCTAGAACTCTATTAGTATTTTTTTTTGATTTTTTTATTACATTAAACAAGAACTACTAAAAGCATATGTTTTTGTTTGTTTGTTTATTTGGTATACAATAAACCTAGAAGTATATACTAGCTTGTTACTTGGGGATTAAGGACTGTTTTATAGGTTCCACTGTTTCTTCTTTCTCTTAAACAATTATCTGTTTTTTGTCAGGGCGGATTCTGCTCTATTTTCCTTGTCCGACATTCAAGATTTGGATTCAATCATTTCTAATATCAATGCTTTTGAAGCTAAAGAAGCAGGTCCACTAATTTTATCATGGGCTGTATTTCTCTGTCTCGTTTCCTCTCTACCAAAAACGAAGGAAATGGACATGATAATGGTAAGCTGCTTTAGGGGAACATTTCTTTTTTATTATTATAATTTATAGTGTTCACTTACAGAATTTTCTTTTAAATAATGTTATTCTATATGTATATTAGGATTTTGATCACGTTGCTTATGTACGCCAATCATTTGAGGCTGGTGCTTTAAATTGTGTGGATGAAATTCTCGAAAGTGACATATTGAAGGATTCTGACGTAAGTATCTCAAACATATTTGAGCATTTACAATCCTTCTTTACTTTACATAAAGGACATTCACCCCTGCTGTACTTTTCTTGCTAGTGATGATTTTTAGTAATAAGTTTATAAATTACTTGGGCTAACGATGAGTCATTGTGGAAATTAAATTTGTTAAGGGTCCATTTGCTGGCTATCGAAGTGTTCTGAGGACGTTTATATCGGCATTCATTGCATCATACGAGATCAGTCTTCAGGTAACTTCATCATTTATATTGCCAATCTCTCTCAGAATGACTATATGTCTGTGTCTGCAATGCAATTTTTTGTTTTACATTCTTTTCTGTGTACAGTTGGAGGACAGCACATTGATACTCATATTGGACATTCTTTGCAAAATTTATCAGGGAGAGGTTGGGATGCCATGTTCTCTATTTAGTTTCTATTGTGCATAACAATATAGTTTTTAATTTTTCATTTTTTATACGAAAACCTTTGAATGGAACAGGAGTCACTGTGTATGCAGTTTTGGGATAAGGGCAGTTTCATTGATGGCCCTATTCGTTGTCTGCTATGCAACCTAGAGGGAGAGTTTCCATACAGGATTTTGGAGCTTATTCGCTTATTGTCAGCATTAGCAGAAGGAAATTGGCCTGCTGAATGCGTGTAAGTTGTACTTGTGATTTAAATGTAAATATATTTACTCTTTTACGCTTATTCTGCATATGTGTATAGGTGTTTTCAATCTGGTTGGGTAGTGTTTATTTGTGAAAGCAAAATTTCAAGGTTCCCTGAGATCCCTTGTGTGGCTTGATGTAGTTTGCAACCAGTTATCAGCGATTTTTAAGATAATAGTATGATCCTTTCTGGATAAATTAAATAATCAAAATACAATGCCTCAACTTCACGTCCCCGTTGTCCTGGTTTTAGCCACACTGGGTATGAATCTGAAAAATCATTTTTTTTTTCTAATTCGTAACTATAACTTCATAGATACATAAGCACCTCTCCTATACTTGTTGAAGTCATGCAAATGCCACCTCATTCACACAACAATAATTACCACTTTACTTAAGTTTTTTTTTATCTTATTGAAACCTTTTCTTTGAGCTTACAGTGGCTTTTGGTTAGAAATATAGAACTGAGAAATTTCTGTTTGGTTCAACTCTAGTTATATGCCAAGGAAGAAGAAGAGAGTCAATACTTCTGTTGAATGTAATTTGTGGTCTTTGCTTTTTACGTTTATGGATAAACAATGGAGTTCGGTGGCTGTTTTATTTACATTTAAGGACTCGTAATAGCGTACTTACTTTCTATCAGGAGTTCAGCCGGCAACTTGTGATCAACCCTAAAAATGTTAATATCTGATCCTTAGGCATTGTGTTTACACCCTGAAATTTCCTTTTTATTTAACTCATGAAACAGGTACAATTTTCTCGATAAGTCAGTTGGTGTATCGTCGTTGTTTGAGATAAACAATGAATCCTTAATCGATACAGCTTCTCAGACTGTTGAAACTCGCCTTCCTTTGCGCGTACCTGGGGTTGAAGGTATGGTAATTCCACGTAACACGCGTGGGCATGTACTGAAAGTGATTGATGAAAATACCCTTCTTGTTCGGTGGGAGGTAATTGAAATTCTTTAGTAATTCAGTTTTTGCCTTTACTGTCTTTAGCTTTCCATCTCAGAACTCTCACTTTAAATCTATGTGCATGCATAAATAATTGGTCATTGTTTAGTATTCTAGGCTTTTTAGCTTTTACGTTTTAGGTTTAATTATGCACCCCTGAATGGTCTTTGCTGGATTAGTTAGCTTTTTTCTTAACCTGAAAAAACCCCAGCTTCTCTTCTTAAAGCTGTGCTCAAACAGGCACTATGTGTGCTATTACTGGCATTCTTTCTGCTGTTAGATATTATTGATCCTTTTTCCGTTGAATGTATGTATATTAATTTTACATGTGCAGTATGCTCAATCTGGAATTCTCATACTGCTCTTGCGTTTGGCACAAAACCTTTATTTGGATAGAACTGTGGAAGTTCTCGCTACTCTGAACTTGCTCTGTCGATTAGTGTCCTTTAACACGGTAATTACTGATGTTCTTTTTATTATATTGCCAATTTTGTCTTCGATATGGTTATTGACTGCTACTTATTTGTTATGGATTCTATTGTGTGTCTGCTTTCTACTCCCTCAATCCTTAAATATACAATAGTACAGTAGTCCTTAAAATGTTTATTGCTGAGAATATGATATTTTCAGGCTATCTGTTTTAGCTTGTTCAAAGTTGGTAACTCCTTCAACAAAGAAGTCGGTCACATGAACCGACAAGCAGACAGTATATTTAGGTATTGTTGGCCCGGGAAAATGATTTATTTCTAACTATTTCACAGAGTTTGACCTTCTAAATGGGTTTTATACCGACTTCCAATGTAATAAGAAATCTACCTTCCAATATGCAGTTTCAATGTGGTTGACATCGTCTGCAGTTTGGTGAAGAAAATTTCTCCTGATCGCCACGGTGCCTTAATGATGTCAATGAGTGTTAACATTTTGGCAAATATGTTAAAATGGTATGGCGCACAAGTTATTCATTATTTGCATGTATGCCAACGTAGTGGTATTTCTTGTATAGTGTTTTACCTATCAATTACCTTTGAGTATTGAGTAACGTGAAAGTTCATTGACCTCTAGTGTATCATTCTTTGACTTTAAAAAGGGGGTATCATGGTGTGGACTAAGGAAGGATTGAGAAGCCATGTTCCTTTTTCTCTTCATGAGCTGATTCCCTTGCTTTTATTTGTTCGAATTTTTTTGAGACATGTAATATGTAGAACAGCTATAATTAGTCATGGTCAAGTGTTCAAAAATGCTTGAAATATTCCTTTATCAGTTGTCTAATATTCCCTTATTTGACCTGATTATTCGAAAGATGTTTTCTTTGTAGTTTTTTGTGGCGACCCTGTATATACAGTGTTAAAATTGACCTTCTTCTACTGTTTTATCCTGCTGCAGCTTCCCATCTTATGTCATTGCAGCAGTTGTAAACATGAATATATTTGATGTGGCATTAAGTACAAATCCGTTCAATGTCCGCTTTGATGGTATATCGAGGTAAATCTTCTGTATAATTTTGCCTTCAAAAATCATTTTAGTTCCTTCGAGCGCGACTTTTTCTTTGTCGTAAAACTTTTTGACTGTTATAGTTATCTGGATATTGAGACTATGCCAGTTCTCTTATCGGAATTATTTGTGCTTTTATTTTGGTGGTAATTGTAGTGGCTCTTGGTTGCTATCTGGAAGACTGGCAAATATGCTTTTAATTGACTGTGAACACAATGATAGTTGCTGTGCATTAACTCTCTCTGGTAGTTGTGTTTTTTTTTTTGAATTTTTTCATTATGTCTGCCATTTTTTGTTTTATAATTTATTGTGCTGACATGTTCTCCAGCTGTTGTACTTGAGAGTCTATGACAGATTTTTTTTAATAATTACAATTTTATATACCCTACTATGGCAAATTTCCAAATCTGTATCCTAACAATCAGTTATTTTATTAACCCCCAACCCCCCACCCACACACACCAAAACCACAACCACGATTAGTCACTTCTTTCACGTTTTCCGTCAAGTTCCATGAACTAAACAGAATACATCCATATTCCATATGACTTCGCTGCCCTCTAAGTTTGACAGAAAATGTTCCAGGGATGTGTTAAGTGTTAACTGATATAAATAAATAAATAAAATTGCTGCACCAGTGATTTTTTTTAGTTGGTTCATGGGTGTACTGAACCAATAATCAAGATAGTAGACTGTAACAATTATTATTTTTTAAATTAACCCTGTTTTAGTCGACATGCTTTCACATTGTCCTCTAGCCTGCTCTTTACTGTATCTATGTGATTATCTGTTCTACAGTGCTAGAATTCACTATGCAGCTTGTGGAGAGTGAAGCAGTAAATGATGTTGTCCAGGCTTTACTTGTTTTTTCTCTTCAATACGTGTTTGTTAACCATACGTATTGGAAATACAAAGTAAAGCATGCGCGCTGGAAAGTGACGTTAAAGGTACTTTTATTTATTAGTTCAAGGAATAATCATTTTTATTCTCTTAGTGTTTCAAGTTTTCCCTTGAATTTTATCATATCATACAGCCTCAGACATGTCGTGTCTACTAAAATTGATCATCTTTGTGATTCTAAGGGGTAAGACACTAGTTAATCAAGATGCTATGTTCTCTGGTATTTGCAACTTTTTGTTGATTTCCAATTGCAATTGAATTCCGCCATGTTGCCAAAACTTTTGTGAAGATAATTAAATTAAAAAAAAAGACCAGACTTCATTTGCTAACTTTATGCTATGTGTTACTGGGATGGGTTGATGGTTGTGCTTTGATTCTAATGCACATTTTTATGGTAGTTACTAGTTCATATGCATATGTGATTAGTGATTACCTTCTTATGGCTGGCAAGTACAGTTATAATGTATTGATCTCTCTTCTTAGGTTTACGACTTTTCTACGGTTTTTAGTTATCTAATTAAAAAAAGTGGGAATGAAAAAAACTCACCATCGTGGTTTTTATTTATTGGGATGCTTATTTCCCATAAAGACATTATTCACATTATTGAAACACCTGACCAAGTAGCTTGGCGCTTGGATTTACCATATCATTTTAAAAATCGTTTGGGTTTTCATTTCTTGGGATGCTTATTTTGCTTTAGGTGCTTGAAGTGATACAGAAATGCATTTCATCAATCCCCTACTGTGGTAAAATGGGTGAGGCAGTACGTGATCTATTATTTTGCGATACTTCCGTCCACAATGCTCTGTTTCGAATTGTGTGTATTACTTCACAAGACTTGGAGGTAGCTCATGCTTCCTTTTTAACTAGAAGATTAAATTATTTGCAATTATTATCTGTTTTTGTGACATTTTACATTATTATTAGAAACTCTACATCAGCCGTCTTTATGAGATGAAGGAAATAGAAGGGATACAATCGTCTATTTCTGCTGCTATGGATATCCTTAGTAGCATGCTATCTAATCTTTCCCAGGTACTTGGACTGTGAATCAGTCACTGAAATCCCTTGCCTTTTTATATTATTTTTTGACAGCTTTAATTGTGGAGAAACATTTTACAATACCAGATTTACTTTTGGTTACAGAAACTTTCTGGTGTTTACTTTTGTTAAAGTTTTTTTTTCTTTTCTTTTAGAGCTGAGTTTTTAAATGTTTTTTTTAAAAAAATTTAACTGTTAAATAGTAGTAGTATTTGATTTATTTAAGGACCCTCAATTTTTGAAAACCCACAAATAAAACTGTGAGTCGATAAGAGTTTTTTTGTTTAATAAAGCATGTCTCACACTAAAAAACCACACTAATCTGGGTATAACTCTCTCTGAAGTTTCTTCTTTCATGATCATTTTCCATTCCCGATTCCTTTTTGTCTTTTTCCTTTGACATGAACACTAGCATACATTAAATTTTGGACCCGTTCTCACAAAACTTGGAACTATAACTGTGTGCCAGATATGAGTTTCTGTTTTTTAGTAGAAAAAGTTAAATTTTTAAGAACCATAGCAACCTGGTTTTATTCTTTTTACAGTTTTACTGAAGGGTTTTCATTTCTTGAGTACTTTACTATTTTTCGAGTCTTCTTTTTATCCTTTGTTTTTGAAATGACTGGCTACTTGATATTTGAAGTCTAATGTGATGAAGATGTAAATTTGTTTATCCTCCTCCCTCTTACACAAATGATGCATGTCAGTTTTCCTCGTGTTCTGTGGATAAACAAATATAGCAGTATTCTGTCAGTTTGTATGTTTTTTTTAGAAACCTGCTACATACTATGGTAGACATACTTTTTTCTTGAGTTCATTGCATAAAATTATGTGTTCGAATTTTTCATATTGTAGTATGATAATGTCTGTTTTAATTGTTCTTCTGATTTTGTGAAGCATTTTGACACTCATATAAAGGTTTGGTTCTTTTAACTTTTCCAGGATCTCTTTCCCAGCCTTCCAGTTTTTCCTCAGATAGTGTTGTCATCAGCAACAAAGCCTATTCCAGTTATTAATGCGATGATATCCCTGCTCTCTTGCTTACGTTCTCCTGTATGACTGCTCTCATGTACTTATTTAATTGTTTATACATGTTTATATCTGTATACAGACATATATGATATATACGCGCATGATCTGGAATTTTACATTTAAAATTTCAATGGTTATGAACTAGGTCAACCTTTCTCATATGTTTCTTGCCAATTGAAGCTTTAGATGACCTCAGAAGCTAAAGATGTACTCATGCATTGATAGATTAAACCATCAAATAAAACAGATCTAGAAATTACATGATTTTTTGCGCTCGGTTTTACAGTAGTATTCACCAATTGTTTCCTTCCTTGTGGTTAAGACATATAGTGGAATGGGTACTGGTACATGTCGCATGACTACTCGAATGCCCCTAAGGACTTTCTCCAAATTCATAATGGGGGTATCTCTATCCTTTTATCAGAGAAACATCCCTGTGGTATTTTAATTAGTACTTGGTTTACATGCAAAACTACGTAGGATTTACAACAATAACAAAAACTTGGATAGACAAATGAGAACTCTTATCATTTTTGTAAATGCTTTGCATCAGTTGGTGGCAGATTGTTCATTATCTAATTAATAGCGTTGTATGATTGTTTTTATTTTCTTGTTGGTGTATTTATTATTATTTGACGTGTATGCTATTTTATAATTGTTTTCTACTTGACCATGCAGAAAATACAAGTCGGGGCTGCGAAAGTGCTATCTAGGTTGTTTAGTCTTACGGATTCTTCACAATCATATGCATCTGGAAATCCATTTATTGGTCTAGATGAAAAGCAGGTTTCAGTTATTTTAAAACACTTGCTTGCTTGAATGGTAATGTATTTAATTAGGTTTCATAATCAAAATTATTAATTGTTTTACCAGATAACTTATCTCAGGCAGTCTATCAGTACAATACTGTGTGAAGAGTTATCCTCAAATGAAGATCTCCGCGTTGCTACATTGAATTTGCTTGCCGCAGCTACAAATTATCAGGTAGATTGGAATTTAAGTTTTGGTAAAATGTTGAGTAGAATTACTTCTGTTCCTTTTGGCTTATAATAGGCTTTGATATATTTTATGGATTGATTACTTAGAGTAACCCTAGAGTTGATACTCGTATCTTCGACATTTTCTCCTCTTAGAGGTGATATTATACTCGGATACTCTGCTAATATGGTGAACTCCCTCCGTTCCAAAATTTAAGTCCACTATGGGAAATCCCCCAATATAAAGAAACATCGTGATTACCATAATCTTGCACCTACTTTCTGAATCTGCCCTTTACTTTTTCACACATATATTAGTAAACTGAACGTGGAAAGGACAATTAAGTAACATTACCGAAAGGTTGTTTCTATTTAAGGATAGTGGACAATTAAAATGGAACAGCCCAAATTGGAAACATGGACCTATATTTTGGAACGGATGGAGTATTAGTTTCTATCTGTATTAGCTAATTGAAATGCATAGCTGATTTCCTAGACATTGCATTATGAGCTAATGACATTTTGTATGGTGTGCTTACCTTTTTAAAACCTCCTTGCCTGCACGGAAATGGATAATATGAAACTAGATATCTTTGTGAAAGGTATATAACAAGTGGATATTGTCTAATAAGAAACTGTGATAACCTTAACTGCTTATATTTGTGTTGTCTTTAAAGGACAAAGAGCATACACTTGCATGTACATCTAATTATAAATTAGTGTTTTCTTGGTTCATTTTAATATTGCAGCCCGCGTTTCTTGTTGCTCTAATTGCTGCCACGCAAAATACAAATGTAACTGCCAATGGTGTGACTCAGCCAGATGGATCAAATATTATGGTTGCAGTTGTTAAACATGTTGGAGATGGTCATCTGTTTAGCAGGTATACTAGTTATGATGCTGCTTTAAGAGTGAATAACATAATGGGGTTAATTATGGTTTGATGACCTGTGTTTTGGCCAATTTTAGGATTGGTGACCCAACTTTTAACAATTTCGTTTTAGTGACCTAAATGTATAGTTTGGTTTGTTTTAGTGACCCACCATTACACTTTTTGGATGAAAACCGTTTTGAAGTTTCAATTTGGTCCGTATAGTTTAAAAATTTACGATAAACGCTTAAAAATTGTATACATTACACACTTATACAAACACACTTATACAAAAAAAAGTGAGTTTTATAAATGCAAATTTAAAAATGATATAAAATTATCAAACAACGTGCTACAAACTAATAAATATAAGTTAAATCGTTCTTTTTTTTTTGCTATGTAAGTTCATTATTAAACTTATTAAAGAGGTATGAATTTTTTTTATTGATTAGTCTTATGCTAAAATAAAATAAAGTCTAACTAGATTCTAACCCATACAAAATTGGGTTTATTAGATCCAAATTTATTTATGTAGGATGATATTAACAAGTTTTGACATTATTCTATATATTTAATTATACGTGAAGAAATAAAAATAATAATAAATTATTAAAATTGAATTGTTAGTAATTATCCTTTCAATTCATTAGATTTGTAAAGATATATGTATACCATCCCAACTAATACAATTCATATGGTGTTCGATACTTCTATTTATTTTATTTGCTAATTGTGCAAGCCACTTAAACACATGCTTTATATAATTTTGTAATTTAAGTGTCTTTATATGTGTGTAATTTCTACAATTTTTAAGCGTTTATCATAAAGTTTTAAACTATACGGACCAAATTGAAACTTCAAAACGGTTTCAATCCAAAAAATGTAACGGCGGATCACTAAAACAAACCAAACTATAAATTTAGGTCACTAAAACGGAATTTTTTAAAGTTAGGTCACCAATCTTAAAATTGGCCAAAACTCATGTTAGCAAAGCATAATTAACGCTAACATAATGCTAATTTAATTTAAAAATGTCATTAGCTTTTATAAATCTTTGTTGGGTGATTTGCTCTCTCTTTTAGCAAGCCACGCACACTACTTGCAGCATTGAATTTCCTAGAGGAGCTATGGTGTGGAGCTGCTCAGTTCACTACTATTTTGGACTTGCTGAGGAACTCAGATCACCTATGGAAAAATATTTCCAACATTTTGAAAAAGGCTGGTCTTGAAACTAGCAGGATAAATAATTCTCGGGAAATAGATTTTCACAGCATTGCATACAGGTGTCAATGCCAGTCAGCGGTTCTTCGAATTCTTGCTTATGAGTCATTTATACAGAAGAAGCTTTCACTTGCAAAACAGAAAATGGAGACTAAAGATGTCATTGTTAAATCGAAAGATGCAAGTCTAGTTGGTCTCAGTGATGCTTTATTGAAAGTGCAAGATAGCTCAATCTTCGGCGACTTGATTAAGTCCTATGCATCATGTGCTTATGATAATAACTTATATCTTCGTGGAAAGGTGTGTTTTCCTTCCATTTTTCTTTACTCTCTCTCTCCCCCCATCTCCTCCTCTCTTGCTATTTACGACCTTCCCACTGCCAACTTGGTGCGGTTGAATTTGCTATGCTTATGAAAGAGGGCTTTTGTATTTTATTTCTTGGCTAATTCTGCAGAGTGCTGCTGCTCTGGTTT
Source organism: Primula vulgaris (assembly GCA_963920805.1). NCBI lineage: Eukaryota > Viridiplantae > Streptophyta > Magnoliopsida > Ericales > Primulaceae > Primula > Primula vulgaris. Next base: position 45,332,304 of record OY987212.1, on the reverse strand, counting down.
TTGTGCACATGATGGACAAACTGAAATCTGGTGATGTTGGCAGCCTGTCTGTTTCTTTGACTGAAAATATATGCAGCTTATCAAATAAGGTAATGTCAACCTAATGCATCGAGAATTTGTATTTCACCCTGCCAAGCTGATTTAACATATCTTAAAAGATAAATTCATTTGAGTTGTGGCTTCTATCGGTTATGCTTTCTTATAAAACAGTTCATTGGGAGGATAAGTCGATTGTGCATTCACTCTTTTTGTTCCAGTAGGTCGATTCTAACTTAGTACTCTTCATATTTTGCCTTTTACAGTTGACTGAGCTTCCTGCTTTTGCGGAACTAGTTTCTCAATATTCAAAACGTGGCTACAGGTTTCTTTTATTTCATATCATATACTTGGGGGTTTCCTTTGTTTTTTGTTTATATAGTCTGTTTTCTGCAGTTGATGTTTCTCTTCTTTTTCCATGTGTTAAAACGCAAAGGATTTCTGCAAGAGATTTACCAAAAGCATAAGCTTATTTGCAAAGCACTTTCGAGCTTTGAACCGAGCTTGTTCAGCTTCAAAGCAAGCTTTTCAAATCGGCGTTTAAAAAAAATGGGTCTCACAAAAAGAAGGCGATGTTTCTTGCGATTCTATCCTTTTCTCTCTCTCATTCCCTCTCTTGTTTTCTGCTCATATTGATGCAGTGAAGGAAATAAATTGCAGTGTTTAGTACTCCAAGATCTGTACTATCATTTAGAAGGAGAGCTTGAGGGTCGTGAAGTTGCTCACGGGCCATTTAAAGAACTCTGCCAGTATCTCCTCGAATCGGATACTTTGAAACTTTACCAGCAAAAATATGAAGGGGATATTTTTGTCCATGGAGAGATGGTGTACTTGTATGATCTCTGCCGTTTACGTACAGATTTGGGATTGGATCTATGGGATTTTTCTCAGTGGAAAGCATCCAAAAATGTTGCAGAAACAATGTTGCTTTGCTTGGAGGATATTAATTCTATGCTTATACTAGCAAGTTCTAGCCTGTCTACACTAAAATCCTTGACAACAATTCTAATCACGATCATGGAAGATGTGAGTTTTTGGTGTTTGTATTACTATCTCATCCGTTTTGAATTTTGGTAGTATATTTTAGCACTCCTGTCCAACTTTGTTCGTCTGTTTTTTGTTAAAGTAATTGCTCCTAGACAAGCATTCTTGCTGTCTGTGAGTCTACCTTTTTTCCGTTATATTTCTAAATGAAATTTATAAAATAGCTAACTTTATAATGACTTTAATTAACTTAAAATTAATCAAGGGTACAATGGGAACATCATTCATTGTTTAGGTTAACTCTTCAAACATGTGCATTGCTGTGGAAGTTCCTTGACAGAAATGACGAACAAACAAAAAGGAAAGGAGGGAGTTACATTATATTTGTTTGACGTGAATCAGTCTGAAGCTTGTGAAAGTTTTACATATACTAGTATACTACAATGACTCTAGTTCGAGTTCTGTTACTTGGCAGTTATAAGTTAAAGATGAATCGTTATAAACTGTTAATTTTTGTTCTCAAAATTCTCCTTCAATTGGTTTATTAGGTATCCTTGTTTTCATTAATTATCTAACCATGCAGTCAGGTGAGATGGAGGCTATTATCGGAGAGAAGATCTCAACACGACTCGTTCTCTCGGCTATAGATAATGTATGCCACTGTCTTCAAGACACTATAAACTTATTAGCTTCTCGCCCTGATAATTCCGAAGAAATCATAAACTTTATTGAAGCTCAAGCAGAACTATTATTGCATCTTGTTAAATACGCCGACAAAAATCTCTCTTCTCCGACGTGCGTACTTATTTTGAAAATTTCCGGTTCTGGCCTTAAACTATTAAGTGATTTAAGGGCATTCGTTTTTGGTAAGGGACACGCGATGAAGCTTTTACTCATGCTTTTTTTATCGTTAACTGTATCAAGTTGTGCTAGTTCTAGATCAAGTGGGATTGTTGAGATGGAAACAATTAATGATTTGTCGGATGCTTCTAATTTGAATTTGGGGATGTTACCTATTCTCTGCAGTTGCATTGAAAGTGACATACATTGCACATTGTCGCTCACTATAATTGACTTTATAATAAGAGGGTTTACAATGCCCAACTGTTGGCTACCGATCATCAAGAAGAATCTTAATTTGCACTATCTTATTCTGAAACTTCGAGATAAAAGTTCTCTCTCTCCTATAATACTGAAATTTCTCTTGACTCTTGCCCGTGTTAGAGATGGGGCTGCTATGCTTTTCGCTGCTGGTTTTCTCCATTCCCTAAGTACATTGTTAGGTGAATTAGCAGAAGATAATATTAAAGGTAATACAAAAGATTGCATATGGAGATATGGTTTGGCAGTGATAGTTGCGATGATGTACTCCTTACGGGATACTCCTTTCTGTGCTGATATTGTGGACAACGTCATTACGTACTTCTTCTTGGAGAAAGTTGAATTAATCTCTTACTATCTAACCATACCAGAGTTTACGGATTACGACGAGAAAAGGGCTTGGACTCAGAAAAAACCTACGTCCTTATCTGCCGTTAAAGATAAAGAAAGTACATTATTGTTAATTTGTGAATTAGCAAAACATAGCAACTTATGGATGAAGTCCATGAAACAAGTAGATTCAGAGTTGAGAGAAAGAAATATTCATTTGTTGGCCTTTATTAGCCGAGGAAACTTGCCTTTCAGAGAAAATTCTTTAAAAACTGCACCGCTTGTCTGCCACCCTATATTAAAAGAAGAGCTTGAATTGTCCAAAAAGCCGTCGTTTATTAACAGTAGAAGAGGCTGGTTTGCTCTTTCTTCTCTTTGTTGTGGGGTAACTCCTGGGTTTTCTGCAGTGCCATCAAAATCAACTACTTTAGTAATAAGAGATCAGGGGAGTCGGTCTGTCGATCCACTTTCACATACATGTTTTTCAGATACCGTTGCGATACGTATATATCGAATTTCTCTTCTTATTTTGAAGTTTCTTTGCCTCCAAGCTGAAAGTGCAGTTAAGAGGGCAGAGGAGGTGGGGTTTGTTGATCTTGTTCATTTCCCTGAGCTTCCTATGCCTGAGATCTTGCATGGCTTGCAGGTAAAATACGCGGTTTACTCTCTCTTTTTTTACATAGTTTTCTGATATTTTTGTATGTCATGAAACAGTCTGAAATGGTTCTCAATGCTGGCAAATTTTTACATTTAATTTTTATCTGGAACCTTAATCGGTTAATTGTAAGGCAAGGTTTCGAGTCTTGACTACTAATTGTTTGAAGTCGGATTTTAATGCTACTTTTGGTTGAATTTTTAAGATTATTTGGTTGCACATTCTTGCTAAATGTTGGAACCTATTAGCTTTACATTGGAAAAAACCTAGCAGCTCCAGAATTTCAAGGAATTTTCAAACCTGTTACTGCACACTGTTTTCATTTTCTACTAAAATGCTGACAGCAATTCTGTTGTTGTTACAATACCTAGGTGTGTGACTGAATATCTCTATGCAAACAACTTGCTACTTTAGGCCCAGTCGGCCAAGGTTGGTGTTTTAGAACTAGAAAGATAGTATTGTTATGTATAATATATTGAGCTCTATTCAACTAAAATGCATGACTGCATACAGCTTTTTTTGCTAATTTTCGCTCAGATTAGTTTTTAAAACCCTATTTAGGCCTTGTTGAGATATCCTTGTTTCCGCTGTTACCTGTTTTCAGGTACTGTTGAAATTATTTAATGGTCTCCGTGATCTTGTTTATTCCATGTAAACTTTATGGATGATGATTTGAAGTCAAAGTGACTTCGTCCTATACATTTGAAACTTGTTGAAACCCCTATCCTTATTCCTTGTTATGCAGGATCAAGGAATTTCAATTGTCACTGAATTGTGTGAAGCCAGCAAAATGAAGCAGGTGCCTTCTGAAGTTCAGGGTGTATGTATATTGCTAGTACAAATTACAGAGATGTCCTTACACTTGGAATTTTGTGTATCACAAATTTGTGGGTTAAGACCTGTATCCGGTCATGTTGAAGACTTTTCGAAGAAACTGAGATTGTTGTTCAAAGGTACTCATCCTTCCTTTGATACTGATTAAATATCCCCTACATTTTGTGCTTCTGTTCAAGTTTTTGTTAAATCCTTTAAATATTTTACTTTCTTGATATGTGTCTAATGGTAGTCTATAGTGTGCATTAATTATACTACTACAAGTGTTATCTTTTACTTTGGGAGAATAAGAGTGCACCATTTTTGGAAGTGAAAAATAATGGTGTAAGATTTAAGGGGGTCGTTCTGCTATCAAATGTTTGCTGGCGAATATACTTGAACTTTGGCCCATCAGATGAAAGTAGTTTTTATTGCAGCCCCCAGGACCATTTTTTTTATTTTTTTATTATTATTATGGCTAATGTTAGAGCGTTAACATTGATTATTTTGGTTTGCAGCTACTGAGGAACATGCTTTTCTCAAAGAATTAGTTCAATCCTTGAGAAACATAGTTGCATATGTATATCCTGGGTTATTGCAGACTGAAGGCTTCTCGTGAGAGTGATAAACCAGTTGTAAGATTTTCATTGGTTAGATAGGGATCTGCCTGTTTTTCTCTTGGCCATGTATTTGTAATTAGAAAACGATTGAATTAGCATCTAGCAACAAAAAAAATGTTCTCATGTGAGGTGATATACCAGTGTTCTGAATTCTGATTGTTATTTGGTTTCCTTTAAGGACTGGTTTTTCTTCCCTGGATATTAATTTTGAGATGAAACGTAAATAGCATTTACAAAAGGAGGGCATCAATCTAAGGGTACATTTGGAAACAACTTTTTTTGCTTGATTTTTGGATTTTGGATTTTAAAAATATGTGGGTGTTTGTCAAGTATGAAACGTAAATAGCATTTACAAAAGGAGGGCAATCTAAGGGTCCATTTGGAAACAACTTTTTTGACTTATTTTTGGATTTTGGATTTTAAAAATATGTGGGTGTTTGGCAAGTCAGATTATTCATCTTTGAAAAATCTGATTTTTATGTTGAAAAAATTAAAAAATGCAGAATTTTAAGTTCCAACTTTTCAGTGGATTCTTAAAACAGATTTTTAATATTTGATTTTGGACCAAAAAATCTTACTGAACACATCCTAAATTTCAACTGTAACATGGTGAAAAACATTTACTTTTGTTAGCAAACAAAACTGAATCTACTGATACTAGTTTACTGAACGTTATCAGTCCAACAAAAACTTTGGAGGAAGTAGCTAAGAATGCCTTATCCTTTAAAGTGATCACGTGCACTTGTTATTTTTTTTTAAACAAAAAAAGTGCACTTGGTTATCTCCTTCCTAGCACTAAATGCAAGCCGAATCTTTACATTGCACGTGGTGAAAAGTCTATTCTGAACGACTGAAAGTAAAGAAAGAACGTTCAGAGCCCACATCGTAGCATTCAAAAATTTGAAATCAGAAATTCCTAACCACAAAATAATTATTCAATTGCGTAAAATTCGTAACCACAAAATAATAATTCAATTACGTAAAATTTCGTTTCATCCATCCAGTCATCCACTAATATAGCACTAGTTAAAAGGATGCTTTCATATTGTCTTACGATATTTTTTATGCTTGGAGGTAGCGTGATTTGACTATAAAAATGAATAACGTCATCAGATGCTAAGTCATGGAGTAAAGTCATAACTACGGAATCAACTTTGACTTAAAAAAATCTTAAAAATCTAAATCGCTCAAATGAATTTGTTTATTTACTCCCTTAGTAAAATATGGGACAATGGTAGGGATGCAAATAGCGGGATACAAAAACCGAACTGATTTATGGAGCATATCGTAAACCAAACCAAATCGATAATCTATCGGATCATCGGTTGTGTCTAGAAATCAATAAGCTAGTGCGTTTTAGTATTAAAATCAACTTTTCTATACACATAATTATATATAGGGGCAATTAACAAAAACATACCATATCCATATTATATTACAAAAAACATACTCTAATAATTTAAATTACCAAAAACATACATATATATATATATATTTATTATTTCTTAATCTAATCTACCTCTCTAACTTAACATATATTGGCGAGGGGATGTCGACACCCCCTCGTCCGGGCCAATATCACCATCACAGCAGGCTATCCGGGCCTGTCAACCATTGGTGACACATCACCCCGGATCTTGAGGCCCCGAGCTGCGTGTAGGCCGGCCTAAAGAAGCGGGTCGAGTACACTTTCCCAATTAATGCTGCTGCTCCCTTGGGGGACCCTTTATATGTTTCATCGACGTGGCCCAATCACATACCAGATCCTGTGGGTCCCGGCAAAGGACAGTACCCTTGTCAGAGTCATAAATGACCTGACGCCGTTGGATCAGCACTTGACAGTACAGTAATCCAAGGGCTAATACACCTCTGATCACACTATAAATACCCCCACTAATACTACTTAAAGGACACACAAAAAAGACAGAGAGAAGAGATAAAGCAAAAATAACCCGGACCCCCAGAGAACTACCTGCGATACCTGGCACCACGACCAATAACCGGCCCGATCTCTCACCCTTAACTATATATTTACTTTCAGTTGCCACCAATACTGACTTGATCGTTGGAGAGGGAGAACCTGGTACCAACCCCGGGCCCATGTTCGTTTCCTGTGCAGGCACGAAGAGCACTTCGTCACCGAAGCAGAGACAATCCATACCCGGCACCTCGGAAGATCGGAGCCGACGCGAATTGATTAAGCCGAGCTTGGGAAGAAAATCAGGCTCGCCAATTGGCGCCGTCTGTGGGAAACTGGAGAACGCGTTAGCTTCGACACTCCGTTCTTAAAAGAAAACATGTCTGGAAATAACCGATTCGACACCCCGTCGTCTCGACCCTACCCCGTTCTTGGGATGCCAAGGACGCTTTCTTTTGACGAGACCCCGAGAACCGCGTCTACGAGGGAGCCCGCTCCCTTGACCGCGATAGCTGCAACACCCCGGATACGGACCGAGCTGACAGAGATGATGCTCGATATCCACCAAAAAGAGCTCGTCGCTCTTGCTGCCCAGAAAGCCTTGATAGCCTCGCTGATGGCACCAGAGCCCGAGCCCGTTCAAGGCGCAAGCCAAGACAAATCGGTCCCTGTCCCCGTTAAAAGCGTGATGTCCAGGTTGGGACCCCTCCGAGGACCCCCCCTAGAGACTCCCAGAGAGCCAACTAGGGGTGCGGAGTCGGAGCACTCCCAAGAAGGAAACTCTCGTCACGACAACGAGCGGAGTATACATTCTCGGCTCCGTTGGCAGGAAGACAGTCGGGACTCGCGGCCTGAATCTAGTCGTGCCCGAACTGACAAGCCTCATCGAACGCGAAGGCGAGGACGCCGTAGCTCTGATTCGTCGCCCCACTCCTCCAGACCTTCAACGCGGACTCTGATTCGGAGGCTCATCTCCGACACTATCGATACCAGATGAACCATTGGTCACACCTTGACCAGTTGATGTGCGGGTGCTTTCCTGCCAGCCTGGGAAGGCTCGCTAGTAAATGGTTCCAGTCCCTGCCCGTCAACTCCATCCACTGTTGGGACGACTTAGCCTATGACTTCGCACACCGGTTCATAAACTTGAAGGAAAGAGCCACCCAACCGGAGCAGCTCTATCAAGTGAGGGTCCAATCCAAAGAGACCCTCGAGAATTATGATAATCGGTTTTGGCTGAAGCATGCGGAGTGCGCGGACTGTCCCGACTCCACCGCCATAGCTGCCTTCAGGCAGAACATGGTAGTTGGAAGCAGGATCCGAAACGAGATGATTGCGACCCCCCCTAACTCTGTCCCTCAACTCAGGTCCCTCATAAAACAGCATATCGACATAGAGAAGGACATGAGGTCTGCTGGGGCAACACGTTCTGTAGCTCTTATCGACCAGCCCAGGGATAGGTCCGTCACAACGAGCCCAAGAAGAAACCGGCCCATAGCGGAAAGGATGGAGCGGCCACGAATGGGAAGAAATCCACAACCGGCCCCTAAAAGAAGAAAAGAGGACCCCCGACCGAGGCATCAAACCCTTCTCGCCTCGGTACGGGCACTGCCTATTCCACCACCTTTCGCCTCCCTCTCGCCGACCTTCTTAGCGAGATAGAGAATGAGCCTTTCTTCTCTTGGCCTCTTCCCCTACGGAATGAGCCGGCCCCCGGGCCTAACGACAAAATCTCTGTGAATATCACAGAGGTCGTGGCCATCATACCAACGAGTGTCACGGTCTGAAGGCCAGGCTCGAGGGATGGGTCCGAGATGGCCTGATGGATAAATACGTCAAGTCACAAGGGGATGGAGAAGGGATTGATGAGAGGCAGCGAGACCTCCCCACACCAGTCATGATCTGTCATGTCATTCATTCTGGACCAAAGAGGCCGAGCCCGATTGGGGCTGAAAGAACCACAGCGCGGGAGGCAGCGATGAAGCAGCATGTCTGCCTCGTAGGAAGCTCAAGCCCCCGGAAAAAATACAAGCGCAGTGCTAAACCGGATGTGAGCTTCACTGACTTTGACCTGGTGGAGGTGGACGTGCCCCACACTGATGCCCTTGTTATCTCGGCTCAGATAGGCCATTGCGCAGTGGGACGGATCCTCGTTGATCAAGTGGCGTCGGTCAACATACTCTTTGGAGACCTCTTCCAAAGGATGGGACTCAAAGAGGAACAGTTGGAAACCGACGTCCCTCCCCTGTACGGATTCAACTCTGAGGCGGTCCAGCCCAGAGGAAACATAACCTTGCCCGTGAAAACGGGTACAAAAGTTATGGGCGTGGAGTTCACTGTGGTGAATGTCCCCTCCGTTTACAACGTGATATTAGGGCGCACATGGCTTCATGGAATGGATGGGGTCTCCTCCACCCTACACCAAAAGGTTAAGTACCCAACTGATTCTGGTGTGGAGACTATCTCGGGGAATCAGAAAGTCTCACGCAGCTGCGCCATGGCCGTGTATTCCGGCAAGAAGATGGTGCCGGTCCAAAGCGCCATGAATATTGAGGCAGAGGACCCAAAGCTGTTGAGGGAACTAAACAAAAAGATGGGGCCAGAGGCCGAAGACAAGGCGGAGGAAGGGTTGTTGAAGATTCAGATCCCGGGGTACGACGAGGACCACTTTTTTATGGTGGGGGCGAAGCTGAGCAAGCCCGAGGTCGCCGACCTCATCGAGCTCCTGCTCCAATACCTCGATAATTTTGCATGGGGTCCAAGCGAGATGCCAGGCATCAGTTCCGACCTTGCCTGCCACGAATTAAACGTCAACCCGGATGCCAAGCCCATGATGCAAAAGGGGCGCCGTGTCAGTCCAGAGCATGCGGATGCCATAAACGAGGAAGTAGAGAGGCTTCTGCGGGCCGGAGCCATCAGGGAAATCTATTACCCTAGATGGCTCGCCAACCCCGTAGTGGTCCCCAAAAAGAACGGAAAGCTGCGCGTATGCATCGATTACACAAGTCTCAACCGGGCATGTCCCAAAGACCCATACCCCCTGCCCAAAATTGATCAAATAGTGGACTCTACGGCCGGGACCACCAGAATGAGTTTCTTGGATGCCTGCTCCGGCTATCATCAAATACCCTTGTCGGAGGCTGACCAAGAAAAAACTGCCTTCATAACTCCAAGGGGAAATTACTGTTACAAAGTAATGCCCTTCGGGCTCAAGAACGCCGGGGCGACCTATCAGAGAATGGTCACAAAGATATTCTCTAAGAACATAGGCCGAACCATGGAGGTCTATATTGACGACATGGTGGTAAAAAGCACCCAGGAGAAGGACCACCTGTCCGACCTGAGAGAGGTGTTCGAAACAATACGAAGACATGACCTGAAGCTGAACGCCTCTAAGTGCGCCTTCGGGGTAGGTGCCGGAAAGTTCCTAGGGTTCATGGTGACCCACCGCGGCATAGAGGCGAACCCGTCCCAGATCTCTGCCTTGAAGAATTTGAAAACACCTGAAAAAAGGAAGGACATACAAAAGCTAGCCGGGATGGCCGCTGCCCTCAACCGGTTTATTGCCCGGTTTGGGGACCGATGCAAGCCATTCTTTACGGCCCTGAAGGCCCAGAAGAAATTCGAATAGAACGATGATTGTCGGCATGCGTTCGCCGATCTTGCGGACTACCTCGGAAGTCCGCCCCTTCTGACCAAGCCGGACCCTGGCGATGTCCTTACCCTATACCTGGCCGTGTCTGAGATAGCCGTCAGCGCCGTCCTTATCAAGGAACTCGGCATGGAGCAAATGCCTATCTATTACGTGAGCAAGACTCTCCTCGATGCCGAGGCTAGGTATATGCCTTTGGAAAAGCTCATCCTAGCCCTCGTTATGGCCTCGCAAAAACTTGCACACTACTTCTCGGCACACAGCGTTGTGGTCTATACCGATCAGCCCGTTAGAGAAGTACTCCAAAAAGGGGACCTCTCTCGACGAATGATGAAGTGGGCCTGTCACTTGAACGCCTACGACATCCGCTATGCGCCACGAACCTCCGTTAAGGGACAGGCCCTGGCCGACTTCGTGGCGGAATTCGCCGGAACGACCCAATGTCCCGACATCACAGGACGTGCCCCCGAGACCTGGACCTTGCACGCGGATGGAGCCGCCAATAAAAAGGGGTCCGGCCTCGGCATCGTGCTCCGGTCCCCCTAAGGGGATGTGATCGAGAAATCAATCCACTTGGCTTCCGAGCCACTAATAACGAGGCCGAATATGAGGCCGTAATCGCTGGCTTGAAAATGGCCCGAAGCCTCGGAGTCAAGAAGATACTGGTGCACACTGAGTCCCAGTTAGTCAGCAGCCATATTAGTGGTGAGTTTCAGACGAAGGACGAAAGAATGGCAAGCTACATAGCCATCGCTTCCGGAATACTCCTAAGCTTCGAGTTTCGAGAGATCGTCAACATCAACAGGAATGAGAACACACACGCCGATGCATTAGCGACCCTAGCCTCGGCCATGAGCGATAAAAAAGAAAGAGTCATCACCATAGAATACGTCCCTTCCCCTAGCATCGAGGCCAATGCACGAGTCGACATGGTGACCGACCTCCCGCCAGATGCGAGTTGGATGGACCTCATAATCGAATACCACAGCTCCGGTGATCTGCCCGACGATAAGAAGGAGGCTGAGAAAATAAAGAGGAAGGCCCTAGGGTTCTGGCTGGCCCCCAACGAGAAGCTCTATAAAAGGTCGTTCTCCGGGCCCTACCTGCTCTGTGTCCATCCCGACATGGTGGAGAGAGTCATGGAAGAAATACACGAGGGAACATGTGGGAGTCACACTGGGGCCAGATCGCTGGCAAACCGGGCCCTGACCCATGGGTATTGGTGGCCCCTTATGCAAAAAGACTCTAAAACATTCGTGCTCAAGTGTGAGAAATGCCAGAGATACGCACCCATACCCCGAGCCCCGGCGCAAAACATGAGCAGCGTGACCTCGCCTTGGCCTTTTGCAGAATGGGGCATGGATATCGTCGGACCATTCCCCATGGCCCTGGGGGAAAAAAAGTTCCTCCTCATGGTCACTGATTACTTCACAAAGTGGGTAGAGGTCGTGGCCTTAACAAAAATCACAAAGGCCGAGGTGATCCGTTTCCTCTGGAGAGACGTGATCACCAGATTTGGAATCCCCTACTCGATAGTCGCGGATAATGGGGGACAGTTCACCGGGGTCAAATTGAAAGCAATGTATGCCAAATATCACATCAGGAACTATTACTCGACCCCGTCGTATCCCCAGTGCAACGGACAAGCAGAGGTGTCGAATAAGACCGTTCTCGACGGAATAAAAAAAAGGCTAGACGAGTCCAAAGGACGATGGGCAGATGAACTGCAGCACGTCCTATGGGCCTACCGAACGACGAGGAGACGGGGCACTCAGCAGACGCCCTATAGCCTTACCTACGGGATGGAAGCTATCTTCCCGTTAGAAATCGGGCTCCCCTCACTCAGAACCGACATGGTAGAGCACAGGCTGAACGAAAAAATGATCGGCCTCGAGCTCGAATACGCTGAGGAACGAAGGGAGGTTGCGGCCATCCGTAACGCCGAATATAAAAACGAACTGGGGCGTTCCTATAACAAGAGAATGAACGCCAGACGTTTCCAAGACGAAGACCTCGTGCTACGGAAAGTAAACAACAACACAAGAGTACAGTCCGACGGCAAGCTAGGCCCCAATTGGGAAGGCCCCTATCGAATCCTCGGTGCAGTAGGGAACGGGGCCTACCTGTTGGGTCGCCTTCCCAACGATGTCCCGGTGGACCGACCTTGGAACGTCAACAACCTAAGAAAGTATTACCAATAGGCCTCGCCCTTTGTGTTTTGATGTAAATAAGAAAATGATGTAAATATGCCTGAGGGCTTTATGAATGAAACTGTTGTTATTTCGAAAGCACCCCGGCTTACATTTCAGTTCATTTGAATTTCACAAATGTTTCAGGACACCCGAGCCTATACGGCACCCCAATTTCTATTTATTTGAATTTTTCAGTTCATTTAAATTTCACAAGTGTTTCAGAACACGAGCCTATACGGCACCCCGGTTTCTATTTATTTGAATTTTTCAGTTCATTTAAATTTCACAAGTGTTTCAGAAACACCCGAGTCTATACGGCACCCCGGTTTATATTTATTTGAATTTTTCAGTTCATTTGAATTTCACAAATGTTTCAGGACACCCGAGCATATACGGCACCCCGGTTTCTATTTATTTGAATTTTTTAGTTCATTTAAATTTCACAAGTGTTTCAGAAACACCCGAGCCTATACGGCACCCCGGTCTATATTTATTTGAATTTTTCAGTTCATTTAAATCTTACACATACTCGTGTCAGATTTCTCAGTGTTAACTCGAATTGTGAGTTATGAAAAATGAGTGCCCCGATGCCAAAGCATACGGGCCCACTCATTTGGGAGCACGTATACATATGTATAAAACACACAATGGAAATAAACACAGAAGAATAAAGACAAGTCCAAAATGCCAAAATTGTTTTTCATTTCATTTCATGAGGAGCTATTACATACTAAGTACAAAAACGAAAAGATTACATCAAGAACAAAAAATACGAAAGCCCTAGCTGGCCCCTTCATCATCTGCCTCGTCGCCCGAAAGGGGCCGAGGAGTCAGGGGAACGACCTCAGGGATAGGAGTCGAGGGGACGGGAACGAAGATATTTTCCATATCCCATACCGGATGATCCGGTCCCGCCCTCATAAAAGCAGCCGCCTCAGACCAGCCCTCGACATAGAAGGAGTTGAAATCCTTCTGGGTCGATGAGGCCAAGGCGTCACTCATCTCGGCCTGAGCGGTTTCGACCGCGGTCTTCACCTTTTCGGCCACGCTGGCCTCTGCTTCCTTCAAAGCCTCTACCGCAGCTTGGGCACGTTCCTCGGCCTCTGTTTTAGCCTGCGTGGCTTCTGCTCTTTTAGCTTCCGCCGATGCGATAAGGCCTTCGGCTTTCTCGACCCTTTTTCGGGCCTCCTCCGCCTTCCCTAGGGCCTCTTCCTCCTGTTTGGCGCTGGCCTCGGCCTTTGAAGCCCATGACCTTACCAATTGGCCTTGATGGTAGACGTACTGGTTCATGGTCAAGTAGGCCTACAAAAGGAAAGACAAACACTTAGCAAAAATTTAGGAAATAGACAAAGACACATAAGGATGGCACTACAAAAACAACAACTTACCTGCGGGATCGCAGCCATGGCCGACGCCATGGAAGTGGCGAGGTCCCTACCGCGATGGTCGGCCTCGACGGTTTGCTGCTGGAGCGCGGCCAGAGCAAGCAGGCCAGCAGAAGGGTGGCCCTCCATGATAATCTGAACCCCAGTTGCCGCCTTAACATCCTCCGGGGTCTGAATAGGCATCCTTTGCGACGGGGAGCCAGAGCTTGAGCCTGAAGCCGAAGCACTCGGCATTGGACCCTTCGCCTGAGCGGTTGACACCGCTCGTCCTTCCACGACAACCACAGGACTACTAGGCTCCGGAATGAAAGCGACGCTCTCCCTCGGCTCAGGTTCGCTAGTCCGGGCCTTCTTCACACCTCGAAAGGCCATCGCCTCCTCCCTTTTCCTTTTATCAGCTTCAGTCTTGCGAGCGGCTCGTTCGCGCCTCGCCTGCCCCGCCAAATCCCGCAATTTTTCTAAGGCCTTTACCTTAGCATCTGCAGCAGCCACCACAACGACGACCCCCTCCCCCTCAGCCCCAGTTTCTTCCTCCACCTCGGCCTCCATCACCACCTCCTCGACATCCCCTGCCTCAGCAGCCTCCTCCTTAGCTCCCTCTTGACCCTCACCCCCAGCCTCGGTGCCAACCTCCTCCTCCTCATCAGAACGGACCACCGACATGGTTCAGACAAACAAGAAGTTAGAAAAATTCGGAAAAAATTAGCAAAATCTAGCTAAGTGTTAAATTGGAATTAGGTAAAGGACAAGAAATGACTTACCCTGGTCCACGAGGTACCCAAGCTCGGCCCGGAGGGCTCGTCCCCCACGAGGCTATCTTCCAGGTGAGAGGGACTCCTCACGCTTGGCTCCCTGGAGCTCAGGGGAACGACCTCTTTCAAAGGCTTCCCATGCTGATCTACATAACAGCGGGTACCGTCCGGCCCCTCCCTGTAGTCGAGGACGGTACCATCCGGCCTGGTTTCCCGGTATACCGCGGCAGAGGCGGGAGCAAAAGATGTTACCGTTATGGCTTTCGCCTTGCTGCCCAATTTCGGCTTCGGCTTCGCCGCCGCCTTCTTCGCCACAGGCCCAATCACGGCCTCGGCTTCTTCAACCACCTTGGGAGGGAGGGTCGAGTCTAGACCCTTCTCTTTCTCCCATCTCTCCCTGGAGTATCCCACAGGACAGAAGGTCCTGTGGGGCCATCTGAAGCTGTTCCCCTTGCAGGTGGTGGGGGAACCACAGACTAGCAGACGCTCCGCATCGCGCGCCCCCGCGTCGGTCTCGTTTGGACCCCACCAATTTAGAGCCAACTCTAGTGACTCAATATTGGGCTCACCGAGGCCCATCAGCTTCGAGGCCACTGTGGCCTTATTCTCTTTGGTGCTGAGCACCCTCCCCGGCTTAGACGGGAAGATCAGATCATCTCGCCAGAGCTAGTGGCCCTCCACCACGATCACATCTTGTGTGTAACTCCGATTCGAATCGGAGTTACCTGTGATCAATTGATTGTAAGCACGTCACCGCAGATAGGGTTGCCTGCTCTTGGACTGGGAGTGATGCGAGATCGACCAAGGTGACACAAGATCGACCAAGAGGTGGACCTATCTATCAGGTTTCTTGAACAAATGCGGAATAAAATCAATGATAAAAATAACAATAAATAAAAGCCAAACTAAAGACCGCGACCCGTCACCTTTAAAGAGGTGGGAACCTTGGTATGATTAGATGGTATGGAACCGCGACCCGTCACCTATAAAGAGGTGAGAACCTTGGTATGTGAAGACGCCACAAACGGTTGCGGGATACCGATTGATAAGTCAGTTTTGAACGCTACAAGGTAACCCCTTGATAAGTTCGGAAAGTTCAATGAAGAACCAAAGAGAAAACTCTCAAATATATTAATCAAAAACTTCCCCTTTACAATCTGATTTGACCCCTATTTATGCTTGGAACAAGCCTCCAAGAATTGGGAAAGTCTAAAGAAGATAAGTTCAAAATTACAATAAATTCATATTGGTATCATAAAAATGAGTGCTTAGAATTCTCCAATACATTGAATAATCAGCCTCCATGTATTTAAATCTTCTAGAATCAGCCCCCTTTTGGTTCATGCATGTAAACCCACGAAATTATCCTTTAATGTGGTGTCTTGAATAGCTCCGATCAGGTTCACAAAGTAATGAGCTTCGTTTGGACTTGTCACGGCCGTGTTTAAGCTTCTATCAGCCTCGTTTATTCTAAGTGTGAGTGCGTTCTTTCCCTCGTCATCGCGCATACCTTGCAACAACCCGTTAAGCGCTTCTTTGAACCTTTTAGCTCTAGCTCTCGTAACTGGTCCGATTGGAACTTGCAATGCGTCTCTCGGTGTAGCGGTCATGATCACATCATCTCCTCCCTCTTGAAAATGATTTGTCCTCAAATCGTCACCTACATCAAAAGGAGATAAGTCAGAAACATTAAAACTAGCGCTTACACTGTACTCACTAGGAAGATCTAATTTATAAGCATTATCATTGATCCTTTCGACCACTTGGAACGGTCCGTCTCCCCTAGGAAGCAACTTCGATTTCCTTTGAACGGGAAACCTCTCCTTCCTCATATGAACCCAAACCCAATCACCTGGTTCGAACACAACTTTCTTACGACCCTTGTTGGCCTGGATAGCATATTGTTCGGTCCTCCTCTCAATATTTTGCTTTGCTTTTTCATGAATTTGCTTGACAAACTCAGCCTTTTTTTTTCCATCTAAATTAGTACGCTCACCCATAGGTAATGGAGTCAAATCCAAAGGTGTTAAAGGATTAAAACCATAAACAATTTCAAAAGGTGAAAATTTAGTAGCTGAATGTACACTTCGATTATAAGCAAACTCAACATGTGGCAAACATTCTTCCCAAGTTTTTAAATTCTTTTGAATTATGGTACGCAACAGAGTTGATAAGGTTCGATTAACTACTTCGGTTTGACCATCTGTTTGGGGGTGACAAGTAGTTGAAAATAAAAGCTTAGTTCCTAACTTACACCACAAAGTTTTCCAAAAGTAGCTTAAGAATTTGGTATCCCTATCTGAAACAATAGTCCTTGGCATGCCATGCAAGCGTACAATTTCTTTAAAGAACAAATCAGCAATTCGTGAAGCATCGTTTGTTTTATTACAAGGAATAAAATGTGCCATTTTAGAAAATCTATCAACGACAACAAAGACAGAATCCATGCCTCTTTTAGATCTCGGTAATCCTAGCACAAAGTCCATAGAAATGTCAATCCAAGGCTCACTAGGTATAGGCAATGGCGTATACAAACCATGAGGTTTAACTTTAGATTTAGCTTGTTTACAAGTTATACATCTTTCGCAAATTCGTTCGACATCTCGTTTTAAATGAGGCCAAAAGAAATGTTCTTGTAAAACATCAAGAGTTTTAGTTATACCAAAATGCCCCATTCAACCACCACCATGTGCTTCTTTAACAAGTAATTCTCTTAAAGAACAATTAGGCACACATAGCCTATTTCCTCGAAACAAAAATCCATTATGCCTATAAAACTTTTCAAACCCAGTTTTCTCACATGCTTCAAAAACATTTTTGAAATCAGAATCATCAACATATAAATCCTTAATGTACTCAAAACCAAGTAATTTCGAATCTAGAGTTGAGAGCAATGTATACCTTCTCGAAAGCGCATCAGCCACAACATTCTCCTTACCTTTCTTGTACTTGATTACAAAAGGAAATGATTCGATGAACTCTACCCACTTGGCATGTCTCTTGTTCAGCTTATGTTGACTCCTCAAGTGTTTCAACGATTCATGATCGGTGTGAATCACAAATTCCTTCGGCCAAAGATAATGTTGCCAAGTTTCCAACGCGCGCACTAATGCGTAAAGCTCCTTGTCGTAAGTTGGATAGTTAAGGGCTGCCCCACTTAGTTTCTCGCTAAAATATGCCACGGGACGTCCTCCTTGTGTAAGAACAGCTCCAATACCTATTCCTGAAGCATCACACTCAATTTCAAAAGCTTTAGTAAAGTCGGGGAGAGTTAGCAAAGGTGCATTAATAAGTTTATCCTTTATTAAATTGAAAGATGTTTCTTGTTCATCTCCCCATTTAAAACCAACATTCTTTTTAATAACTTCGGTCATAGGTGCGGCTAAGCTACTGAAATCTTTAACAAATCTCCTATAAAAACTAGCTAAGCCATGAAAACTTCTCACTTCAAAAACACTTTTAGGAACAGGCCAATCTTTAATTGCCTTAATCTTTTCTTCGTCTACTTCAATTCCTTTAGCACTAACAATATATCCAAGAAATACAAGTTTTTCCGTACAGAATTCGCATTTAGACATATTAGCAAATAACTTTTCTTTTCTTAAGACACTTAAAACAAGTTTCAAATGCTCAACATGGTCATCTAAGTTTTTGCTATAGATTAGAATATCGTCGAAGTAAACCACTACAAACCTGCCAATAAACATTCTTAAGACGTGATTCATTAGCCTCATGAAAGTACTAGGTGCATTTGTTAAACCAAACGGCATAACTAACCACTCGTATAAACCATACTTAGTTTTAAAGGCTGTTTTCCATTCGTCTCCTTCTTTCATCCTAATTTGATGGTATCCACTTTTAAGGTCAATTTTACTAAAAATAGAGGAACCATGTAACTCATCAAGCATATCATCTAATCTAGGTATAGGATGGCGATACTTTACAGTGATGTTATTGATCGTGCGACAATCTACGCACATTCGCCAAGTGCCATCCTTCTTTGGAACAAGTAACACCGGTACCGCACACGGACTCATGCTCTCTCGCACGTACCCCTTTTCCATAAGCTCTCCCACCTGTTTTTGTAACTCCTTAGTCTCTTCGGGATTGCTTCGATAGGCTGGCCGGTTTGGAATTGATGCTCCCGGCACGAAGTCGATTTGATGTTCAATTCCCCTTATTGGTGGTAAGCCATTCGGTATCTCCTCGGGAAATATGTCCTTAAAATCCTGTAAAAGAGATAGAAAAACACTAGGCAAAGTAGTTTTGTTAGCGTTTAAACAAGCCTCCTTGTACAAGAGTACAATCATCGGCTGATTTTGAAACAAAGCCTTTTTAACCTCGCTTTCTCTCGCATATATACTCACTTTTTTTCTCTCCTTTACATCTGATTTTTTTGAACTCTCATTCTTTTCAATCCTTTTCTTTTCATTCTCTTTCTTTTCACTCTCTTTCATTCTCACTTGGTCGTCATACACCTGCCTTGGAGTTAATGGAATGAGTGTAATCGGTTTTGCATTGAATACAAAAGAGTATCGATTCTTATAGCCATCGTGTGTTACTCTCCTATCAAATTGCCATGGCCTTCCTAACAGAATATGCCCCGCTTGCATATGAACTACGTCACACAACACTTCATCCTTATACCTCCCTATTGAGAATGAAACTAACACCTGTTTTAGAACCCTAACCTCGCCACAATCGTTCAACCATTGTAATTTGTAAGGTTTCGGATGTTTGGATGTTTTTAAATTCAGTTTCTCCACCATAATACTACTAGCAACATTGACACAACTCCCACCATCAATAATCATACTACACACCTTATCACTAACGTGACATCTGGTATGAAAGATGTTCTCGCGTTGTATCTCCTCCTCGTCTTCCCTAATCTGAACACTTAACGCCTTCTTAGCAACTAATATCACCCCATCGACTGGATGTTCTTGCTCGTTATCGTCTTCGTCTTGGCTATGTTCAGATTCGCCTTCCGATTCAATCTCACCATCTTCCCTCATAATCATAGCCCTTCGGTTTGGACAGTCACTAGCATAATGTCCCCTTCCTAAACATTTGAAACATTGTACATCTCGATTTCTAGAAGCTTTCGGTTCAGATTTACCTTGACTCGATGTAGCTTTATCCTTCGTATCCTTTGGTGTTTCGGTTTTAGGTTTCGAATAGGTCTTTTCCTCCTTTTTACTCCAGTTTTGGTTCCATGAAGTTGAACCATATTTTTGTCCTATTCGTGTGGAACTCTTTGCCTTCAATTGTCTCTCTACTTTGATAGCCATGTGTACCATATCTTCTAACTCCACATAGTGTTGTAACTCTACTACGTTAGCAATCTCCTTGTTTAAACCGTTTAGAAAACGAGCCATAGTAGCCTCTCTATCTTCATCGATATCAGCCCGAATCATCGCTATCTCCATTTCTTTATGATAATCGTCAACACTTTTAGATCCCTGGGTGATTCCTTGTAACCGTCGATATAAGTCCCTATAGTAATGACTAGGAACAAACCGTTTCTTCATAATAGCTTTCATCTCAGCCCACGTTTCGATCGGTCTCTCTCTATTCCTCCTTCGACTAGTAACCACTTGATCCCACCGAACGATAGCGTAATCGGTGAACTCAACGGCTGCTATCCTTACTTTCTTTAGTTCTGAATAGTTATGACATTCGAACACCATCTCCATCTTCTTTTCCCACTCCAAATATAACTCCGGATCGTTTTTCCCTTGGAACGCTGGGATTTTCATTTTAATACTACTCATGTTGTCATCAACCCTATCTCCATTTCTACCTCGCCGATTTCTATGTCGATTATTAGCCCTAGGCAAAGTATCGTCCGATGCCCGATCATCTTCTTCCGCCTCTTCTCCATCGCCGCCATTGTGATTATTTCGTGGTTGCTCGTTATGGTTATTTTGTATTTCGTCGATTCGTTCATTTATTCGCTCGAACTCAGCCGCAAACAACCTTCGCATTTCTCCCATCATCGCCTCCATTTGTAATCTTGTGTCGCCTCCTCCCGAACCCATTCGAGATGAACGTCGCTGCAAATAAAGTATTAGAACCAAAAATTTAAGTCCTCACGCACTCCCTCACGTGTATCGCTCGTAATTGTTCACTCGTCACTCGTGTATCACTCTATTGGCTTTTACCCTCTATTAATCTCACACACTCTGCCTTTTTCCACTCAAATATGTTCTCACTCGCTCAAACTTACCCACTCGTCGTTTCCTCTATAGGTTCTCTATGAACTTAATAAACCACAAGACGTTTACTTGTAGCGTTTAAGAGTTGGTAATGTGAACAAACTTTTTATCGAATGAAGTGACACACCTAACAAATCAGAATTTTAACAATAGACACAAGTACTCGAAACGGCAATTAGACAATCCTCTTTCGTTGGCACTTATATATTTTATTTTTTTATTTTTTTTTGTGCTCTTTTTGGATCCATTTAATTTTTTTTTGTTTGACACTTTTTTTTTGTGCTCTTTTTGATTCTTCTCTTTTTTTTTTTTTTATATATGTAAACGAGGATAACAAGACTCAACAAGAAATAGAAATGACTTTTTTTTTTTTGACAACCTTTCAATAGAAACTTAACAAATCAGTTTTTTTTTTTTTTCTGAAATAATTTTCTTTTTCTAATGAAAACAAAAAATAACAAGACACTTAAAACCTTGATAGAGCCTAAGCTCTGATACCAAATGATGCGAGATCGACCAAGGTGACACAAGATCGACCAAGAGGTGGACCTATCTATCAGGTTTCTTGAACAAATGCGGAATAAAATCAATGATAAAAATAACAATAAATAAAAGCCAAACTAAAGACCGCGACCCGTCACCTATAAAGAGGTGGGAACCTTGGTATGATTAGATGGTATGGAACCGCGACCCGTCACCTATAAAGAGGTGAGAACCTTGGTATGTGAAGACGCCACAAACGGTTGCGGGATACCGATTGATAAGTCAGTTTTGAACGCTACAAGGTAACCCCTTGATAAGTTCGGAAAGTTCAATGAAGAACCAAAGAGAAAACTCTCAAATATATTAATCAAAAACTTCCCCTTTACAATCTGATTTGACCCCTATTTATGCTTGGAACAAGCCTCCAAGAATTGGGAAAGTCTAAAGAAGATAAGTTCAAAATTACAATAAATTCATATTGGTATCATAAAAATGAGTGCTTAGAATTCTCCAATACATTGAATAATCAGCCTCCATGTATTTAAATCTTCTAGAATCAGCCCCCTTTTGGTTCATGCATGTAAACCCACGAAATTATCCTTTAATGTGGTGTCTTGAATAGCTCCGATCAGGTTCACAAAGTAATGAGCTTCGTTTGGACTTGTCACGGCCGTGTTTAAGCTTCTATCAGCCTCGTTTATTCTAAGTGTGAGTGCGTTCTTTCCCTCGTCATCGCGCATACCTTGCAACAACCCGTTAAGCGCTTCTTTGAACCTTTTAGCTCTAGCTCTCGTAACTGGTCCGATTGGAACTTGCAATGCGTCTCTCGGTGTAGCGGTCATGATCACATCAGGGAGCTTGGCTCGGTCTGCAGAAACTCGTAATAGGCCAAAAGCTCCCTCAGCCCTAACGGTTCCAGAAGGGCCGGGCCCAACAGGACGTTTATGGCCTCCATCCCGTTGCAGATGCGGTGTGCCTGCAACGGCCACTGGCATAGAAGAGTCTGCGTCCAGGCGCAGAACTCCGCCAGCATCTCGGGGATGGGGAGGTCGGTGCCCCCGTATAGAAGAGTTGAGAGGGAAAGGGTCACCATGTTGTTGGGATTGGCGACAATCCCGTTCACCTCGTCGGCATTCTCGCAAGTTCGAAGCCGGAACTCTTCGTCGATCCCACAGAGTTGTCTAAACTCGTCGAGGTCAGGACCATGTTGCCTCACCATTATACTACTGTCGTTCACGGCCACCGACAAGGCCGGGTCAATAACCATCGCCCGGAACGGCAAGGCATTGGCCATCACGGCAAGGCGCCGTGGTTGAGGGGTAACCATCGGGCCTTTCCTAGCTCCGTGGATGTTGGCCCGTGTGGCTAAACCTTAGAGGGGGGGGGGGGGTGAATAAGGTTTTTGGCGCTTTTCGCCTAATTAAAATCTAAGCGCAACTACTAAGCCAACTTATGCAAATTTAAGCTTATTGCGTTTAACAAAAGATAAAGAATTGCTAGAATTACTAAACGCAAGCAATAAACTAAGCAATAATATATTTGCGGAAAGTAAAAGCAAGGAAAGAAAATGACACCGTGATTTTATAGAGGTTCGGCAAAACGCGCCTACGTCCTCTCCTCGGTACTACCGAGTATTTCACTAAAAATTCTTTTCCCAGATATTACAATCCTAACGAGCTAATCGACCGATTAAGCTCCCCCTCACTTTATGAGTGTCCCGAAATGAAAGACCTAGAGCTTTTAAGCTTCACTTGCTTACAAAGCCTCTACCCGATCACTCGCTCACAAAAATGAGTTTATAAAATACTCGTTACAATTTTGTTACAAAAATGTAACTACACTAACTATTCTATTTGCTTCTAAATAAGCTAATTGGTGAGTCTTTGTTGTTGTTCGAGCTAGAATCTCTTTCTTCTTAATTTCCTCTTTTTCGAATATTTTCACCAAAATGGTGATAATTTGGGTTTTGATTAAGAGAGATTTTAGGATATTGGATTAGTGTATGATTGGTGGTTTGGAAGAGAGATTGAGCTTGTATATATAGACCAAAGGTCTGTTTTTCTGGGTTCTGACCGTTAGAAGTGGTTGAGGCTATTTTTCAGAGGTTTTAAGCTATTTTCCAGAAAAAGCTGAAAAGCTGTTTTCGAAATCTGTAGAAAACGATCGGTCGTTCTCTACAGTCGATCGATCGTTTTTCAGAAAACGATCGGTCGTTTCTGATAAACGATCGGTCGTTTTTTCGACATGCTCACTGGAAGAATTTGGACCAAAAACGATCGGTCGTTTTTGTCCAGTCGATCGGTCGTCTGTTCTTCTGGCAGTTTTTCGGTCTTCTTCGAAAGCCAATAACTCCTTCGTTTTAGCTCCGATTCTGGTTCCGCTTGAACCTGTGGCTTCGTTTTTCCGAGCTCTATCTTTCTAGCGTGCTGCAATTTACAAATTCTCTTTTTGGAAGAAACAAGCATTATATCATCGAAATAAAGAAATCGTAAAATCATTAAAAACATAATCAAAGTTATAATCAAAATCAATTATTGAACCCCATGGTTCAACAGTGGATAATGACCATAGTGTTTGGATGTTTGTGAAATTTGCTAAGTATGGGTGGGAAGAGAGAGAGTAATTTGCTGTGGAAAGTTCTATAGAGAGAGTGAGAAAGTGAAAATGAATATTAACTGAGGGTATTTATAGACCCCCAATGGAAGGTGAAAAGACATTTACCAGAAGGTGAAAAGACATCAACGGTTCAATGCACGAACTCCCACATGAAACCGTCACTGCGCAATCGACGCGTTCCACGTGTACAGCAGGCAGAGGTCGTCTGCCAAGTGTCATTCACCAGCCGTTTTTAGCATTAATGGCGTTGATGGAATCGAAGAGACAGATGCGGTGCCCCATAAATGCACAGTGGGCGTGCTCCACGTGTAAAAAATCTATAAATACAAGAACACGTGTCACAAAACAGGCCATGCTGAGGTATCTCCATGCCGCCAAATATGAGAAAATAATGACCGAAGACCCCGTAACGACTGAAGATCCTTGTCGACTTCGTCCTTAACAACGACTCCGGACAGGGAGCTGTTGGCGAGGGGATGTCGACACCCCCTCGTCCGGGCCAATATCACCATCACAGCAGGCTATCCGGGCCTGTCAACCATTGGTGACACATCACCCCAGATTTTGAGCCCCCGAGCTGCGCGTAGGCCGGCCTAAAGAAGCGTGTCGAGTACACTTCCCCAATTAATGCTGCTGCTCCCTTGGGGGACCCTTTATATGTTTCATCGACGTGGCCCAATCACAGACCAGATCCTGTAGGCCCCGACAAAGGACAGTACCCTTGTCAGAGTCATAAATGACCTGACGCCGTTGGATCAGCACTTGACAGTACAGTGATCCAAGGGCTAATACACCTCTGATCACACTATAAATACCCCCACTAATACTACTTAAAGGACACACAAAAAAGACAGAGAGGAGAGATAAAGCAAAAATAACCCGGACCCCCAGAGAACTACCTGCGATACCTGGCACCACGATCAGTAACCGGCTCGATCCCTCACCCTTAACTATATATTTACTTTCAGTTGCCACCAATACTGACTTGATCGTTGGAGAGGGAGAACCTGGTACCAACCCCGGGCCCCTGTTCGTTTCCTGTGCAGGCACGAAGAGCACTTCGTCACCGAAGCAGAGACAATCCATACCCGACACCTCGGAAGATCGGAGCCGACGCGAATTGATTAAGCCGAGGTTGGAAAGAAAATCAGGCTCGCCATATATCTCTCTCACCTGACATCTTTCTGTAATCTAACATCTCTCTCTAATCTAACATATCTCTCTCTAATCGCACATATCTCTCTAACACACGATAATCGCACCTCTTTCTAACACGTGCTAATCACTCATCTCTCTCTAAAAATAATTAAAAACTCACAAAATATGCATATGCTAATTATAAAACGTCATACCCTAATTTTAAAACTTCATACCCTAATTTCAAAACTTCATACCCTAATTTTAAAAATTTCATACCTTAATTTCAAAACTTCATACTCTAATTTTAAAACTTCATATCCTAATTTCAAAACTTCATACACTAATTTTAAAACGTCATACCCTAATTTCAAAACTTCATACCCTAATTTTAAATTTTCATAGCCTACATATGAATTTCTCTCAAATATTGTACATATGGATTCTTCTCTTTCAACTTGAAACCCACAATGTTTACAATAGTCTTAAAACTCAATAAATAGAAACAATCTCACAAATTCCATATATTTTTCATATATTACGAGGTATCAAATAGTGTAATATTTGTGTATTACGTATATATGTATATCTGTATTTATATGTATATGGATATCTATATAATCTAGATGATGTTCGCTAGTTAGTGATGAGTTTTCGTAATGGAGGAAGAGAGAGAGATAGAGTGGTATATTAAATAAAGATACATAGAGGAATGGAGGAGAGAGAAAGTAAGATCAAAGAGAGATAAAGAGAAAAATTGGTGAGAGGGAATAATGAAGAGATACATAGAAGAATTGGTGATAAAGAAGAATGGAGAAGAGAGAGAGTAAGATGAGAGAGAGATAAATAAATGAATAAACAGCATTAAATTTAAATTTGTTTGATATGTTGTTTTATAATGAAATGATAAAGAAGAATGGAGGAGAGAGAGTAAGACGAGAGAGAGATAAATAAAAGAATAAACAGCATTAAATTTAAATTTGTTTGGTATGTTTTTTATAATGAAAAGTTGTAAGCGTATATATATATATATGTATAATAAAAAATAAAATAAGATTGGTCCGGGTGCACATCAGGCCTTTTATTTTCTCTGTTTGATGGACCCAAATCTCTGCACTTAATAATCGATTTACCAGAAGCCTCGAAATGAAATATTTTCCATCAGTCAATTATTAAGCATTGACACGACTGGTTGCGATTGTTACCCGACTATATCCCTATCAGAGTTCGAACCCTGTCGCCTGCGAAGTTTCGCAAGTTTTACCTCTAAATGACGGATAAAAAAAAACATGGACCCCAACCACGGATACATTTTTGATGTCTTAAATTTTTTTAACACAACGTGCCACAGTTATAATCACGGGTATTACTACCTAAATTTTTAGATCCATACATGTATTTGGTTTTTATTTTGGTTTTAATGTTTTAGAATAAATACTGAACGAGTAACATTATCGTAAATCCAGTGGACTGTTATTTAGGGTGTCATATAATAAAAATCTAACACATATTAATGAAATAAAAAATATCTATCTTAAAATTAATTCAAAATTAAAACTAAAAAAATACTAAAAATCTAACGCACGTTAATGAACAAAAAAATATCTATCTTAAAATTAATTCAAATTTAAAACTAAAAAATAATTATTAGTTGACACATCTTAAATAATAGTGTATCGGATTTATATAAATTTTTTTTCATATGTTAATAAAATATACAAATTTTTCTAAACTTTTGGTTGAACTTCCAAATGAACTTACATTTTATTAAATGGTTAAAAAAAACACTGTCCTAACAAAAAATAAGGCAGGCAAAACCATTCCCCCCACCACAAAGCATCAGATTTCTTTCTTGAAACCAGATAAAAGCATATCCCACTTGTGTTTAACCAGAGTTCCAATGTCCTTAACCGCGGTTCATTCCCCATGTACTTCCAACACGTATCCAATATCGATGGTCACGATTTAATAACAGCTACATTATCTCCTCTTATCTGCTTATAACCTACGCAGTGCGTATTTATTAAAAACTCATTAAGACAGAGAGTGAAAGAAACATTACTTTAATTACAAAACTAAATTGCTTGGTTGGTATATAAATCCTACAAAAAATATCATTTTGTACCCATAACTTCTTTACGAGTCCATTATTTGACTTGATAGTAAAATCTACACTTTAAGATTTCGAGAGCTACTACAATGGACTCATAATTCAGTATAATTATCAAAAGGTTGAATTTTAATATACAGTGAACAAGTTAAGACACTCACAAAATACACAATTCAATGTAAGAAATCAATTCACTCGCCACATCTAACAACCATTTTAGTATGTTCTTTAATCAAATTCATCATTTTGTTTTCTACTTCACTTTTTCACATGGCTTCCAAATTTTCTATTCAATTGTTTTTTTTCCTTCGTTATTTAACAACTAAGTTATTTATTACAATATATTTTTAGTTTGTACAATGTGGAGTACATATTAAAATTAGAAGTTAGTGGATATATTTTTAAGTTAAAAAATATTTGTTTTGCTGACATGACATGATATAGCTAGCAATAGCAAAACCAAAGAACATAAATATAGATGGTCTTACTTCAACCTTTCATAATTTCTTATTTCCTTTTGCGGTTCTTTTAATATAAAAACAGGTTTTTTGAATTTTTTGTACTGTTCTCATCTTAAACCTAGCTTTCTCATTTCTGCTAGAATTCAATCATGTCAACAACGAGGGAATGTACATTTATGCGAATAAGAAAATATCATAAAAAAGAAACGTATATTGGATGTTACCGTAACATAATAAGCAAACACATGACTAATTATGCTAAACCACGATAGTATGAGACCTTGGGTGTAAATAAACCGAAGTGTGTGATCCGCGGATTCACTAAATTTGCTCTTTCTTACCGCTAGAGTCCCTATCTATTAAAGTCTTATCATACCTTTGATCCATCGACAACAAACTAAATTTGTTCCAATTCAAAAACTTGTAGGCTATAATGCTAAAACCATACTCGTAATATACTTCAAGACCATGTGTGTAAAATGTAAATAAACCGAATAAATAAATAAAATGAAAAAAAAGCTAAGCATATCCAATTCTAAATTCCCAGTATCTTAACCTGAGTACCAACGCATCCCCATTCCAAACACGTGTCCAAATCCAACGGTCACGATCACCCCAACATCCCTACATAAACCCCATTAGATACTCAAAAACACAAACACAAACCAAAAACACAAAACACACACATATAAAATATATTCAGATAATTGAAAATGGAGAACCCAAAGGTGTACTTCGACATGACGATCGGAGGGTCCCCAGAGGGTCGGGTCATAATGGAGCTTTTCTCCGACGTGGTTCCCATAACCGCCGATAACTTTCGAGCCCTCTGCACAGGCGAAAAAGGGATCGGTAAAAGCGGAAAGCCGCTACACTACAAGGGCTCAACTTTTCACCGCGTGATACCTGAGTTCATGTGTCAGGGTGGAGATTTCACTGCTGGGAATGGGACGGGTGGAGAGAGTATTTACGGAGAGAAGTTTGCGGATGAGAATTTTGTGAAGAAGCATACGGGGCCTGGGGTGCTGTCGATGGCGAATTCGGGACCTGGGACTAACGGATCTCAGTTTTTTATCTGTACTGAGCAGACTGAATGGCTTGATGGCAAACACGTCGTCTTTGGCCAGGTTTCGTATATACACTAGTTTATAATTGTATATATGTATCTATATTTTTTAGGCAAAATAAAGTAATTGCGGTTTTGGTCGGGTTGGTGAGATTTTAGATTTGTGTACCCAATCTAACATATTTGAAGTTGTCTGGGTTAGGATTTACTGAACTTATTCAGTTTGGTATCTAGACTTTTTTATGTTGCAAATTTAATCCTAAGAGATGACTAGTTTAACCGAAGAAAATACACGTAGAAAAACAATACTTCATAATTAGACATCCACAAGATATACGGAAGAAAATACACTACACGTAGGAAAACAATGTTATAATTATGTTATAATATATACCATGTTTATAATATGTTAATTATGGTTTGCGTTTAAAAGAGGGTTAATTATGCTCTAACCAAACCGAAGCGGAATATAGCGAGACAACAACTCCAGGTTAAATTCAGTACAGTGATTTTGGTAAATGAAACTTATTATTTATTAACCAAACCGGATGCATCTGCAATAATGGGAGAGGATTGTTATACCTTCGTTTGTGTAGCTTGTTTTGCTATGTTCAGCGGTAGACGGAGGTTCCTTTAGTTATCTTCCAAAAAAAAACTAAAAAACCAGCAGGCGACTAATTTTTTAATAAGAATTATGAGGACTAAAAGTGCGTTATATCTAAATACGGATGGTGCCTCTGCAATAACGGGTGAGGATCCTCCTTATGCCTTTGTTTTTGTAGCTTGTTTTGCTTAGTTCAGCTATTTTGATGGGCAGATATGAAGGAGCCTTTAGTTTGAAACGAGTTCTATTTGGTATTTGTAGTTTTAGTTTAAGGCTTTAGGCATGAGTAGTAGTTAAATAAATGCAGCTTGGTCCCTGACATCTGGGTTAATGTATATCTATGGACCAAGGTTTTGTTAGCTCCTTTAGATTTGTTTGTATGCAAACTGGGCATGGAGATTTGCAAAAAAAAAAAAGAAGACTTGTTTGCCTTTAATGAAAGATCCAGTCCTTCAATTTTATTAATACGTAGACCACCTAGGCTCAGATAAATGCGGATTTGGTACCGAAATTGGGAAAATACGATTGATCTGGTGGTCCTCTGCAGCGTCAAGCCTTTCTTCTGGATAAATGCATCCTTGTACCATTTTTAATAGTTAACCACTTAACCTTGTAGGCTTGTAGTTGCCACACAAATGCTAAGTAATTTTAAAATGAAGTTTAGTCTCCAAAACTTGGACCAAAAATCGATAGATTTGGCTGCCTGTTCAACTTGAATAACCCTATCTGAGCTGGTCTGTGCCAAAGCTTAATTGGTCTTTGTTGTTTTAGTTACAACTCAAATATTGTCAAACTGAAAATATCGGAGGCGGTTTCGGAAGTGCCAAAGCTTAATTGGTCTTTGTCGTTTTAGTTACAACTCAAATATTGTCAAACTGAAAATATTGGAGGTGGTTTCGGAAGTTTTGAAAAACTGACAATAAACGTACATAAATTCATCCATATCTGGCACAGATCCAGATGAAACAGGGTCTTTGTAATTCAGATTAAGTACAAATAAACTAAAGTATGGTGGGTGGGATTGCTTCCAAATTCACTTAAAAAGGAAAATCTGGAGTTTAGGATTTAAAAGATTCAGTTAAAACATCATAAATTAGGCTTTGAATTCCGATTTAAAGAAAAGAACGGTGTAATGAGAGCATATGAAAGAATAGTAATATGAAACTGTTCTTTGGAAATTATACCTTCAAGAAAAATCTTCGTCTTAACTATTATTGAAACCAACTGGACTTGTGCATAACTGATCTGTTGTTTGAGCAAATAATTTGACCTTGTATCAATTACTACTAGTAATTTGCCCTTATTGCAGTAATTTTATAAAAACTTAGCTGGGATAGAATAAAAAGGAAAAGTGGGTCACACCGGTTCCATTCTGATTTGGTCCGTCCTAGTAAATAAGATGATCGTATTGTTTGGGTGGTGGTTCTTTATGGACACAAGTTTTTCAATTTTATTAGGGATAGGTTCAGATTCAAGTTAACTCTTAATTCACTACCAAGCTTAGCTCAACATAGTTAAGTCGGTCTTGTCGGAATTGTTTGTTTAAGGTCTATTCCGGTCGGTCTGTTGGATAGGTCAGCTGCTTTGGTATGGGTTTAATAAATCATGCTTATCTTTCACACAAAAACTTATCCTAAGAACACCTTGTGTAAAATTACCATCCAAACAATGTGTTGAGCTGTAGCCTGTAGCGCTTAATGTGTGGTGACCCCAAGCCCTTTTGTTTGTAATTCGGTAACAAAGATAATTAATTTATTGCTTATGTTTTTGTACATCTTGCAGGTTGTTGAGGGACTTGATGTGATTAGGGCAATTGAGAAGGTTGGCTCTCGTTCTGGTAAGACTAAACAGCCAGTGGTCATTGCCGATTGCGGCCAGCTCTAGATCTTGTTTCAAGGTGTATTTGCTTGTTTCGTAATATCTGTTGTTCCGGTTGTTTCTATCGGGTCTGGTGGTTCACTGCAGACTTTTATGTGTTTTTGAAGTGCCCCCCTTTATTGTAATAATAATGGAGATTATATCATGTTTGATGATCTTAATACTAGTACTATTTGCTATCTAGTATCTTTTTCACCTATGATATAATTGCAATCGGGATAAAATACTTGATGAACAGAGTACAATTTGCTATCTATATTTCCTTATGATATTATTAAAAAGATGGTCTTATTTGGATTCTCACCTAAAAAAGTTTAGTTATAATACTTAAAACCCTTACATTTTAATTAATATACTATTTGAATAATATGAATATTTAATAGTTGTTATTGATGTCCATTTGGGAATATTTGGAAACTAAACCATAACTAACAGCCGGTAAATGAAAATGCTATGTACAGTACTGTCATTTGGTATAGCCGGAAAACGAAATGGAACCTATCTTTCGATACGAAGAGAGTAATACGATGCCAGTAGATTGTTTTTTTAGGCATTCCCCATTTTGTGAACTGAAGGGTCTATGGCCACGTTTAATCTCCCGTCTCCACACGGCTGATTTTTCTAATTAATTTTGCATAGGCCGACTCACACATTATGAACTCAATTTAATTATTTTTACAACAATTTTTTTTAATAACAACAACAATTTAATTATTCAAGTATGTTTAGTTCTTTTAAAAAAAAGTGTGTTTAGTTTGATAATATTCAAATTACTTTATAATCCAAGGGCCAGATGGCTTCGATTATACATCATTTCCTTGCACGCTTAACGGGTCAATAATTTATTTTATATTCTTCTCGGAATTAGCAAGTGCTTGATCAACATATTCATTTAACCATGTTAGGAAGTTTTTGGCTGAAAGTAAAAAACACCAAGTGTGAACGACAAATAATAGTAACAAAATGAACAAGTGCTTCCTTCGTAATCGATAGCCCATAAATGTAATACTAATAACGGTGCAATTATCCACTAAACAAAGCCACGTTGAGTTGCTGACTCTTTCGGATGTATAAATTGCAAACACAGTTGTTACTTGGCATTTGTTTCATGTTTCCTAGATTTTTGAATTACAATATTGTTTAAAAAGTTCAATTCAAAGTGAAAAAGCTAGAAGTCTCGATCCAAAACTTAATAAAAGCATAAACTTATACTCTTTACGCTTTTAGAACACCTCAACCCGAAAAAACTTTTAGAAAACTTTTCGATTTTTGAAACACTGAAACTGGACACTTCCATTCTCAAGCCACTTAAAAGCTCTGTTTTAAAAGGATGACTTCGTAGTAAAAAATCTTGATTCAAAGTTCAATAAAATCTCGATGAAAAACTTAAAAAACCAACTCAAAAAAGCTTGTTTTTCGCTTTTTGCGTTTTTAGCCTACTGCAAAAACGCCTTAAAGCTAAGATTTCCCAATTTTAAAACACTGCTTAAAAGTCAACTTCATTTGAGCCCAATACAAATTGATAACACAACCTAGGCATCTTTAATGCATTTTGTTGCAGGCAAGTTCTAAACCAGACCCACAAACAATGAGGTCCTCAGCCAACATCTCTCTCCTCGTCTTCCTCTTCCTCTCCGCTCTACTCAGCTTGATCAACGGACATGATTTCACCATCACCGAGGCAACGGTTGATGACATCCAACGAGCATTTGCCGGAAAAAAGCTCACCTCGAGACAGCTAGTTGACCACTATATTGCCCGAATCGAGGCCCTGAATCCCGTTCTACGTAGTGTCATAGAGGTCAACCCGGACGCAAGGTACTTGAAGTTTTTTGACTGAATATTCTTTATTCAAATCTTATACCTGGGTCATGATCAGATAATTGTTAAACGTGAGAGTTATTAATTATATATTGAAATTTTTAAAACCTGAAGTTTTGAGTGCAGTTATGCCGTGTTAGTTGCATCTAGAACCTAGAATCTAGCATATATGAAAAAAGCGAAAGTTATGTTTCGCTAGATATTTTAGCCAATAGTGGACAGAAAACGATATTACATCTATAAGGCTACACGCAGCGCATTGTTCGAATGTTTATTTTGAAGCGTTAACGTTTTGGATTATGCCGAACTCATTTTTTCCAGCCGAACTCGGATAAGAGAGTAGATGGTAGTAGGTATAGCAAATATCAATACTTTATTAGCGATAATGTCACACTAAGATATACTCCTACATCTGTAAATAATTTTGGTTCTTTATTTTTATTCAAATACAAGGGACCAGGCCGACCATGCAGATAGGCAGAGGGAGAGCTGTGATTATGACCGTTGGATGATCAGGAGTAAGTTGCACGGTGTTCCTGTGTTGCTCAAGGACAGCATTAACACCAAGGACAAGATGAACACGACCGTCGGATCTTACGCACTGCTGGGATCAACGGCAGTGAGGGATGCGACGGTTGTGGAGAGATTAAGGAAGGCAGGAGCGGTGATTATTGGGAAAGCGAGTGTGAGTGAATGGTACAATGTTAGATCGCAAAGCATACCGGAAGGGTGGTGTCCTCGAACCGGCCAGGGAGTGGTAACAAATTTTTTTTGAACTTAAGTTAAAGAAATATACCCAATATATATTATATATATAATGCAGAATTTTGTTTTAATTAATACTACCTTTTATAAGTAACTTTTTAAAAGAATACATGAGCTTGGTAATTAAGCGATTCCTTTTTCAGGGGACATTTTTAAAAATATCTAAGTACACTTTCCACTGTTTCATTTAAAAATTTATTCTACCCTCATAGTTACAAATGAAGTAGTTAAGTAAAACAGGTAAAAACTGATATTTACCGTATGACCAAAAAGTCGTTAAATGAATATAATAGTGCTAAAAATTCGATTTTTTTAGGCCATCTTCAACCATAAACACTAAAATGCTACATTTTCACACTAAAACAGTGTAACTTTCACACTATAAATTATTTCATCTCCAACTCAGTTATACTAAACATCACACTAAGACGTATATTCGTTAAAATATTATTTTTTATAAGTTTAATTCTGTAAAATATCTTATAATATATTTTTAACATATAATAACATTTCGAGATTAATATTAATATTTTAGTTTATAATTACCAAATATTGTCAAAACTTATGAATAAAATTATTTATTAAGATCAGTCATATATTCAGAAAAATATTATATTATAATTGTAAAACGTGAAGATATATGAAAATAACTGTTTTGTATGTAAATTGTGTTTAATGTATGTAAATAATATTATATTAAGATATTAATTAAAACATTATAATGTGTGAATAGTGTTTAGTGTGGATGAATAATGTTACACTAAATATAGTGCAACACTATTCATTTACACCAAAATAGTGTTGAAATCGTACTATTTTAGTAGTACGTTAGAGCACCTCGTGCAAAAATTGCACTAAATATGGTACAATGGTGTGCAGCGTTGTAGATGGTCTTAGGATATGTTTACCGTATGTCGAATTCTATATGGTTGATGTTGTTTCTTACTTTGAGCATTTAGGACATTTATCAATGAGAGACTAAAAGCAACCAGACACGTATATGTACCCTTTCTTCAAGTCTTGTGACTGGTTATATTACGGGTTTCAGAATTAGGAAAGCATCGCAATCCATCATACTTTTATAAAATAAGATTAATAACCATGGGACCATTAGAGTGATATTGTTTTCAAAACGTTTGTATTACGTTTCATTATTTGGAAGAATAAAAGAAGAATTGCATAGAATGACTTGCAAGACGATGGCAGACATACAGTCTTAAGTTTTTGGCAACCTACACTCCATCTCTCGGGTTTGAGATCATCAAAGAGACTGTATTCCGAAAATATCATGAATTCCATTGCGGATACGACATGGATAATGTTTAAGCATTAGAGGACTATGATATCATCAATCGGCAGTCTGCACAAAGGATAGTTGCACTTAGCTTTGCCACATAAGAGTTATTGGCATCTACGAAAGCCAATACCATGATAGGACACTTGAAATATCTGCAAAGTGTATTCTGATTGTTGTCCTTGGTGTCGGCCGGCCAAAGATTCAAAATAAACAAACGCATAGGGGAACATCAAAACAAATAGGACAAAACGCTTTGACTAGCATAGTGATTCAGTGAATAAACGTCGCTAGTTAATTACTCAGTAGAGTTAGGCTAGTGAGACATAACTCTCAACTAGAAGGTGAAGATTTTAAAATCATAAAATGGTTAGACGTGATAGGCTTTAATCCTATCTAATAAGTTTTTTTTTAAAATGCTTGATTATATTATTTCATATAGTTTGTCGAAAAATAACAATTTGTGTATCAAAGACAAAGCTGTTCCATCGTTCTACTTGTACTTTCTTCTTTAAAGACACTACTATAAGTAACTTGCATATAGTACTAAAAAAATTATTTTACAATTCTAAAAATACCTGAATAACCAAAATGCAACAACTAGAAAATCGTCAACAAAAAACATTCATATTGAAAAATATTTGAAGATCTTTGAATACTGATCGAAGATGGAACAATATAAATTTATAGCTTACTATGACCAAACAAATGCAGAACCCATATGCGAATTCTGGGAGTCCGGGAGGGTCTAGTAGCGGGTCAGCTATATCTGTAGCAGCAAATATGGTTGCAGTGTCATTAGGGACCGAGACAGATGGCTCAATCCTTGCCCCTTCTGATCTAAACTCGGTTGTGGGGATAAAGCCCAGCGTCGGACTCACTAGCCGAGCTGGAGTGGTTCCCATTTCACCCACTATGGACTCAATTGGGTATGTTTTCATATCAATCAACACAGAGCCATGATTTTCTTTCCAAAATGAATTATATATAAAAAAAATAAAATAAGATGTTACTTTCGGAAGGCTCTTCCTATGGAATTCATGTTTAGTGAATACAAAGTACAAACAACCTTTAGTACACCATGTAAAAGACAATTTTGTTTTACACCATGTAAAATTATTGAACTACAGTACATTTTTTCTTAGGATATTTCCTAATCAAAAGGTAAAACATTAAAATGGAAATTATTACAATTTATATCTAGTACAAGATAACAAAGACATATTTTTGAACAAGTGCAAGTTTCCAAACCCCATTAAGTAACTAATGACTTATGAATGATAGGCCAATATGTCGAACAGTATCAGACGCGGTTCATGTTCTCGACGCAATAGTGGGATTCGATCCAAGGGATTACGAAGCAACAAAAGAGGCTTCAAAATTTATTCCTGCAGGGGGTTATTTGCAATTCCTCAAAAAACATGGTCTTTATGGGAAGAGAATAGGTGTGGTAAGGAACCCATTTTTGGCTCTCTCAAACAGGTCCACGGAGGCTGGAGCTTTTGATCATCATCTTAACAAAATGAGGTAATCTTGTAGTCAATTAAGCTAGTAGTAATATCTACTTGTTACTATATCGTCTAAAAAAAGAAGCAATTAGTGAGACAAACATTTTCAGTTTAAAATAGCCCAACTATCGTAATTGAAGTTTTTAAGTGGGTGACTGAGATTCAAATCAGAAACATTGCTCTTAAGTTGGGTAGAGATATTATGTTACTGACCGACCTAAACTTTTCAGTTTAAAATATACGACGTAATATATTGTCGTTAACAATCCTACCACTTAAACCTGTGCATCATCTCGACAAGAGTGAGTTGTATTTGCATTCGAGTCCTATTGTTATGTGTAATACTCTCGGCTAGAAAAATTGTTCACCAATCTATTGGAGATTTAGATAATTATCTTGATACAATAAAAATTTAGAAGGTTTGTTTACTATATGTTGAAAAGGATTGCACTAAGATCATTTTACTGAGAGAGGTGATAATTAGGCATATAATTATTTTCTTTTCTGTGAATATGAAGGGAAAAGGGGGCAACCATTGTTGATGATTTGGAGATATCAAACATAGAGGTGATCTTGAATCCATTCCAGAGCGGCGAAACCTTAATTCTATTAGCTCAATTCAAGTTGGCCTTAAAGGATTATCTGGAAAATGAGTTAATCACTTCTCCCGTTCGATCGTTATCAGATGTTATTACCTTCATAAACAATAACCCTGATTTGGTACTAATCTTTTTTACATCTTCTATTGATTTGGTAAATTTATCGCAAAATGATTAATGTCAGGTTGGCTGTTTCTAGTTAAGTTTCCTTAGAACCAAAGATAGCTTTGCCTGAACTGCCAAAATGACTTAACCCACACCTAAAAGTCTGTAGAATGAAAAATTGATGCACACCTTTGATTATATTAATCAGAAAGGCCGTTCTTGAATTTTCTTACTAAACTAAAGCGTGACTTATGTCCAAATATTGACTGTCATGAAAATTGATATCCAACCTTCGAGAATTATTCAGAAAGTAAGGCAAAGTCTTGAATGAATATCAACCTCGGAACTCAAAGGTCCATATTTGAAAATTGGACGCTAAAGTTTTTTTTTTTTTTTTACACCAGAATAGTTATCGTGTTTTTTTTTCCATTAAAAATTTGGGACTGTACCCAGAGTACATTTTAGGACTAATTATAACCATACTAGGACTAACATAGCAAAAGGAAAACATCATTCTAGAGCCATTATAGCACTGGCTTACAACAAACTGCTAGCTACATATAGTTGAAATTTAGACATCCAAACTACTGGCATTTCCAAGCTGCATAAACCATATAGATATGCCTCCTTCTAGTTCTTGAACTTTAGCCTTCATCTTCTCAAGTTCGTCCGAGAAAGGCTAATAGCTAAAGGACATAAAACTATTACTCTCCATTTTTTCAAATATTCAAAAACTCCCTCCATATTTTAAATCTTCCTTCTAAACTTTCCTACCTCCATTTTCTCCAAAACATATTCAGCAAACACACTTCCAGGTAGCTCATTAATATTCCAGTAATGATTATTACAAGTACTTGCACCTATTTTTGCAAGCTTATCAGCCGTGGAATATATTTAATGTGAACTTCATCCATGATTATATCTTGACTCTTTTTCCTCTATAAATAAGATATTGATATGTGACACTGAATTCTAATGCAATATTGAATTTGACTTATTGTAGGAAAGCACCAAAGTGTATCCCCAAGAGCTATTCCTATTATCAGATATGACTAATGGGATAGGAGAGCAAGAAAAAGGGGCTCTAGAGCTGATGCAAAATCTTTCGGAAAATGGTTTCGAGAAACTGATAATTGAGAATAAATTAGATGCGGTGGTAACACCAGGATTTAATGTGGCCACAGTCCTGGCAATCGGAGGGTACCCTGCAATTTCAGTCCCAGCAGGTTACGAAGATACAAATGGTATGCCATTCGGGATTTGTTTTAGTGGGCTTAAGGGATCTGAGCCTAAGCTTATTGAGATTGCTTATGGGTTTGAACAAGCTACGTTAGTTAGGAAACCTCCCACTTTCTCAAATTTGGAGTACAAAACAAGTTCTTTCTAACATTTTGTTTAACTAGTTCTTATTATTATGGGTTTTAAGTTTAATTTCTGTTGTAATAAGCTCGTTGCGACCATTCATTATTGATGAAATAGTGGGTTACCCACCATTCATTATTATGGGAATTATTTGTGTCAGTGATGTTGGAAAAACATGTATAAACATGGGTGTTTCCGAATGGTCACTGGACCAATTTCGAGTCATTATTCTATGTGACAGCGCTGAGTTTTTTATACCGTACTCAACGTGTTTGAGTAGCCCGTGTGATGAGTTTCGTAACGGTATATCGCATGACCTATTCGGAGAATGGGTGTGAATACAAATCGGCTTCAAAGTTGGGCTCTCGAAAGCTTAATTCTGGAAAAAAACGAAATGGTAAATGGAAAAACCATTTAGAATAATCACATATTGGAAGATTGAGATTCAATTTCACAATATATATAAAATACCAACCCATGTAGTTGTTAAACTAATATGTCCACATACATCTAAGAGTATTAGTGTGTACCACACGCTCGCTCGTATCGTGGGTTTGGGCTTGGGCTTGGGATTTGGGTCTTGGGTCCAAATTCGAAAAGGAAGTTTTGTATAAAATACAAAAGATACAAATACAAAAGCAGTCTCTAAAGTTTCCAGCACCGCACCTGAAACGCCTGCAATAAATGAGAGTAAATTGCAGCAGTTTCAGAAATTAATTGAGCGGATTCTGGGGGTGTAACTCCCAGAATTAATGACCATTATGGCTGTGGTTTCAATAGAGGATATAAAAGGTAGCCCTCTCCCTCTCATTTCAGACACAACAATCATACACACAACTCACAGCATAAGCATACATATAGAGAGAGAGAACCGCACCACCAACAGCTCGACCTGTGGTTCGGTGCCGGTTTCCATACGAGCCACTCAAAGATAGGAGTTGTACCTTGGGAACAAAGTACCGAAACCAGAAACCTCTAAAGGTGATTCGGGAAATATTGTTTAAGAGAAACTGCACAGCAGTTGCCTCTCCTTTTATTTTTCTGTTCTTTCATTTCAGTACCTTTAATTTCTGTATTTACATTTCAGTATTGTTTTAAATTCTGTATTTTATTTTCCTGTACTGTTTACATTCTGTTTTTACTTTCCAGTACCTTTAGTTTCTGTAATTTACATTTCAGTCTTTCCAGTTCTGTAATTTACTTTTTTGTATTTACAGAAACAGTCCAGCAGTTTAGTAACTATACTATTCTGTCTGACAGTTTTCTTTAATTGTTAAACAGTCCAGCAGTTTAGTTTTATACTATTCTGTCTGACAGTTTCAAACAATTACAATTCAGTCCAGCAGTTTAATAATTTATATTAATCTGTCTGAAATTTTAATTAGTGTAATTTAAATTCTGTACGAGTCAGGAATTGTAATTTATATTCCAATTGTGAGAAATAAAATTGTTTATTTTCTTTGCAGTCATTTGTTATTTATTTTATTGATTTTCGATATAGTACCAAAACCAACAAGTGATACAATTTAACTTCTTTGCTTGATCATTAAAAAGATGCATATATTATCAAACATAACCAAACAATATGGGTTTAATCATGGATGCTGGCCAAGCATGGTGTATAAATGTTTGGATGTGTTTGTATTTTTATTTAAATAAGTATAGTCACTAGTTGATGAAATTTATGAAAATATTTTTTCCCGTTATTATGTGGCGTGTTTGTATCAAATACTAAATTTGTAATTGTTTTTAATCAAAAGAAACAACAGAATGAACATAAACAAGAAGAAAAACTGAAATTATAATGTTCTCATGCGTATTATTAGAAGACAGTAACTTCGGACGTTAACTTATTGTATGTCCTCTGGTGTTTTAGCTGTACGTTTTGCTTGGAAGTTGGAATATAGTAATTAGTAATGACGTCTTTATACGTAACAAAGATGAAGTATATATAATTATTCACCAGAATGCAGATATGGTATGGCTTGAATGATTTTACAAATGACTAGAATTGGCTAAGGATTTTATGAGTCACAATCTTACTTTGGTCACATTTGTTAAGGTCTATTGGTCTATTTCTTACTTCGTCACTCTTATACCCATGTTAAGTGATCACCACTATGAAACCAGGTGAAAAATATTTGACATTCGAAATCTCCTATATATCTAGATTCAAAATCTCCAAAATCTAAGTAAAATTTTAAATACTAAATTATGTAGTTAAATTTAAAAAGGCTCACTTTTACGATTTAGATTATATTAAAAAAAAAAACTCAAGTTGAAGTTGCATAATTTATATTAATCAACCAATTTGATATCGATGAAATCATGAGCCTAGATTGATGTTAGAAATCAAATAATCATTTAGGAAATATGAAGAAAGTTGCACGTTTTCAAATTCTGATTGCGTGTGATGGAACATCCAATTTATTTCCGGGGATCTTATCTAATTATGATGATCTTGATTTTGACTCGCAAGCATTCGATACACCCCAGAACATGTAAAATATATCGCACCCAAGTAATAGTATTTTGGTATTTTAGCCTAGTGTAGTCAGTTAGTTCATATGTATTTCATATATATATATATACAATATAGTTTTTGTTGATCTCGCGAAAAAATAGTAACCACTCTCACTTACTGTTTATGTAAAATGAGGTTCCGCTTAATATATGCCAGTCATTTTCATTTACAAACAGATATCGTATTTTCTCAACTTTCCAAAGTATAGTCAAATTTGTCGTTACATATCACTCGTGTATATGTATATGTCTACTTCTCTTAAGCTCTAGCATCTTGCTCACACACACTTGATAAAGAGAAATACAAGTATAGGAAAAAATGACAAGACTCCTAGTAACTGTAATTGTTTTATGTATCATCACCAAACCCATTGTTAATGGTGTAGGTGATGGACCAATAGAAGTAGAAGAGTGGATAAAAAACCATAGATTTGCTCAACAAAAAACCACAAATTTCCACTTTTATTTTCATGACTTGCTACAAGGCAACAATATAAGCGCCGTGATTGTGGCTCAAGCCAACATGACTGCCACGTCACCCACCATCTTCGGTCTGCTTACCATGATGGATGACCCACTGACAACAGGCCCAGAGCTTTCGTCCCGCTCACTGGGGTACGCTCAAGGGTTTTATGCTTCGGCCTCGTTAGAGGAAGTAAGCTTTTTATGTGGTATAAGCTTTGTTTTCACCAAGGGAAAAAACAAAGGGAGCACTCTCTCGGTTTTGGGACATAACTCGCCTCTACATATGTACCGAGAAATGCCTATTGTTGGTGGAACGGGTCGTTTCCGACTTGCCCGAGGGATTGTTACATTGAAAAACTATTACCTAAATTTCACTGCAGGTAATGCTACAGTTGAGGTCCATGGAGTTGTTCTACACTACTAGACTTTGTTAGTTTAATTGCCACCTTCTTTTGCAAGTTATATATGTCGGTGTACTGTTTTCACGTTGTTTTGTGCTTAATTTACTGAATAAAAAGCTCTCTTGTTTAATGAAGTATACATCCCAACCGCAACTATTATTAAGTTTTAGTACATGTTTTTATATAAGTTGATTGATTTCAGATCTAATATCTTTTTTTTGATGTACATTCTGTTTATGCGTTTCATCAAATTACATATTTGAGTTCGTCGCGGATAGGGATAGTAATTTCACGGGTTTCAACCCGATCTGACCCGACTCGTCGAGGATCGGGTAAAAATGCAATTCTATTCGTGTCTAATCTAAATGGGTAAAGATACAACTTAAAAAGTTTAAGTTAAAACTCTCTCCCGTATATCTTTCTCATATACATTAAATTATCTCTCATATAGTACGAGAGAGTATACATTTAAATGGCTAAAATGCAAATTAAAAAGTGCAAATTAACACAATCTCTCTTTTCTCTCTCATATACATTAAACTCACTATTGTATAGTTTAAATGGATAAAAATGCAACTTAATAATTTATATTTTTTTTTTCTTCTCATATATATTAAACTCTATCATATAGTAATACAGAACATATATTTCTGTGGGTTTCTTAAAAAAAAAATTATATACAGTTAATTTATTAATTAATAAATCGATGTTTATGGTAAATATGAATGAAATTTATTCATGTTAATTAATAACTAATATATTATCATCTTTATTTGTAGAATAATTTACGGGAAATCAAATCATCATATCAATAATATACATTTATATTATATTTTTACATATAGCAATATTTTAATTCACAAAATTAATGAGCCGAAATTAATTCAATAAACATTGTTGAACATAGAGTTCAATAATGATTTTGATTATTACTTTGATTATGCGTTTAATGATTTTACGATTTCGATGATATAACTCTTGTCTTGTCCAAAAATAGAAAACGTATA
Organism: Primula vulgaris; assembly: GCA_963920805.1. Taxonomy (NCBI): domain Eukaryota; kingdom Viridiplantae; phylum Streptophyta; class Magnoliopsida; order Ericales; family Primulaceae; genus Primula; species Primula vulgaris. The sequence continues at coordinate 45,289,440 of OY987212.1, read as the reverse complement.
TTTCAGGTCTTTAAATGATAGAGCATTCGATAACGAAGCCATAGGTTCAAGCGGAACCAAAATCGGAGCTAAAACGAAGGAGTTATGAGCATTCGAAGATTTACGGGACCAGGATTACAGTCGACCGATCGACTGGACAAAAACGACCGATCGTTTTTGATCCAATTTCTTCCAGTGAGTCCAGTATAAAAACGACCGATCGTTTTCAGAAAACGACCGATCGTTTTCTGTAAAACGACCGATCGACTGTAGAAAACGACCTATCGTTTTAAGCAGTTTTCGAAAACAGCTTTTCAGCTTATTCTGGAAAATAGCTGTTAAAACCTTTCAACGGTCATAACCCAGAAAAACAGACTTTGCTGTTATATAAACCACCCCAATCTCTCTCCTAAATTACCAATTACAATATCTATTAACATCCTTCAACCTATCTCATAAAAACCCAAAAATCACCATTTTTGGTGAATATATTCGAGAAAGAGGGAAATCAAAGAAAAGGAGATTCAAGCTCGATCATCATCAACAACTCACCAATTAGCTTTTTAAGAAGCAATTAGAATCGTGAGCGAAGTTACATTTTTGTAGCTAAATTTGTATCGAGTGTTTTATAAACTCAATTGTGAGCGAGTGAACGGGTAGAGGCTTTGTAAGCAAGTGAAGCTTAAAAGCTCTAGGTTTTTCATTCGGGTACTCATAAATTGAGGGGGAGTCGTTGACTCATTAGACGTGTACGCTTGCACTTGTATCAAGAGTTAGGAACCTCGGGTAGAGGGTGAGCCAATCGATTGATTGAGCTAAATAGGATTTGTAATATCCGCAAGAAGATTTTTAGTGAAATACTCGGTAGTACCGAGGAGAGGACGTAGGCGCGTTTGCCGAATCTCTATAAATCGCGGTGTCAATTCCTTTCCCTTACTTTTACTTTACGCAACTTATTTTATTGCTTATTTTCTTGTTTGCGTTAAGTAATTCTAGCAATTCTTTAACTCTTGTTATAACGCTTAAGCTTAGAATTGCATTAGTTGGGTGGTTAGTTACTTAGAATTTTAATTAGGCGAAAATCGTCAAAACCTTATTCACCCCCCTCTTAGGTTAGCCGCACCCGGGCCAACAAACATGAAAATATCAAACAGAATTATGCAAAATTTAAATCCCTAAATTAATATGAAAGTATATTTAATATCACATTTTTTATATTATCTTTCTAAATCAAATAATTTTTTACTCTACCTAACAAATTTTCTTTGAAATTTTTGACATTTATGAAGTTTATTTTTTAAAAGAGAAAAAAAATATTTTTTTTAAAAACGGGCAAATGGGTTCAAATGGATAAAAGTGTGAGTTTGTCTCCGAGTCGGGTTGAAACCCGCGAAATTACCGTCCCTAATCATGGATAGCGCTTCAATTAATTCATAAATCTTTTATTAAAAAGATATATTCCGATATCCCTTTAGTACTTTTCTATAATTAGAATCCAATAAAATCAAACAAAACATGGTGAGTTTGGTCTATTCGTTTGACTTATTTACATTATACAGATAATATAAAATAAATAATATTCAAAACTATACAATATCTTAGCGTTCCACATGAAATATATTCCGATATGCTATGTACTAAAGTGATATCGGAATATATCTTTTTAATATCTTTTTTCAAATATATACATATTGGAATAACTTATTTACATTAAGATTAACTGACCTTAAATCAAATAATGATAATATAGGTTTTAAAGAGTCCAAATCTTCTACCCGCTATTCTCTATAATACATGTATCAATACATTCCAATAATTAATTTTTAAAAAAAATCCACACGCAACTTATTTTGGAATAAATGTATAAATTAGTGTAAATTAAACATTAAATCTTAGAAAAATTGTCTAAAACAATATTATGGTCAAATGTTTTAAAATTTGAATACAATATAATATAAAAGCTTATAAATTTACGGAACAAGTTGTGAAAATTTAAAATTTGACTGAAAATAAGCAAAAGAACACAGAATGGGATAGAGAAAAAAGGATAAAAATTTTGGAGTACATACAAATATGTACGATAGATTTACGTACAACATAAGGCTGAAAATAAAGACAGTGATAAATATCTCTAATCAATCTTGAGAATTAATGCGAAAAACTTGACATTCCCATGCATATTAATTTTCTGAAGACCAGTCTCAATCGTTAATTCCAACTATCGCACTGTCATGCATGTCGAAATAAAATGAAATTAATTGATGCAATAAGATCAAGATAAACTCTTTCCATTAAAAAAAACATATGAGAATCTTATGTCCAAAACTATTGAATCATTCCTTTTGGCATTCATTACCAACAATCGTTTTAAAACAGAAGAGGAGAAAAAAATAAAGAGTTTAGGGTGACCTAATGGTCATTTGAACCCCGTCTACCAACTTTATTTTGTCCCCATTTTATTTCTAAAATTAGCTCCAATCTAGCATAAGAACACAAGTCTTCTTTAGAATTTTACTCATATTCCCATTCCCCACGAAAGTGAAAAAAATAGAGAGATGGGATCTAGGCTACCTATAGTTCTAGTCCTACTATCATCAATGGTCTTAGCCATGCCAATGGTTCATGCCACTACTCAAAGCCCTGATAAAGTAGAAAAATGGTTCAAAACATTAAGTAACAAAAAACAAAAGCTAACAAAACTTCACTTTTACTTCCACGACACGCAAAGTGGAAAAAATCCGACTGCTGTTATGGTAGCAAGCACGAACTCGACAACCAGTTCACCCACCTTTTTTGGAGCACTACTGGTGATGGATGATCCATTAAGAGTTGGGCCCGAGCCCAACTCAACACTAGTGGGCCGAGCCCAAGGGTTCTATGGTTCGGCTGGTATTAGCGAAGTGAGCCTCCTCATGAGCATGGATTATGTATTTACTGATGGAAAATATAAAGGTAGCACTCTTAGTGTACTTGGTAGGAATCCGGTAACGGAGATGTACAGGGAGTTACCAATTATTGGTGGGACCGGCGTTTTCCGTCTAGCTCGTGGCATTGCAACTGCAAAAAACGTATTGGGTAAATATGACCTCAGGCGATGCTATTGTGGAACATAGTCTCATCGTACTACATTATTGAGTTTTTTTAAAGGGTGTGACAAATTAAAAAAACAAAATAAAAAACGATGCAACTAGTGTTGGCTATGCATTGATTATATCCTCAAGTCTTGGTTGTTTTTGTATTTTGGAATAAATGGTTGGTTTGGTTTGCCATATTCTTCATGTCTTTGGATGAGTTTGCGGCTTTTTCTTAATTATTACTCCCTCTATTATCATTTAATTGTTCACTACGAATTTACGTACAATTTTAATCGGCTTATAAGTTATATCAAAATTGTCAAAGTGAATTTTTTTTAAATTTAATCATAAAATTTAACATTTAAACTATATGATCAACTTTTGAAAATTTTCATTCCGATAATTTTGATACAAGTTCTTGACCAGTCAAAATTACACGTAGTTTCGTAATGTACAATTAAATTGGGAACGGAGTATGTGTTAGTATGGGTATATATTTACCTGTTTATTTTAATGCACTCTTTTCTTATTACATGCATGCATGTCCAGTTCTTTACTATTTGAAATAACTAAACACTGTTTATTTTCACGTTGGCGATAGTATAACAATCTTAAAACTATTAGTTTATCACATTTTCTTCGTCTTGACATTTCAAGATTATGCCTTATTCACGCTCAAAGACATTTAACAGCACCAGCTGGATTAATTTTACCATTCCTTGATCAAATGGTTTTAAGATAGGTTGTAATAATCTGCTGTTAATCCGAAATTACTACGTGAGTTGGTAAAATTGAGGTTTGGTCAGGGGCGGATTTAGGGGCTGCCGCCGCCATCCCAGAATTTTTCAAAATATTTTTTATACATATAATTTTATAAAATTAGAGTTATAGTCAGGGGCGGAAACGGTGTACGCCTAGTGGGGACTGTTGCCCCCGCTGAAATATGAGCAAATACCATTTTATATGTATTATTTATCAAACAAATGGTCTAGCTTAGTAGTTAAATGTTGGAACTAAAAGTTCAGTTGGGGCCAAAGGTTGTGGGGTCGAGCTGCGAGTTGTGGGGTCGAGCCTCGTAGCTGGAGAAATTCACCACTTTTTTTGTTTTACATTTTCACTATGAAATATTTTTTTCTAAAAAACTTTTATAATTTCTTAAAAATCACCAGAAATATTGAAATGGAAAATCATTAGTACACGTTTCTCTTATAGTTGTATTAAATATAAATTGTGTATATTGTCTGATTTTATTACATTTTTATAATGAAATAATTTTTTCTAAAAATCTTTTATAGCTTCTTAAAAATCTTTAGAAATATTCAAATATAAAACTATTAGCAGTGCTTCTCATGTAGTTTTATTACAAATAAAGTATATGGTCATAAATAATTAAAATGCAAGTGAAAAAAAATCCCCAAGTGTACTTAATCAATTATTAGAGTTTAGAACATCATGCAAAAGATTATTATATATATATCTAAAACATAATATAAATATTCATTGTATTGTTCCACCGCTCAATTAAAATCCTGACTCCGTCTCTGATTATAGTCTCGCATTATCACTTGTAAACTCAGTACTATAGTGGTTCATGTATACATTAACTAGCTGTAGGTCACGTACTGAAAAATATAAATGTAGCAGTACTCTTAGGGTGACCTACCCATGCCATCTGCCAACTTTGTTTTGTCTATAGATTAGCTCCAAACTATGAGAACAAACAAGCCTTCTATAAAAATATAGTGTTCTCATATTCCCATCACCCACAATATAGTAGGAAAAATAGAGAGATGGGATCTACTAGGCTAGCTATAGTTCTAGTCATACTATCATTAATGGTTTTAGCCATGCCAATGGTTCGTGCCACTACTCAAAGCCCTAGTAAAGTAGAAAAATGGTTCAAAACATTAAGTCACAAAAAAGAAAAGCTAACAAAACTTCACTTCTTCTTCCACGACACGCAAAGTGGAAAAAATCCGACAGCTGTTATGGTAGCACGCGCTAACTCGACAACCAGTTCACCCACATTTTTTGGAACACTATTTGTGATGGATGACCCATTAACAGTTGGGCATGAGCCCAACTCAACACTAATAGGCCGAGCCCAAGGGTTCTACGGTTTGGCTGGGATTGGCGAATTGAGCCTCCTCATGAGCATGGATTATGTATTTACTAATGGAAAATATAAAGGTAGCACTCTTAGTGTACTGGGTAGGAATCCGGTTATGGAGAAGTACAGGGAGTTTCCAATTATTGGTGGGACCGGCGTTTTCCGTCTAGCTCGTGGCATTGTAACCGCAAAAACGTATTGGGTAAATCCAACCTCAGGCGATGCTATTGTGGAACATAGTCTAATTATAACACATTATTGAGTTTTTTTTTAAAGCTGTGGCAATTTTTTTTTAAAAAATGATGCAACTATTGTCGGTCCTGTCGACTGATGAGTAATATGTTTACCGGTTTAATTTTAATACACTCTTTTCTTATTACATGTGCAATTTATTTACATGTCCAATTTAATACACTCTTTTCTTATTATAAGGTTTATTTTCACATTGGCGATAGTAATAACCTTATTATGAGTATCATTAATGTCACACTTTCTTCATCATGACATTTCAAGATTAGCTCCAGCTGGATAATTAGTTTTACCATTCCTTGATCAAATGGTTTTAAGATGGCTTGTACTAGTCTTCTGTTAATCCGAAATTACTACGTGGGTCGGTAAAATTGAGGTTTGGTCTAGAATAATAACTAACTTTTTTTCTTTTTTTGAAATAAAGAATAATTACTAACTCAAATTCAGGAAGTGTGAGCATATTAAAATGTTTTTATCCGTGTCAAGTATATTTTCTAAAAACCGCATCATATATAATTGATAATCTAACATGACGTCTCCTTATATATATACTATCCATTGTATAGTCTAGCGGTCTAGACTATACGCTAGACTATACAATGCATAGTATGTATATAATGTTAGGGTCGATACAGGCGAACACAAACAAAGACAGAAAACTAAACCGAGCACACACACTTTGATAACGGAGTTCACCCAAATTGGCTACGTCTCCGAGCCGCTACACGTGACACTTAATATTATTAAGAGGATTACAAATGTAATCTAGCTAAATACAAAGCTATGGTTCTTTCGCAAATAGAATTCTCTCTTTATAATGTAGAGGTGTTTGTGTAGGTGTAATTAAAATACAAGATATTGGGACATATAAATAGAACCCAACATGGGTCATATTATAATTCCAAGCGATGTGGGATAATTAGAAAACATGGCCAAACCTCATTTGGCTCCACAACTCAACAATCTCCCACTTGGAGTCAAATGTCGAGTGCTTCAAAAGAACTCCAATTATCCCCGACCACCGAACTCATTGTGCTCCACCGAGCAGAATGCTCCCATCGGTATCCTTGTATAGTAATTGATACTCTGCCGTCATCGGCGAGTACCCATTCTTCCAGTGTAGCGGCGACCCTGAGCCTCAAGCTCGGAGTCCTACTGAGGTTGCACACAGCCTCAGTTTGTCGATTGTAACAGTCTTCGTTAGCATATCGGCGGGGTTCTTAGCGCCCTCAATCTTTTCTAGCGCGAAGATTCCATCTTCCAGAACGTCCCGGATAAAATGGTAACGAATCTGTATGTGCTTGGTGCGTGAATGGAATACAGGGTTCTTAGCTAGCTGAACTGCACTTTGACTATCACAGTGCAGAACTCCCTTGTCGGTCCTCTGACCGAGCTCCTCTAAGAAACCTTGCAACCAAATCATCTCTTTGCTTGCTTCCGTCACCGCGACGTACTCAGCCTCTGTGGTCGACAGTGCAACAATCTTTTGCAACTTCGATGTCCAACTCACAGCAGTACCACCGTAGGTACAAACACATCCCGTTGTGCTCTTTTGGCTGTCCAGATCACCGGCCATGTCAGCATCCACATAGCCGTGCAGGCCTTCCGAGGTCTTCCGGAAACATAATGCCAAACTCACGGTACCCGAGAGATATCTCAATATCCACTTCACAGCTTCCCAATGGTGCTTGCCCGGGTTACTCATGTAACGACTGACAACTCCCACTGCATGGGCAATGTCCGGTCTTGTACACACCATAGCGTACATCAGGCTACCAATTGCTGAAGCATAGGGTATGTTCGACATATGATCCTTTTCTTCCTCGTCCAAGGGTGATTGTTCATTCGACAAGCTAAAGTGTGCGGCTAGCGGTGAGCCTACAGCTTTGGCATCACTCATGCTAAATCGTGCCAACACTTTCTTCACATACTCGGCTTGCGACAGAAACAGGGACCCATCCCTTCCATGAGATATCCTCATACCGAGGATCTGATTTGCGGCACCCAAATCTTTCATCTCGAACTGTTTCGCCAACTGTTGTTTGACCTTGTTAATCTCAACAAGGCTCGACCCGGCGAGCAACATGTCATCTACGTACAACAGTAGTATGACGTACGAAGAGTTCGCAAATCTCTTCACGAAACAGCAGTGATCACTATCACTTCTTTCGAACCCGGTATCCGCCATGAAACTGTCAAACTTCTTATACCACTGGCGTGGTGCTTGTTTTAGCCCGTACAAGCTCTTCCTCAGTTTGCAGACCAGTTTCTCTTTTCCCTTTTCGGCAAACCCTTCAGGTTGGAGCATGTAAATTTCTTCATCAAGATCTCCATGAAGAAAGGCAGTTTTCACATCTAACTGCTCAAGATGAAGACTCGCATTTACAACAATGCTCAACAATAGCCGAATAGTCGTCAACTTTACGACTGGTGAAAAGATCTCGGTGTAGTCAATTCCTGCCTTTTGCTGGAACCCTTTGACTACTAGGCGTGCCTTATACCGTTTCGTGCCGTCTTGTTCCTCCTTCAGTCGGAACACCCATTTATTGCTCAGTGCCCTCTTCCCATTGGGCAGCTCGGCTAACTGCCAAGTCACATTCTTCTCGAGCGACTTCATCTCATCCTTCATCGCGAGATCCCACTTGCTCGAGTCTTTCAGCTCCAGAGCTTCTTCTCTACTTTCGGGCTCTCCTGCATCACTGAGCAATATGTAATGCAGGGAAGGAGAGTATCGGGCAGGAGGTCTCCTCATGCGATGACCTCGGCCTAATTCAGGTCGGGGAGTTTGGGGCAGCTCCTCGGCCTCTTCAGCCTCTGCTGGTGGGTTGTCGAGCACCACTGGCTCATCTTCAGTGTCATTTTCCAAGTCCAATCTTGGAAACACATTCATGTCGACCATACCACTTTCCTCGGACGGGAGCGCTTGTTCTTCCACATTTTGTCGATCTTTGTACAAAATGCTTTCGTTGAAGATGACATCTTTACTGCGAATGATCCTCTTTGCTTGACCATCCCAAAAACGATATCCAAACTCAGCTCCACCGTACCCCACAAAGTAACACACTTTGGATTTCGAGTCAAGCTTGGTACGTTCATTTATGTCGACATGGATATATGACAGACAACCGAACACTCGCAAGTGTTCATACGAGATAGGCTTTCCTATCCATACTTCCTCGGGAATTCTCCTCTCTAATGGCACTGAGGGTCCGCGGTTAATGAGGTAAACCGCCGTGCTTACTGCATGTGCCCACAAGACTTTGGGCAACCCACTTTGCAGTCTCATACTCCTAGCACGCTCATTGATTGTTCGGTTCATGCGCTCGGCCACGCCATTTTGCTGTGGCGTTCTTCGGATGGTCTTCTCCATTCGAATGCCTCTTTGAGCACAGAACTCTACGAACTTCGCATCAATGTACTCCCCGCCGTTATCGGACCTCAAACACTTGAGTTTATTCCCGGTCTCCAGTTCGACCATGGCCTTCCATTCTTGAAATTTCTTAAACACCTCAGACTTGTGTTTCAAGAAATAGACCCATGTTTTCCTCGTCGAATCATCGATGAAGGTCACATAGTACTGAGCTCCTCCCAGTGAGGTTACTGGAGATGGTCCCCATACGTCTGAGTGGACCAGTGCTAGCTTCTCCTCCTTGGGAGCTTTTCCACCCTTCCGGAAGCTTACTTTCTTCTGCTTCCCGAAGATGCAACCTTCGCACATGTCGAGGTTGACAGACTTCAAGCCTGGAAGTTTGTTGTCCTTTGCTAACACCTTCATCCCCTTCTCACTCATGTGACCCAACCGTCGATGCCACAGTTCCGAGCAGTCATGCGACACAGCTGCCGCCACTGTACACTCCTCATCGGTCGTCATGTACAGTGTACCGACCTTGCTCCCTCGGGCTATCACCATAGCTCCTCGTGAAACTTTCCAAGCTCCACAGCTAAATGAAATGGAGTGCCTTTCGGCATCGAGTTGACCTACTGAGATCAGATTCTTGGTCAACCTCGGGACATGCCTCACTTTCGTTAGCTTCCATACCGATCCATTTGGAATGCGAATCTTCACATCGCCAGTTCCAACAACATCCAATGCTTCTCCGTCGGCTAGATACACTTTACCGAAATTACCCGCATGGTAATTTTCGAATAAATCCTTCTGAGCGGTCGTGTGAAATGATGCCCCAGAGTCTAGAATCCACGATTCTATATTTCTCTGTTCGGTAAGCAACAAAGAGTCACCCGAATCCTCGTCGCTCGCAATATTAACCACGTGATCACGGCCGGTACCCTTCTTCGGCTGTCTGCACTCATGACTAAAGTGCCCCATACCCTGGCAGTTATAGCACCGAAGATTCTTCTTACTTCGATCGCTATCTTTGCCTCCTCGGCTTTGCCCTCTTCTACTTCGGGATTGCGAACGTCCTCTGACGTCACATACCCTGGCCTTACCCCGGTCTCTTGAACCCATGTTCAAGGCTGCTCCATCATTTGAGCATTCACCCATATCTAATCTCCTGAGTTCCTCAGCGAGTATTTGATCTCGGATGCCGTTGTAAGTCAGTTTCTCCTTTCCAATTGAGTTGCTAACAGCAGCTCGCATGAATTCTCAACTGTTCGGTAAAGAGGCTAGCAGTATAAGGGCTCTCACTTCGTCTTCAAAAGTTATCTCCACCGCATCCAACTGATTTACGGTGTCGATGAACTTGTTCACGTGACTCGCGACAGGTGTCCCCTCAGCCATGCGTAGGTTGAACAACTTACGCATGAGATGTACCTTGTTGTTCGCGGATGGTTTCTCATACATGTCGGTGAGGATCTTCATCATCCCCATCGTCGTCGTCTCTCTTGCGACGTTATGTGCTACACTCCTAGATAGTGTTAGGCGGATCACTCCCAACACTTGTCGGTCTAAGAGTTTCCACGCCTCCTCGATGGTCGTGGTCGGCCTTTCCTCAAGGAGAAGAGGCTGATGCATCTTCTTCCCGTAGAGGTAGTCCTCTATTTGCATTCTCCAGAATGCGAAGTCCTTCCCGTCGAACTTCTCGATCCCGTGTGCGGTTCTGTCTTCTTTCGCCATCGATCTTCCTCAGCTCTGATACCACTTGTTAGGGTCGATACAGGCGAACACAAAGAAAGACAGAAAACTAAACCGAGCACACACACTTTGATAACGGAGTTCACCCAAATTGGCTACGTCTCCGGGCCGCTACACGTGGCACTTAATATTATTAAGAGGATTACAAATGTAATCTAGCTAAATACAAAGCTATGGTTCTCTCGCAAATAGAACTCTCTCTTTATAATGTAGAGGTGTTTGTGTAGGTGTAATTAAAATACAAGATATTGGGACATATAAATAGAACCCAACATGGGTCATATTACAATTCCAAGCGATGTGGGATAATTATAAAACATGGCCAAAGCTCATTTGGCTCCACAACTCAACATATAAACCAAATAAAAATTGTGTATATTATACTGAACTTGTATATTATACATTTATACCATAAAACTTCTAGGAAGTTGGTTTGGATTCAGTTTGATTAGTCATGATCTGATCAGTATGTGACAAATTGAATCCATAGATATGAAAAAAACTATATGTACGTACCTATATTCCTTTGATGCCCTAATATCCTAACCAAGATTCAGCTTCATGATGCCGTGTTCTCACGTGTGTTCAAAGCTTTGTTCCGAGACTGGAAAGCACATCAATTAACACTACCATAGCAGAGAAGTGTTGGTATTGGCAAAATCAAATGGATACCGGATGTTGGTATTGGCAAAATTTGGAATATTATCGACTATCCTGACTGCTATAGGTATATAGGAACTAATTTGGTCTGGTTGTGTTTTAAACAGAAATTTCATGAGGAAGGTAATCAAATGTAACACATTTTTTATTTTTTTTGTAACGTATCGGGCCTTGCACTTTAATTGCATAGAAGAGAAGTGTATTGTTTATGGTCAAGCACCCATAATAGCTTCTTCCAAAACTCACTAGTAATAACCAAAATGAACAAAGAGACCAATTACGACGGGTAAACTGATTGGAAATACAGAACTAGGCCAAAATTTGCTAAGATGAGGGAAAAAGCTATAAGACTAATAATGCAAATCCCATCATTTCCAAACCAAACCTACCACAATAAAACTTTTATTCGTCTCCTTGTCGGTTCAAACCTTTTTAGCTCCCTTGTTGCTCCATGATTAATATGATCAATAGACAAAATATCAAGAGCAAACTCAAGCTTGGAAATAGAAATTATCATTATTAGGATTAAGCAAAATCCTTAATTAGCTAAGAGCATTCACATTTCACTCACCAAATTATACTTTCTCTATAATTGATGAGTTTTATTTCAAAAAATCTCCAACATCAAACTCACAATCAACTCTCTATTCTTATATAATACTACTATAACTATTTACAAATAGAGACTAAATAGTTCGCATCATCAATTAAAAATTAATATAACTCACTTTAAACATATGTATGTTATTTTTCCAAATATGAATTTTATATTAAAATATAATATTATTGATAGAGAGTATGTTTTGATGAGATTATAAAACGTAAATAATTATTGTTTATTTGTGTTGATAGGGTATGAGTTGTCTCTCTTCTTTGATGGGTGGGGTGCTTTTTTTTTGCTTTATGGAGCAAATAATTTCGTTGTTGGTAGGAATCTTCTTTGCTCGTATAGTATTATTAAGTACAGTACTTTATGCCGGGGGAAAATGATTCTCATATAAAAAAATATAAACCATATTCAGTGTTGGTACAGTTATTTTGGTGTAACATGGTCTACAAATTCTTCCAATGTTTAATAGCCAGCGGACCAAGTATTATGTAAGATTATATCTTCAAAATTTATACAAATATCATTTTTCTATGAGATTTTTACTCGTATCAGTTTTATGTTATCCTCTAATCATATAATTAAAAATACGATGAATGATCAGAAATATTTATACTGCAAATAGTCATACAGACCATTAAGCACCCCCTGTTCTTGATGATGTGGTACAAAAGACAAGTGTGGCTTAAAAGAATAATAACCAATTTTTTTATTTTTTTTTATGATTTATGAAGAATGGAAAAGTTGTCCATGTTTGCGACGCCACAATCAAGTAAAATAAACAATAATGCACTATGTGGAAACGTAAATCGTTACAAAATTGGGCTGTTAGATTTGATGGAACAGTTCACTTATGTGCGACATGAAATACTCTGATATACGGCACCTAAGTTGTTATCGATTTGTAATTACCAGCCCTTCTCGTCCAGCCGCAAATCATTTCTAATAATAACTTTATAAGCATGAAAGTGCGTTGTTAAATACAGAACTTGGCTGATTGAGTACAAAAGGATAAAATTATTGTAATGAGTTCTTATACTCATATACCATATCAATAAAATTCAAAGCATTCATAATAATAGAAGGTTTTGCCAAAGATAAAGTCTAGCAAGAGGAGCATCTTCCATTATGAGTAAATAAACACTTCATTTGCTTTTGTTCGCTTCTCTTGTAAGCAATATACTCAGCTGAAATGATAACACTTTTGTTTTCTTTTTTATGCTCCTCTTGTAAGCAATATACTCTGTTGAAATGATAACAATATTGGAACACCAGGATTTGATTTACAAAAAATAAAATAAAAATACACAGCTTATACTGATTCCCGTTCGTGGCAGCTATTGACTAAACCACCAGAAAATACAAAACATATATGTGAAAAACATGTAAAACGAGATGTTTCCTCGCCATTTGTCATAGAAATGCAGAAAGGGTTTTCAGCTTTTATGTTCAACAAATTTACTTATTTGCCCCTCCTTTGTAGTGCATCTGGCTAGTCAACGGAGATCCTTTGGGTTTTAGAATGACAAGGTTTCAAGAATTAAACGAAATACACCCAGCTCTTTTCTTAATTAGCCTAAAATAAGCCAGCTTCTCTGCATAAAAGTTGCATCCAAGTTGCCAAACAAACCCTGAGCAGCCCTAAATATATAGTGTACTTAAACCTTGAAGTTGTACTAAACACAAATTTTCCCTATACATAAATATCGAGTTAAAAATTACATCGCCCAAAGCGCAAATTGTAACATGTCAGCTAAAAGTGTACGACAATCGTACAGGTACATGTCCTTAGATCGCTGTAACAAGTACCACACACCATAACTAGCATATTACTATATAGCTTCAACTACATATAATAAACGAGCAGCATATGAATGGTAAATATCGATGAGAAAGTAAATGCCATTCCGTGCAAGTAAGATGCAGACTATATACCCCAACTAAATAATAAACCAGATGTTTATGAGTGACGAATATCGATGAGAAATTCAATGCTATCGCATGAAAATAACGACGCAAACTATAAAGAGTAAATGGAAAACAATGCAAGACTCGGAATGGACACTGCAATTACTGTCCACAACCTTTTTGAATAGTCAGTGACAAAAGATATACTAAAAGAGCAGCACATATTGTTTTCAGAAATCTATTTAATACAAAATCACCCGCTTACAGAAATATAACAACACCACCACACAACAAAAGGCTAAAAGCATTAATGTGCAAGAATTAGCAGCGACAGAAATACCCACATCTTATGCTTTTGTGGAATAAGTTGCCGATTTATCATCATCGTCCAAACTCAGACCGCTGACCAAATACTTTCCTAATCAAAGGAATGAGTCCAATCAAAACTATCTGAAGATGTTCTGAGCTGTTCAAACAAATGCCAACTTGCCCAAACCCACTGTTATTTAAATTTGCACTAGCAATCAAGTTAGTAGATTTCCCAACTGGGATTTGAGACTGTAAATTCCCCGCAATAAAAGATATCCATGCAAACCCATTACAGAAATACCCAATGGATGATTATTATCTATTAAAGTAGGCATCGAAGTTCCACCCATATGCCACATCACCACGACACATCATAACACCTCCAGATGAAACCAAGCCCAGCCGTTCGTTCATAACAAGTTCATCCTTGATTTTAAATCCGGCAGATAATTCATCTCCTGACTTAGTAACCATAGAGCCAGCCAAGACCTTATTTTTTTTATAATTACATAAATTTGTTTCGCTGTGGAAAGTGAAATCCATGTTGTTTCCCAGATTATGTATTTCAAGGTCTAAAGAAGTAATTTTCCCCTTGCTGTGCTTTATAGTGCTGGCCAATTCCATTGGCATATTTGCTCCTTTTTTATCTTTCTTGATCTGGCTGGAGAAAGAGAAGGGAAACCGTTTTCTAACCAGAAAGAGTTTTTCTACATAAACGGCATCATAACCAACGTCATGGTCCCAACTTTGAGGCTCAAAAGCAGGTTTCAAAATCCATGAATTAGGATAATCAATTTCACGATATCAACAAGTTGGATTATCAGAATCAAAAGCAACGGGTAACGCTAAATCTGACATAATAACCAGAAACCATGCAGGACCACCACTCTCTTCTTTGATATTATCATTGTTCTCGGCCGTTAATTCATTAGCAGAATCTGCCATTTTCTTCATCATCTTCCTTTGTATTTTCATAAAAAGTTTTCCCCTGTACATTAATTCAGTAGAATACGCTTCTTTCTGGTCCTTGGTGAGTTTTTCTACCTGGTCTTTCGTTAGCTGTTCAAAGGGTGGAAGCTTTTCATATTCGCTCTCCTCCTCTGAACTCAATGACTCATCGATATCCTCGTCATCACCAAACTGTTCTTCTGAGAGTTTTAGCTTTGGCTTTGACTGGAGAAGCTTTGAGAGGAGCAAAAGTAAAGAATGTGCTCCAGTTCCAGTGGGGAAAGGCTCGCCAGGTGGACTATCTTGCAACTTCAAAAGGGTAGTAACCTCGGTCAAAATTTTACAAGCACATGACAAAAGTAGCATATGGGGTTTTGAAACATAACCGTTTGGCAACACTCTCTGGCCAGACCTGTCGGTGCAGATTTGTCGGAATTAAAAAAAAGTTAAGCTAAAAACCAACTGTATTGTATTTAAAAAAGCTTTCGTTTCATTTCATATCTATCTGTTAAATCGTAAGAGTGGTAACCAAACAATTAGTTATGTCATTAAAGGATTGTATCTTTGTAGGTTGGAAAGTGTCATTAGAATTCTATATAGGCGACTTGTAAATCAGATATTTATGGGAATAAAATTGAAGAGTTTGGTACTTATTATTTATATTTGGATTTGGTATCCAAAAAACCCCTTTTTGGTAAAACACTAATTTTTTACTCCAATTTTTTGTTCACCTATTTTTTCGGCATACTGAGTGATTTTCCACCAACGAAAGAGGGATCATGAGCCTCCTATCACCAGTTGCTACTCGAATAGCTTCTTGGAGGACATGAGACCTGTTATAAAATTGAGCAATCCTTATCTATTAACGTGTACCAACAAAATATACAGAGAACAGACAAATCTTTAATTCTAATACACAGTCATAACAGTATAAATCAGCATTATCTGTTGCTTCCTCTGTTACAAATATACTATCCTAAACTTGTATATCATATGAACCATTTGAATTATAATTGATTTCACTGAATATATGAGTCAATTAAATATAGCTCGAATATGTTAAAACTGAGACCTGTCTGTGACAAACATTTCATAGCTTGTATCAGTGCCATTTAAGCCCTCCGGAGGAATAGATACCGCATGAGTAAAAACGATAATAGTGTCAGACCAAATTCCCTTGCCAAAAATATCGGTTATAGTTCTTACCAACGGCATATCATTACAAACTCCAATTTGCATATCTAGCCGATCAAGGTACAAAACAATGTCCAGGGGAGATTTCTTGATAAATCTCTTAACCGAGTTTAGGATTTTCTCATTCTCTCTCTTGTCAGACCAAGAAGGAAGTAGGCCGGGTGTGTCGATCACACGGATCTTTATTCCTTGTACGTTCCGATAACATCTTGAACCTTTTTCGTACCATTTTGAAATGCATCAGTGTTAAATATAACTTCGTCAAATATTGAGTTAATGGTACCGACCCCAGTTTTCCCAATTACCATGATTGTGAAAGAAAAATCCAGCGGCATTTCCCCAGCTGCCTCGAGGCACAGCCATCGTGTTAGCTTTCTCAAAACTAAACTTACCAACACTCCTTTCGTTTCTCCGTCCTCTGAAATGCTCAGCGAGCCAGATTCGGTATAAAACTTGGGCTACAATGACGTTGTGGTGGGTCTGTCCGAGCTTATGAGCAAGTCTCAAAAATGTCACCCTTATCATTTGGAGGTTTTCACGTATCTCGTCACATTCCTCGGTTTCTTCATTTTGCGAGTCTTCCATTATCTGGCTTTGTATATGAGATGACTTGGTGTTGACACGTGGCAGGTGCACAATGTGGGGAGACAAGCACGGCCAATGCCAGGTGGACTAGCTGGTAAAGAGGAAATGTTGTTAACCATGTTAGTTACGGGATTGGTTTCTTCTGGCTCATTTTTACCTGGAGTATTTGGAATTTCAGTTTTTTTGGTATCATCATTACGAGACTTTGGAGATTTATCAGCAACCCAAAATTGAGAAAAGTCAGCTCTTTCAACTCCCGTATCAGATGCTTTTTCTTGAATCTTCTCAACAGTTTTAGTTGTAGCGTCATCATAAATGGGTGATTGGTGGTTTACCTTCCGATATTCTTTTATCTCCTTCAAGGAAGATTCGGCCTTTCCATTCAGTTGGTCGTGAACTAAGCCGGGTGTGGCTAATAATAAGAGTTCCAGTTCCTCTCTTTTCCACCGCTTTTCATCACAATACTTCTCCTGATTTTGAGTTCGTTGAAACAAATAACCGAAAGCAAGTCAAAACAAGAATGTTCAAAGAACAAAAAAGGAAAACAATAAGAAAATAAAGATAATAACCAACTCCTGGTCTAGCAAGATTTTCTATACAAATTCCCCTGTGCAAAATTTAAAAGAACTTTCTGAACTTGTATATCCATAAGCCTGAATAGTGGATACACAGAAAACTGGAAGGAAGAAAGAAAGAGCAGGCCATCGAATGATTTTTCGACCATAAAGCAACAAAGAAAATATTGAAACTTAATAAGACTCACTTCACACACTCTAGACACCAAAATTCTCTACCCAGATTAACGACGGCAAGTCGCAAATTATCTTTGTTATGCCTCCCCAATTATGCATCTACTGAGAAACAAATAAACAAAAGACTAATCACAAAGGGACAATTATTCAACAAAAGAGCAATATAACATCAGAAGAACTAAATCAATGTGGCAAGTAACGAGAAATTAGATGTTCGATGTAAGACATGTCAGCACCCCATGCCCAATTCCAATCATAATGATTTCCAAGGGTACAAATGTCAGACAGGCACGACATGGTTGGTGAACTTTGCTCTACTAGAGTAGGTTTCTTCATCTATCATTGAACCTCTGTATTGTCTTTTCTTAAACTCAAGATTGGTTAGTTAGTTAGTTGTTATATTAGTTGGACTTTGTAATAAGTATATTAGGGCATATGAGCTTTTTGCTAATTAGACAAGAGGTCTCCCTCATCTTTACGAGCAGGGTAGCATCTTCAAACTATACTAAGAAGCTTTTTGTTCTTTTTTCTCTCTAACCTATACAATCCCCGATTTTGGGTCAACAAACTTAAGAAGTTGCTCGAGGTAAGTTTGCACCTTACGAAATGAACGGGCATGGGCTGAGCTACATGGATACTGAGAGTTGGTGCTGCAACCCTGCAATTTACAAGTATGCTATATTTCTATAAGGAGTTTTCAAAGTAGTTTACTGATATTATGTTCTGCAAACCCGCAAAACAACATTTATATTTAGCAACCCTAGAATAGAAAATGCTGGCTCAAACGCTACCCACAAGTGGATTGTAGTTCGTCAATTTCAATGGAAACGATTAAGAGTTAACTCTTGAAGGATATTTCGTTGCTAAAAAGACCAATTTTAACAACAAAAAACATCAAATCACTCTGCACCTAACTAGTGGATGAGAAGTGAGAACAAATCAGACATATAATAGCGCCACCTCTCCCACTATGTATGTATCAAATCCAATATACAAAACAAACAAACGAGAAGATGTGAATTGAAAACAAGGAGTCTTAAGTCTCTTCTTCTTTATCAAATGACATTCTAAACTTAATTATACTCCTGGTTAAGAATTTCTCACTAAAACAATGACCAATACACCAATGACACCTAGCAAGATGTTCAATAGAAATCACAAGAATCAACAATCCCTTTGAGAACTGCTATCACTTCATAGTATTAATTTATGCTTCAGAAAACATGAATACACTGAAAATAAACACCAAAATGAAAAGTCCCACTTCAAATTAGAGAAATAAAAACTCCCTAAATCTACAGCAGCTTTCTAGCTTATTTATGAAGAAAAGTTTCTTACTTAAAAATCTACGCATTTGCTTTCATTTGTCAAGCTTCTAAACTGAGCTTTTCTAATTCTATGAACTAGACAGAAAAGCTTTCAGCTGGGTTGACCTAGTTTTTTTTGTAATTATAAAAGTGGACAACGGAGGGAGTAAAAGGTTCGGCCACCATTACAAATATTTTCTTACAGAATATTTGGACTGACCAGCTATTGCTAGATTTACCCATAAACACGTAAATCGTTTATTTTAGCAACAAGACCAAATTGCTTTGCACCTGGTAAGTAGATTGGAACAGAAAACCACACACCAATCTATCTCTACCTTTACTACTACTTGCTTATTATGTATCAAACCCACCATTTCAATGCAAGTACTTAACAAATCAAGGTATCACCTATGCAGTTTTCACAAGTGCTAATTAAAAGACAATACGGAACAAAAACAAGCGAATCTCTCCATACTTGACTAAAAATCATCCCAATAATCCAAGTCCCCTTCTCCTTCATACTGCATTCTAAACTTATACTTAAGTATGTCTCACTAAGACAATGACCAATACACAAATTCACCTACACGATAATTAATCCAAAAAAAAAACTTAATTTCAGAGAAAACAATCGACAAAATAAAAACTTCGACTCCAGATTAGACAAAGTTAAAACCCCTAATCTATAGCAGCTCTTTAGCTCCACTGTTGTATTCTTCTATTTTTCTCTGCTTTATTTACACTAAAACGTATTTAGATTTCACTTGCCAAGACTCTAAGCTGAGATTTTCCACTTTTATGGAATAAGGGTCCGTTTGGTAAAAACAAAACTGATTTTTGGATTTTTTGTTTTTAAAATATGCGGGTGTTTGGACATTCATTATTTAGCTTTTCAAAAGCTAATTTTTAGGCTAAAAAATCTAAAATTCAAAAATATGATTTTTCAGTGGATTTTTTAAATAAAGTATTTAATACCAAAAAATCTGTTGCCAAAGCATTGAGAGCTGGCTAGACCTAGCTCTTCTGACAAAATGAAAAAAAATAGATTTTTGTTTGAAACTTTAACCAAACAAACACTAAAACTTGGTATCCAGAACAATTTATTCACACACCCAAAACAAATATAAAACAGCAATTTTTATTCAGCCATTGAGTATCTAACAATAGAAGCCCAATTTTTTGCAAACACGAAACCCTAAAAAACAAACCAGAGTACGTAAAAAATAAGAGAAAGTGAGAATGAGCATAGATTGAGTGGGGTTTATTGGTATGTAGCGTGATAATCAAGTCATGCGCAACAATCTATATGCGTGTCTAATATTTTATTTTTTCAGATAGTAGTTCTAATGTCAAATAAATTGATTGATTAAGGTTTTATTTATATGTATTCAAATTATTATAGTAATAATATAATAATAAATGATAAAATTCTAATATATTTTAAAAGGAAAGAAATTTTTATTTTATTTTTAAAAATTATCGAATGTTTTAAATGAAATAAAACGTTCATGAACAACTTATGTTCGGCTCGTTAAACCGTCAAACATTCGTTCGTTTCTACATAAACATGAACAAATGTTTCAGTTAATGAATATGAAAATAGCGCCGGAAACCTGCAAAATTCTGTCCAAACTCAATTGTCGTTGTCACCGTGGAGTGAAGCTCGATGACGGTAAAAACAACGACAACCCTCAAAAGGGTCATCGAAAAACTCGATCCAATCAAACAAGCTCGATTTAGTTATTACTTAGACAAAATAAATCAATGAAGGGTTGATTTTACCAAGTAATACAGATAAAAGCTAATCACTCAGGGGTTGGTTACCATGTAATATCGTTAAAAATGTATTGAAGCAATTTAAGAAGAGATTAAAAGTCGTTAGAACAATTTTGGGATGACCCGAGGTATATGTAATGACGTGATATACTGTTTTATAAAATGTTATATGCTACTGGTATATTGCTATAAAAACGATCATATATTTATTAGAAAAGTCATCATGTGCGATTAACACATCAAAAAAAGGTCAATAAGATATATAAGACGATTAAACGTCCCGTTATAGAATTTAAATCTTCGAGACTGGACTTACAAAAAAAAAATTAAAAATTGAAAGATCGACTTCACTGATCTAGAAAATAATTATCCATTTGATTCCCGCAATGCTTATTATAAGAGATTTGGTTTCCGTTGTTTGAATAAAGTACGACGCTCATCCTTCTGTGGTTCTTTTTGCGTGTTACATCAAGAGTCCCCATATATAGTCTGACCCAACTTTGAAATCGCCCCCGTCGACCTTTGAAAAAATAATTTTAGTTGGTTTTCACAGGGTGAATTAATTTCTGAATATACATCACAAACGTCAAAAGCTAATAATATTATTACAATTTAGGGGACCAAATGTACCGTTTTTAAATTACAGAGATGAAGTCACATAATTATAACTACGGAGATCAAAAGTCACACAATTCTGTTTTTCGTTCGGTATGGGGAAAATGATGGAACTTGCCTCTATCGGGGTAGGAGGCTCTCCCTTTTACCCTTTCAATCGGACCAATTATTGTTTGACACCAATGAAGGAGACTAGCAAAAAAAATATTGCTATTCTCATGTCAAAAAAAAAGTTATATCTTTATACTTATGTAAAAATTATATGTATTTATAATTTAATAAATTATTTCCTACATCTAATATATTTTTGTACTAAATTATTTTTAGTCTCGTGCACCTTCTCGGTGTACTCAATTAAATGTTAAAAAAGATTTTACTATCATAACAAATTTTTTTCCTTATACAAATCAAAATTACATAATGTTATATATAAATTTTTAACTTAATAAGTGAACATATGATCGTTTATAAATTATATATTATGACTTCAAATACTAACTAACTGGTGCCGGTAAATATAACAAATTATAATTATTTGATTAAAATACACACATAACCGGGTGCATTCCTTGTGTATGACCAGGGGTTGCCATCGCAACCTCATCATTTTCAATAATTTGATTTTTTTTCTATAGTCTTTTACGAAATAATTTATAGATAGATCATTTTGGCAACCACTTAAATTTTATTTCCAGTAACTTCTTATAAAATTATATATTGTTTATGCAATTATATACCACAACATTTTTTGTAGTGATACTACATAAATATTGATAATTCTAAATGCTAAAGCAAAAATAAAATGACCAAAAATCTAAAGAAAATAAAATGTAAAAATGTTTGTAGTGACTTTACTTACAATAGCAACAACTATGGATTTTTATTTACTACTAGCATTACATACATTAATTTAACACGATTTCGGATGCTTATATCCTTTCATTATATCATATTCTAAGCTCTGATATCTACTTAGTTAAATTATTATTACAGAAATTATAAAACAACTATTAAAATTAAGAGAATGAATTTTTAATTTTTTTTTTGCACAAGTGAAAATTTATGTCCACACAAAATTAGGTAAACATGGGCTGATTTTTTTTTTCAACCCCAAAACTAATGTGTTGGTTCCGCCCATGTATATGACTATACATTTTTATACTTGTTGCTTTGTAAAAGCTAAAATGATATTTGATTATAACATATTTATTTAGCTTTAAGTTTTTAACTAATGATGTAAAAACATTAGTTTAAATATATATTTTCTACCTATTTTATAAAATTCGTTCGAGACGATATATATTCAAAATAACAAAAATAGATTGCAAACTAATTGAGTGCACCGAAGAGGTGCATGAGACTGGAAATAAATCAACAATTATTCTACAACTTTTAGTTTTAGCTTATTGCTAATTTTTAGTAAAAAATATATATTAGATGTAGGAATAATTTGTTAAATTATAAATGCATAAAATTTTGACATAAATATTAGTAATTAAGATATCACTTTTTTTTATACTTCATCCGTCTCAAAATATTGGAACACTATGTATATACGTGCAATTTTAACCGTCAAATATCTTGTATTTAAATTGTTGAAATGTAAATTTTTAAAATTTGTTCATATAGTTTAACATTTGAACTATGCGATTAATTTTTAAAAAACCCGATTTCGACAATTTAGTTATGAGTTATTTGTCGGTCAAAATTGTACGTAGTTGTATAGTACCAAAAATTTGGAACGCAGGAGTATGAGAATAGCGAGATTTTTTCTCTCTTAATCTCTTTTACCGGTATCAATTGGGTCCAAATGAGAGCCTAGGAGGGAGAGTCTACTACCTATACTTCCGGGTAGGAATCAGGGAAATTTGGTATTGTCAACTGGAAAGTAAAATAAATACAATGGCAACATGTTTCTATCCTATTTGCTTGCATGATTAGTAGTTCCGGAGTTACGGCATTCGAAAATGTGGGATCGAATAATAAAAGGAGAGGCATGATTAGTAGTTCCGGAGTTACGGCATTCGAAAATGTGGGATCGAATAATAAAAGGAGAGTACACGTAAATCCGGTATTACAAATACCACACTCCTCCTATTATTACAAATGACCGTATTTGGGATCATTTGATATCTCGTTGAACTAATAGCCTCATTTATGTTTGCACACCCAAACATAGTATTTATGGGTCCCATTATATTTAAAATTGTATACCGCATCCCGTCCCAACCAAAAAAATCTGTCCCTAGCTGTAACACTTATTTTTTTTATCCATCCTTTAGAGGTAAAATCTACGAAATTTTGCATGCGACATGGTTCGAATCCCGACGATGAGCATGATATACTCGGATAACAAGCACGTCGCTACCAACCACTTGGTTAGCTGTAACACTTATTTAAACTCCAAAATTATTAAGCAACTACCATTCTCCTCTAGTCCGATGTATATATAGTGACTTGCATAGTTGCATGTCTCTTTGATAGGGAACGGTAGCTTTCAAGTTTTGATGTTTTATAGGTATTCAAATAAATAAAGAAGTATAATAATGTAAAGAACAATCTACAGCGTGTATGCACAATTTAATGATTTATGATCTCTTTATGGACACACTTCTTTTTTTATTGACGATGATGATAAATGTCCTATACGTCAACTTGTGAATATTGCAAAAAATTATATCTGGAGTTGTATGTTAATTGTTAATGGTGTATATAGTATGAAACTATAACGATTTTTGTAGCGTTGAAAAAACTATGTTTGTCCCGCTTAAGTATTGTTGGTTAAAAAAATTGTAACTACTTTTGTATAAACATTAAAATCTCAGTTTTTAAGATGGTCATAAAATTCGACAACTTATAAACATATATAAAACCGAAAAAATGAGTTTAAAAATATAATATTGTGTGTCAAAACAAGTTCTTTCTAACATTTTGTTTAACTAGTTCTTGTTATTATGGGTTTTAAGTTTAATTTCTGTTGTAATAAGCTCGTTGCCACCATTCATTACTGATGAAATAGTGGGTTACCCACCATTCATTATTATGGGAATTATTTGTGTCAGTGATACAATTTAACTTCTTTGCTTGATCATTAAAAAGATGCATATATTATCAAACATAACCAAACAATATGGGTTTAATCATGGATGCTGGCCAAGCATGGTGTATAAATGTTTGGATGTGTTTGTATTTTTATTTAAATAAGTATAGTCACTAGTTGATGAAATTTATGAAAATATTTTTTTCCGTTATTATGTGGCGTGTTTGTATCAAATACTAAATTTGTAATTGTTTTTAATCAAAAGAAACAACAGAATGAACATAAACAAGAAGAAAAACTGAAATTATAATGTTCTCATGCGTATTATTAGAAGACAGTAACTTCGGACGTTAACTTATTGTATGTCCTCTGGTGTTTTAGCTGTACGTTTTGCTTGGAAGTTGGAATATAGTAATTAGTAATGACGTCTTTATACGTAACAAAGATGAAGTATATATAATTATTCACCAGAATGCAGATATGGTATGGCTTGAATGATTTTACAAATGACTAGAATTGGCTAAGGATTTTATGAGTCACAATCTTACTTTGGTCACATTTGTTAAGGTCTATTGGTCTATTTCTTACTTCGTCACTCTTATACTTGCTCATTCCCATGTTAAGTGATCACCACTATGAAACCAGGTGAAAAATATTTGACATTCGAAATCTCCTATATATCTAGATTCAAAATCTCCAAAATTTAAGTAAAATTTTAAATACTAAATTATGTAGTTAAATTTAAAAAGGCTCACTTTTACGATTTAGATTATATTAAAAAAAAAACTCAAGTTGAAGTTGCATAATTTATATTAATCAACCAATTTGATATCGATGAAATCATGAGCTTAGATTGATGTTAGAAATCAAATAATCACTTAGGAAATATGAAGAAAGTTGCACGTTTTCAAATTCTGATTGCGTGTGATGGAACATCCAATTTATTTCCGGGGATCTTATCTAATTATGATGATCTTGATTTTGACTCGCAAGCATTCGATACACCCCAGAACATGTAAAATATATGGCACCCAAGTAATAGTATTTTGGTATTTTAGCCTAGTGTAGTCAGTTAGTTCACATGTATTTCATATATATATATATACATAATATAGTTTTTGTTGATCTCGCGAAAAAATAGTAACTCACTCTCACTTACTGTTTATGTAAAATGAGGTTCCGCTTATGTAAAATGAGGTTCCGCTTAATATATGCCAGTCATTTTCATTTACAAACAGATATCGTATTTTCTCAACTTTCCAAAGTATAGTCAAATTTGTCGTTAATATCACTCGTGTATGCCTACTTCTCTTAAGCTCTAGCATCTTGCTCACACACACTTGATAAAGAGAAATACAAGTATAGGAAAAAATGACAAGACTCCTAGTAACTGTAATTGTTTTATGTATCATCACCAAACCCATTGTTAATGGTGTAGGTGATGGACCAATAGAAGTAGAAGAGTGGATAAAAAACCATAGATTTGCTCAACAAAAAACCACAAATTTCCACTTTTATTTTCATGACTTGCTACAAGGCAACAATATAAGCGCTGCGATTGTGGCTCAAGCCAACATGACTGCCACGTCACCCACCGTCTTCGGTCTGCTTACCATGATGGATGACCCGCTGACAACAGGCCCAGAGCTTTCGTCCTGCTCACTGGGCTACGCTCAAGGGTTTTTATGCTTCGGCCTCGTTAGAGGAAGTAAGCTTTTTATGTGGTATAAGCTTTATTTTCACCAAGGGAAAAAACAAAGGGAGCACTCTCTCGGTTTTGGGACATAACTCGCCTCTACATATGTACCGGGAAATGCCTATTGTTGGTGGAACGGGTCGTTTCCGACTTGCCCGAGGGATTGTTACATTGAAAAACTATTACCTAAATTTCACTGCAGGTAATGCTACAGTTGAGGTCCATGGAGTTGTTCTACACTACTAGACTTTGTTAGTTTAATTGCCACCTTCTTTTGCAAGTTATATCTGTCGGTGTACTGTTTTCACGTTGTTTTGTGCTTAATTTACTGAATAAAAAGCTCTCTTGTTTAATGAAGTATACATCCCAACCGCAACTATTATTAATTAAGTTTTAGTACATGTTTTTATATAAGTCGGTTGATTTCAGATCTAATATCTTTTTTGATGTACATTCTGTTTATGCATTTCATCAAATTACATATTTGAGTTCGTCGCGGGTAGTGATGGTAATTTCGCGGGTTTCAACCCGATCTGACCCGACTCGTCGCGGGTCGGATAAAAATGCAATTCTATTCGGGTCGGGTCTAAATGGGTAAATGTACAACTTAAAAAGTGTAAGTTAAAACTCTGATATTAATCAACCAATTTGATATCGATGAAATCATGAGCCTAGATTGTTGTTAGAAATCAAATAATCATTTAGGAAATATGAAGAAAGTTGCACGTTTTCAAATTCTGATTGCGTGTGTGATGGAGCATCCAATTTATTTCCGGGGATCTTATCTAATTATGATGATCTTGATTTTGACTCGCAAGAATTCGATACACCCCAGAACATGTAAAATATATCGCACCTGTTGTAGTTTATTATTGGACTCTTGAGCTTGTACTTTATGGGCCCAAGTAGGCTTATAACCCTACCACTCTATCTATATAAAGAGTGTTAGGGGTCTTGTATTTCACATTCATTCATATACATTCTGATTAATAAAGACCATGTTGTTGTCTCTCTCTATATTCTCTCTTTATATCTATATACATATATATATGAGCTAATATGTCATACAACACGTTATCGGCACTTTGCTCGCGGAGAATAGATTATTGTGATATTTGTTCAAAGAATAGCTCGAATACTGAGTTATAAACATACGGCGAAATTTTGAATTCTTTAGCTATATCGACCTTCACCAACATACCGTGCGTAAGGTACCAAATTTAAAACTTAATTTATTCCATATATGTGATCGCACGTACTATTTTATGGATAACTAAAACATGATAAATATATATCCCGTAGTATATAATCCATGTGTATTAGAGTTTGTTACTTGTATGTATAACTATATATGATGGTAACACACATATTGTTGATTATAAAATCATATTTGTTGATAAGACCATACACAATAACCCAAACTGCATATATTTGTTGCAAAAAAAATTTATGCGTGATAGATTTTTTTCACTGTCTAACATGATCAATCTGTTTATAAAAACTACTTATATGTAATATGTATAGTGTACTGTAAAATTGTATTTTCATACAAATAAAATCAGTAAAAGACATAATGGGGTTGTAAATCGGAAATCATGTAATTGTAAAACATGTATTAATATGTCGGATTAAATCTGTAACAAACTGAAAACCGTATGGCTGTTTTGTAATTCGCTGAAACTATTGACTGTGCATGTTAATTACTAAAGGACTAAACTGAAACTTGTTTGAAATTATGGACTGAAGCTGTAATAATGCTGTAAATAGATATATAGTTTGCTGAAATTACACGGATAGTCCCTGTAATATATTACATGTATAAAAACAGTATATATGTGTTATAAAAGTCAATATTCGGTATAAATATCCACCCACATGCATATCTATATTTATTAAAAAGGCAAGTGAATAAAAAAATTGCACGTTAATTAAATAAATTTATGTGTTTCCATATAAATTTAATATTGCATGATTTAGTTACCATGTATAAAACTTACACATAAAAATAATAGATTTGTATAATATTAATTTATATCTTGCTAGTGTAAAATTGGTAAATAAAATATATTACTAACATGCATGATTTAGTTACCATGAATAAAAACCTACACATATAGTAGTATAATAATAATATATTGTGTTAGATATTGCTGGTGTAACTTTGGTAAATACTAATATAAATTGATTACATTAATTTAGATTCCTTATTAAGAAATATGTACTACCATGCTACTGCTATATTATTTAATCATGCAAGCAGGTACGATCTATGTATTTATTTACTGCCATGTACACTTGTGTAAAATATGGTAATTTGCGGTCATATATTTTCACATTTAAATTGGAAAAATTATGAACTTTCCCCAACTAGGCTCACCTATTTGGATACGATGTCTAGAAAAGATATAGGCGGAAGTCGATATCCTAATGAGGTCGGGTTTTAAGTAGCATTCGTGCTCTCCACCCTCACCGTCTTTCCTGGTCGTTTTTCAAGTAGAGCTACCGAAAGGGGTTGACTAAATAATAATTTCCCCGAGCGTGTTTATATAGTGATGTATGTTTCGCCGAATTGGTGTCTCTATATCGACATGTTGTTCGATCAATGAGAATCTATTCACATTAAAAACAAAACTATTTTTCGAACATGTCGTTTCGAAATAAACTTTATGCTTGTGCAAACCATAAACATATAAACCAGTCGTTTTATATGATAAATAATCCATAACTCCCAACACATGTTGGATGCCATCTATGATGAGAAAAATCGAAAAAACATACTTGCGAAATGACTGTTTAAACGTTGATTTTAATCCGTCATCACATGTTACTCACCCTGATGTGTGAAAATGTGATGCCCAAAATTTTTTTTGGATGTCATCTTTGATGAGTAAAACACGAGTTTGTTGTTACCATCAGGATGAATGTCAAGGCATTGATTTTATTCCGCCGCCACATTTGAGACGTGATGATGTCTATGGTGAATAAATGTCTGAAATTGACATATTGGAGCAATCTTTCACCAAAATACTAGCTTGGAAATTGTATTCCATAACCAGTATTGTGAATTTATATTCACCATGTTCCTTTATCGCCCATCTGTTATTAGATAAGGAAATTGTCCCGGTGAGTAGTTTTAATCCTATTGGGTCAATGGCGAATTGTTTGCCTGATATTAATGCTCTTTGTGTATATTTTTTTTCCACGAATCGAGAACCGAGACAAGTGTTATTTGTCTCGAACTGTCGCGATCCCGATGAATCGCCTAGCCAAGCGAGATTTTAGACAATCGTCAAAATCGAAAGCATGTGGCTCCAAGACAGTAATTGAAAGGAGCAATATGGTCTGTTGTCACAAAGAAAGAGATAATGCTCAAGGAGGCAACTATATGCTATAAAGACAAAGGTCATGATCGGTTACTCCTTAAATAGTTCAAAACTATTATAAAGGTGAAAAGGCCGATGCTAATGTGGTTAAAGATAACTGAAATGAAACTCTTGAGACCCCCGGTTTTGTGGCTCAAATAAGTTTGGTACCTTTCTTTATTGATTTTGATAAATCATTGAGCCATTTTTTTCGCTCATCTGGATTATGTTTTTCCATTTGGATTATGATTTTTCCATTTGGACATACTTTTGAATTATGGTTTGCCTGTTTACGAAATTTCTCGAAATAATTTAAAGTGTTTTGAGCAAATTCCTTTGAAAAATGTGACCAAACTTTAAATTATGAAATTTTAGGCAATACTTGTGGGGTAGTTGATTTTTTTTTGGAAATAGTGGGTAACAGCGTACCACATAATTTCACCAACTATTTGCCTAAAAGAGTACTCAGTGACAACGATTCTGCACGTGTCGTTCCAAATCAAAATCTGTGGTAAAACCAAATTGATTTGTCAAATATGAGGTCTTATAGTCATGTAGGTCCTGTTGTACCTTATTGAGTTATAAAATATTCGAGAAAACCAGTGTTATCTGGTAATAGCTCATGAAAGAATTAAAATTTCTTTACATAGCCTCCATTCAATACGACCAAAAGCGTATTTTAGAGGAGTTGAAATGTCTTTCAAGTGGTTGCTACCACATTTTTTAAAAGCATTTAAAGTTACCTTATCATTTCGCCGTCGATTGATAAAGGATTTAGATGCTAAGACATGATTGTCTATACTATCATTCGCCTGTCGTTGATTGATCAAAGCATTTTGATATTGTGGCATTGACCGGAAGAGATATTCCCAAGTCAAAAGACGATGCTTGATTTATAATCGCATCGCATTTGGATTCTCTTTGAGGATATATTTCGTGATTAATTCGAAATTCATGCCACTAATGCTCACTTTTAAAGACTAGTATGTGTAAAGATCATGAAATGGACTCGTAGAATTCTTGTAAAGAATTGAAGGAGCTATTGTGGACTTATCCAACCATAACACGGACCATAAATATAAATGGTTATGGTTGATGCATCGACAATATGGTCACATTTTATTGTTGTCCACAGAAATACAGCATTTCCCAAACTTTTAGCCCTATCATTAAGTTGATGGCTCATGATCCGGATTATCCTGAAAAGTCTAGTCGACTTGATAATACCGAAGAGTAAAGAATCGAAATTTTGATTTGAATTACTTGAGTTTGGAAATTGAAACTGAACATCCTGTCGATTATGTTCAGACCCAAATGGACTCACAGAAAGTTTGATGATGCGACTGCAAATGGTTGCACGTACGTCTTGGTCTTGCGCACTAAGATTTATATTTCCGTGTGGGGTTATGCTATTTTGCTGCATTGGTCATTTATGAGGCCCATAGACACTCAGACACCATATGCGTACCAGCTGGTTACTGGTTATGAGCCAGAAGTCTCATATTAACGCGTGTTTGGAGTGCTTAATTAATATTTTGATTGAGCCGCTATAGCGTTCAAAATATGGACCTCTGAAGGGGGCATAAGTCGATTATGAATCCCCTGCCTATCATTTGATAGAGTAACTTTGACAAGCGATCTGTTTACCGCATGATATGCGAAAGTGACATCGCTAAGACTATTTTCTCCATCGTTAGGGGGAGATTTGCACGTTACCGTTGATAGGAAACAACGTGAAGTAATGTGGCATAACCCACTCAGTCTTAGCTTGATCTCCAAAACTGCACTTAGTGATAAGTTAGTGCATAGACTCCCTCAAGTCTAACTAAATGCCAGACAGATTTAATAACTTTATGAGATATCACGAGATCATTTATACTTGCTGCAAAATGCTTGCAAGGATAGACGTCCCTGTCGGACGCCGTGTTCTTGTCGTAACACATTGCTTTAGCCGAACCCGCCAAGTAAAGGACGCTGCCGTCGGCCAACAGTCTGACATCCTTCCCAAGATACAAGGAAGTTGACCGGTTCTTAATTCGTTTAGCCCTAGAGGTGGTGAATTGAAACTCATTTGTCGTACGAGATTATAAAGGATCAAGGAGATGTGTGATTTCCTTTTGTTGAGCTTAGAGTTCAATAATTGATTTTGATTATAACTTTGATTATGTTTTTAATGATTTTACGATTTCTCTATTTCGATGATATAATGCTTGTATTTTCCAAAAGTAGAAAATGTAAATTTCATAACACCACAAAGATAGAGCATTCGAAAACGAAGCCAACGGTTCAAGCGGAACCAAAATCGGAGCTAAAACGAAGAAGTTACGGGCTTTCAAACTATAACGAGAAATCCGGAAATTTGCCAGAGAAAAACGACCGATCATTTTGGACAAAACGACCGATCGTTTTGGTCCAAATTTATTCCAGTGAGTTCATCAATAAAACGACCGATCGTAATGGCAGAAACGACCGATCATTTTTGGTCCATTTTCTTCCAGAGAGATCGTTATAAAAACGATCGATCGACTACAGAAAACGACCGATCGTTTTCTGAAAACGACCGATCGAAATGCAGAAAATGACCGATCGTTTTCTGCAGATTTCAAAAACAACTTTTCAGCTTATTCTGGGAAACAGCTTAAACCTCTGGATAAAAGCCCTCAACCACTACCAACGGTCATAATACAAAAAATAGACTTTGCTGGCCATATAAACCACCCCAATCACTCTCAAAAGATCATCCATTCATAACCTTGATAATCTTTCAACCTCTCTCTATCCTAAACACTTAAAATCACCATTGGTGAGAAAAAATCTCTAAAAGAGAGAAATTGATGAGAAAGCAATAAAAGCTCAAATCAAGATCAAGCATCATCAAATATCACAAATTAGCTTATTTAGAAGCAATAAAATTGTGGGTGTTGTTTTACCTTCAACAATTTTGTAAAGAGTAAAGTATAAACTCATTTGTGAGCGAGTGATCGGGTAGAGACTTTGTAAGCGAGTGTTGCTTAAAAGCTCTAGGTCTTTTCATTCAGGATACTCATAGAGTGAAGGGGAGCTTAATCGGTTGATTAGCTCGTTAGGATTTGTAAAATCGAGAAGAAGATTATTAGTGAAATACTCGGTAGTACCGAGGAGAGGACGTAGGCCGTTTTGCCGAACCTCTATAAATCACGGTGTCATTTTCTTCCTTAACTTTTACTTTCCGCAACTTATATTTTGTTTATTTTCTTGCTTACGTTTGAATTGTTTAACGATTATTAACGCTTAAGCTTAGAATTGTGAAAGTTGAGTTGTTAGTTGCACTTAGATTTTAATTCTGGGAAAAAGCGCCAAAAACCTTATTCACCCCCCCCCCCCTCTAAGGTTTAGCCGCACGGGCCAAAACCTTCTCATCATAAGAATCTCGAAATATCTGTCGATCATGATATCTTAGACGATATTGAAGCGAAATGAGACTGTCATTGATTACTTGTTCATATATTCGGTGACGACTGATAATATGAGCAAATTATGACAGGAAACCATGTACTGTTGCCTGAAGTCAACGTAGAATAAACTGGACTAATGGAAACTTTCAATCCAAGTAGACTCCTTAGCGAAAGTGTGTTCGGACCTGTAGTTCCAACACCACCAATGTTAAACGAGTTCGTTTATTTGGTTATTCGTAAGGAAAAGTGATGAGAATAATGAGATTGTAGAATGCTCGCATAGTAGCGCAAGGCTTCTCTCACATCTTGGAATTGATTACGAGATGGTTGATTTTCTCGTAATGGACGTTATAACGGTCCCCCTACTTTATCAGTTTAGTAGTTTCCGAAAAACTGATTATGCAGCATGTGATTGTGGTCACTGTTTTATCTCTATGGGGATTTAGACAAAGAGATATAGATGAAGGTCCCTGTGTGACTTCATAATGCTTGAATCAAGTAGTTCATGACCACGGAACACGATCTCAATTAAATGAGACGTTCACTATATGGATTAATATAATCCGAGTGGATGTGGTATACCCGCCTAAGTGAGTACTCGATCAGCTTGGGATACTTGAACAAGTATTATGTACTTGCGTGTTTTATTATGCCATCTATTTTTGGATCTGCCTTCGAGATGAAGGATCTTGGGAAGACACGGTAGTGACTCAGCCTGATGATCGAGTCCCGTAAAAATTGAATCTAAGTCCATGATTCATACTACACCCAGAAGGTGTTATGACATTTTAGTCATTATGACGCTAAGTCGTCAGATTCTTCCATGATCGTTCGATCACTAGATATTGATATAGACCCAATCCGTCCCTGATGAGACGATGAAGAGATATTGAATCATGATGTTCATATCTAAGTACTATAAGCGCATCATTATACTTGGTCTAATGTGCTAGGACGAACATCTCGTCTGCTGTGAATGGTATAGCTCGACACAGCATCGCGCTAACATGCTGCCATCGAAATGGCACTAAAGACACATTCCCTTACCTTATGATAATTTTGGAAGTGGGCTAGTTTATCCCATTTGCGTCATCGAGTGTACATACCCTCTTCGATACTCGAATTAATGCAACCCTTTTTCGGTTATACCGATGCTGGTTACTTATCAGACCCGCATAAGTGATATTTCTAACATGGTATGTCTTTGCCATTATGAATAAGGCGATATCTTGGAGGTCTTGAAATGACTCCAAACGAATCACTCTGATCTCGTGCTCTATGAGACAACTAGAGAGTGTATATGGCTTCGAGCTAGTAGTAGCCATATTTGAATTATATATGATCTGTCTCACGATCCAGATAAAACACTTGTCATAAAAGACAACTTGTTGTTATCGATCCAGAGCGACATGACTACATTATGCTATTTAGCATTTATCGTCGAAATAAATCTTCACATATGAAATTTAAGAGCATCCTGTCGAATGCTCGTTTTATTCCACGTTATATTTTCCTGTATACAGTCGTGTGCAAGTAAATGAGGCATCCAGTCGAATGCTCGTACTCTTTCTTGGAATATGAAATCTTTGCACACAGTCGTGTGCAAGTGAGGGGGAGCATCCAGGTTAATGATTATTGCACTAATTACTATTTAATGAGAGGGAGCATTCAGTCGCATGCTCGTGTACTCTTTTTGTCCTTAGACCAAGGTTTTTTCCTACTGGGTTTTCCTTGGCCAGATTTTTAGCGAGACACGTTCCCATCATATCTCACTTAAGATTGCCGAAATTAGGGGGAGTATCATGTTGTATATTTCTTAACACTGTGTACTCTTTTATCATTCGACTAGAGATTTTTTCCACTGGCTTTACTCTAGTAAGGTTTTGATGAGACACATGTTTTGTGGTTGATCCCCTACTACTACCACTGTTGCACTCTTTTTTCCTTTGACTAGAGATTTTCCCATTGGGTTTGCTCTGGAAAGGTTTTGATGAGTCACATTGTTTTGTGATTAGTTAATTACATGGAATTTCAGCCTATATTATTCGGCTACACAATTTCTTCTAGTTACCGGTTTTGTCCCACACTGGGTTTTTCGTCCCTAAGGTTTTTATGTGTTTAGCATTGCGAATGAACTCGACTCAGATCGACTGCATGAAGACGAAAAATTCAAGACGTCCAAACAGTGAGTGTTGTAGGATATTATTGGACTCTTGAGCTTGTACATTATGGGCCCAAGTGAGCTTATAATCTTACCACTCTATCTATATAAAGAGGGTTAGTGGTCTTGTATTTCACATTCATTCATATACATTCTGATTAATAAAGACTCTGTTGTTGTCTCTCTCTATATTCTCTCTCTATATCTATATACATATATATATGAGCTAATATGTCACACAACAGCACTCAAGCAATAGTATTTTGGTATTTTAGCCTAGTGTAGTCAGTTAGTTCACATGTATTTCATATATATATATATATATATACACAATATAGTTTTTGTTGATCTCGCCAAAAAATAGTAACTCACTCTCACTCTCACTCTCACTTACTGTTTATGTAAAATGAGGTACCGTTAATATATGCTAGTCATTTTCATTTACAAACAGATCTCGTATTTTCTCAACTTTCCAAAGTATAGTCAAATTTGTCGTTACATATCACTCGTGTATATATATATGCCTACTTCTCTTAAGCTCTAGCATCTTGCTCACACACACTTGATAAAGAGAAATACAAGTATAGGAAAAAATGACAAGACTCCTAGTAACTGCAATTGTTTTATGTATCATCACCAAACCCATTGTTAATGGTGTAGGTGATGGACCAATAGAAGTAGAAGAGTGGATAAAAAACCATAGATTTGCTCAACAAAAAACCACAAATTTCCACTTTTATTTTCATGACTTGCTACAAGGCAACAATATAAGCGCCGCGATTGTGGCTCAAGCCAACATGACTGCCACGTCACCCACCGTCTTCGGTCTGCTTACCATGATGGATGACCCGCTGACAACAGGCCCAGAGCTTTCGTCCCGCTCACTGGGCTACGCTCAAGGATTTTATGCTTCGGCCTCGTTAGAGGAAGTAAGCTTTTTATGTGGTATAAGCTTTGTTTTCACCAAGGGAAAAAACAAAGGGAGCACTCTCTCGGTTTTGGGACACAACTCGCCTCGACATATGTACCGGGAAATTCCTATTGTTGGTGGAACGGGTCGTTTCCGACTTGCCCGAGGGATTGTTACATTGAAAAACTATTACCTAAATTTCACTGCAGGTAATGCTACAGTTGAGGTCCATGGAGTTGTTCTACACTACTAGACTTTGTTAGTCTAATTGCCACCCTCTTTTGCAAGTTATATCTGTCGGTGTACTGTTTTCACGTTGTTTTGTGCTTAATTTACTGAATAAAAAGATCTCTTGTTTAATGAACTATTATTAATTAAGTTTTAGTACATGTTTTTATATAAGTTGGTTGATTTCAGATCTAATATCTTTTTTGATGTACATTCTGTTTATGCATTTCATCAAATTACATATTTGAGTTCGTCGCGGGTAGGGATGATAATTTCGCGGGTTTCAACCCGATCTGACCCGACTCGTCGCGGGTCGGGTAAAAATGTAATTCTATTCGGGTCGGGTCTAAATGTGTAAAGGTACAACTTAAAAAGTGCAAGTTAAAACTCTGATATTAATCAACCAATTTGATATCGATGAAATCATGAGCCTAGATTGATGTTAGAAATCAAATAATTATTTAGGAAATATGAAGAAAGTTGCACGTTTTCAAATTCTGATTGCGTGTGTGATGGAACATCCAATTTATTTCCGGGGATCTTATCTAATTATGATGATCTTGATTTTGACTCGCAAGCATTCGATACACCCCATAACATGTAAAATATATGGCACCCAAGTAATAGTATTTTGGTATTTTAGCCTAGTGTAGTCAGTTAGTTCACATGTATTTCATATATATATATATACATAATATAGTTTTTGTTGATCTCGCGAAAAAATAGTAACTCACTCTCACTTACTGTTTATGTAAAATGAGGTTCCGCTTATGTAAAATGAGGTTCCGCTTAATATATGCCAGTCATTTTCATTTACAAACAGATATCGTATTTTCTCAACTTTCCAAAGTATAGTCAAATTTGTCGTTAATATCACTCGTGTATGCCTACTTCTCTTAAGCTCTAGCATCTTGCTCACACACACTTGATAAAGAGAAATACAAGTATAGGAAAAAATGACAAGACTCCTAGTAACTGTAATTGTTTTATGTATCATCACCAAACCCATTGTTAATGGTGTAGGTGATGGACCAATAGAAGTAGAAGAGTGGATAAAAAACCATAGATTTGCTCAACAAAAAACCACAAATTTCCACTTTTATTTTCATGACTTGCTACAAGGCAACAATATAAGCGCCGCGATTGTGGTTCAAGCCAACATGACTGCCACGTCACACCGTCTTCGGTCTGCTTACCATGATGGATGACCCGCTGACAACAGGCCCAGAGCTTTCGTCCCACTCACTGGGCTACGCTCAAGGGTTTTATGTTGGTCTTTGTTACTATTTCGAATACAATAATTGAAAGACAATAATGTAAAAGACAAATGACTGAAAGGAAATAACAATTTTATTTCTCACAATTGGAATATAAATTACAATTGCTGACTCAACAAATAAATAAAACTGCTGGACTGTTATAAAGAAACTGCCGGACTGGTTTAACACATAAACTGCCGGACTGGTTTTACATAAACTGCCGGACTGGTTTTAACAAACTGCCGGACTGGTTTTAAATAAAACTGCCGGACTGGTTTTAAATAAAAGAAACTGCCGGACTGGTTTTAACAAACTGCCGGACTGTTTTGTAATAAAAGAAACTGCCGGACTGGTTTTTAACAAACTGCCGGACTGTTTTGTAATAAAAGAAACTGCCGGACTGGTTTTAACAAACTGCCGGACTGGTTTTAACAAATAAAAAACTGCCGGACTGGTTTTTAACAAATAAAAAACTGCCGGACTGGTTTTTGTAAATGCTGGAAATTACAGAACTGAAAAGTAAATTACATAATCGAAAGACTGAAAGTAAACAGTACTGAAATGTAAATACAGAAAAGAAACAGTACAGAAAAGTAAATTACAGAAAAGAAATGGTACTGAAATGAAATGAACAGAATGTAAATGACTGAAAAGTAAATAACAGAAATATAAAAGAAGAGGCAACTGCTGAGCAGTTTCTCTTAAACAATATTTCCCGAACCACCTTTAAAGGTTTCTGGTTTCGGGACTTTGTTCCCAAGGTACAACTTCTATCTCAGAGTGACTCGTATGGAAACCGGCACCGAACCACAGGTCGAGCTGTTGGTGGTGCGGTTCTCTCTCACTAAGTGTATGCTTATGCTTATGCTTATGCTGTGAGGTTGTGTGTTGAAATGAGAGGGGGATGGCTGCCTTTTATAGGCTCTAATGAAACCGCAGCCATAAATGTTGGTCTTTAATTCTGGGAGTTACACCCCCAGAATCCGCTCAATCAATTCTGAAACCGCAGCATTTAATCTCATTCATTGCTGACGTTTCTGTTGCTGGAAACTCTAGGGACTCCTTTTGTATTTTATACAAAACTCCCTATTCGGGTTTGGACCTAAGACCCAAGACCCGAGACATTCACCAAATCCCAAATCTCAAATCCCAATTCCATGCCCGCGCCCGCGACTCGCGACCCGAGACCCGAGACACGAGCGAGCGCGCGTGTGTGGTACACACTAATACTCTTAGGTGTATGTGGACATGTTAGTTTGATAACTACATGGGTTGGTATGATATATATATTGTAAAATTAACTCTTAATCTTCCAATATGGGATTATACTAAATGGTTTTCCTTTACCATTTCGGTTTTTTCCAGATTTGAGCTTTCGAGGCACCAACTTTGAAGCCACTTTGTATTCACACCCATTCTCCAAATAGGTCATGTGATATACCGTTGTGAAGCTCGTCACACGGGCTACTCAACCAGGTTGAGTATGGTATAAACAACTTAGCGCTGTCACATGGAAAAATGACTCGAAGTTGGTCCAGCGACCATTCGGAAACACCCATGTTTTAACATGTTTTTCCAACAATCCCCCACATGAATGCAATTGGCTGAAAATAAAATGCTCCTAAATGCATAAGAGAGAACCGCAAGAGTTCACTGCATAGGGACAGGTAGCGCGCGCCTTGAACCTGCCGTAGTGACGTAAAATCTGATATGCTACTATTGGGTAGCCTTTAAGCCTTGAACCCTTTAGCGTTTGTGCATACCAGGGTAATCCGCACACAGTGTCCTCTCTACACCACTTACTAAGCCCTTTGGTTGTTGTCCATATTTGGCCGTGGACTGCCTTGGCAAAATTCAACCGAGTGCTCTAGTGATTTAGCCCATGGCTCATCACATAGTATCGGCCATACACACTCGTCATAGGTGATGTCAAGTCAAGGGTGGCCTGACTCACCCCTCTCGACCTTCGAGATACTTGTTTTCATTAAGAGCCTCATGCTCACCCTTAATATGGTCTAGGTCTATCACTCTTTCATCCTAGAAATGGGTTGGGAACTTAAGTTCCCGAGTGCTTTGTTCGGTCACCCCCACAGTTCGGTTTTCCCGTTGTACCCGACGCTAGAGAATCCAGTTCGGGTTGGGTTGCCTCTGAGGAGGTTTCCAGTTTGATGGGCTTCAACCCCATTCCCCTCGATGAAACTTCAAATCCTTCCCGAGTCAAGCCTTTTGTAAATGGATCCGCTATATTGTCTTTAGATCTCACAAAATCTAATGACACCACACCGTTAGCTAACAATTCTCTTACGGATTTATGTCTCCGACGAATATGTCGGGACTTTGCATTATACATATGATCATGCGCCCGTCCAATAGCCGACTGACTATCGCAGTGCATGCTTATTGCTAAGACAGGTTTCGACCACATTGGAATTCTTTCCAGAAAGCTTCTCAGCCAATCAGCCTCTTCTATTGCTAGATCCAACGCTATAAAATCGGATTCCATAGTTGATCTAGCTATGCACGTCTGCTTGGATGATCTCCATGAGACAGCTGCTCCTCCCATCACGAACACATATCCGCTAGTGGATCGTATACTGTTGGAATCCGAGATCCATTTTCCATCAGAATACCCTTCCAGTACAGCTGGATATCTGGTATAATGCAACCCTCGGTCTGCTGTGTATCTCATGTATCTGAGAAGTCTCATGATGGCCTTCCAGTGTTCCTCATTGGGATTACTGGTGTACCTACTCAGTCTACTCACTGAGTTGGCTATGTCTGGTCTAGTACAGTTCATGACGTACATCAGACTGCCTATTATTCGAGAATATTCCAATTGTCTCACACTCTCCCCAAAATTCTTTTTCAGGTTGGTTGAGATCTCTATCGGAGTTCTGGATGTACCTCTACTATCTTTATCAAATTTGTCAAGCATCTGCCTGACATAGTGAGTTTAAGATAGCGCATATCCGTCTGATGTCTTGGTAATTTTCATACCAAGTATAACATCAGCGACACCCAAGTCTTTCATCTCGAATTTTTGTGACAACATTTTCTTAGTGGAGTTGATGTTATCAATACTCCCTATTATAATCATGTCATCTACGTAGAGGCAGACTACCACGTAGTCCTTTTCATTACCTTTCACGTAGACGCATTTGTCACATTCGTTTATTCGAAAACCGTTTGATAGCATCACTCTATCAAATTTTTCGTGCCATTGTTTAGGCGCTTGTTTAAGTCCATACAAGGACTTCACAAGTTTACACACCTTGTGAGCTTTACATGGAACCACAAACCCTTCCGGTTGTTCCATGTAAATTTCCTCTTCGAGCTCACCATTCAAGAACGCCGTTTTAACATCCATTTGATGTATTTCTAGATCGAACAGTGCCGCGAGAGCAATGACTATCCGGATTGACGTCTTTCTGGAGACAGGAGCATAGGTGTCGAAATAGTCGACACCTTCGGTTTGTCTAAAACCTTTTACTACAAGCCTCGCCTTGTATTTCTCGATCGTTCCATCGAGCTTTCTCTTCCTCTTGAAGATCCACTTGTGTCCTAGTGGCTTACACCCGGGTGGTAAATCCACTAGTTCCCAAGTGTGATTTTGTAATATCGATTCAACCTCATTGTTGATCTCTTCCTCCCAATATTGGGGTTCCGGGGATGACATTGCTTGTTTGAATGTCGCCGGTTCACCTTCTATCATGAAGGTTACAAAATCTGGACCGAAAGTCGTTTCCTTTCTAGCCCGTTTACTACGTCGAGGCTCTTCTTCTTCTTCCTCCAACGGTTCACTTGCCCCCACATTTTCCTCACTGTTTGACTCCTCAGTCTCTACAGTTATGGAAGACTTGCGGGGAAAGATCTCCTCGAAGAAAGAAGCTTCTCGAGCTTCGATTATAGTATCTACATGCACATCGGGATTATCCGACTTGTGCACGAGAAAGCGATAAGCACTACTGTTTTGTGCATATCCTATGAACACACAGTCTACCGTCTTTGGCCCTATTCTCGTTCTTTTAGGAAGCGAGACAAGGACCTTCGCAAGACAACCCCAAACCCTTAAGAATTTATAGCTTGGCCGATGGCCTTTCCATAGTTCATAAGGTGGTTTATCACACTTCTTATGCGGTAGCTTGTTCAACACATAGTTGGCGGAAAGCAGCGCTTCCCCCCACATGTTCTGGGGTAACCCAGAACTTATTAGCATAGCATTCATCATTTCCTTGAGCGTTCTATTCTTACGCTCGGCAACCCCATTCTGCTCCGGAGAGTAGGGGGCTGTGCTTTGATGTACAATGCCACTTTCTGCGCATATCTGCGCAAACGGTGCCTCGTATTCACCGCCTCTATCACTCCTCAACATTTTAATCTTTTTATTGAGTTGATTTTCTACTTCGGTCTTATAAAGAGCGAATTTCTCTACCGCTTCGTCTTTACTTCTCATTAAGTAGACATAGCAGTATCTAGTACAGTCATCTATAAACGTGATGAAATACTTTTTTCCTCCTCGCGTTTGTATAAACTTTAAGTCGCATACATCCGTGTGTATTAGACCGAGAGGTTCAGTATTTCGTTCAACATGTTGATACGAAGACTTGGTTAATTTTGCTTCAACACAAACCTCACATTTATGTTGTTTATCAAATACAAAATTAGGTAGTAGATTCAGTGATATTAATTTCTTCATAGAATTAGCATTCACATGACCTAATCTACCATGCCATAAATTAAATGAATCGCAAGAATAAGCAAAAGACGTTTTATTAGCCACTTGGGCAACATTAACGGTTACATTATTCTTGGTACTGGCCTCAGCCTTAGTACCCACAATAGCAGACTCGGCTTTAGGAGCCGGAGTACCAACATTTAATTTAAACATGTCGTTGGTCATATAGCCACGGCCTACATACATTCCATTTAGGGTGATTACAATTTTAGCAGATTCAAATACAAGTTTAAACCCGTTGTTCACCATCACTGAGCCGGAGACTAGATTCTTGCGAATTTTCGGCACATGGAGCACGCCGTTCAGTGTCAGCTCCTTTCCCGACGTCATCATCAGCATCACGGTTCCTTTTCCTTCCACCCTGGAAGTAGCCGAGTTCCCCATGAAGCAGCTCTCATTGTCCACGGCCGTATAGATCTTGAACATCCACTTGCTGGCACATATGTGACTAGTGGTGCCTGTGTCTAGCCACCATTCCTTTGGGTTGCTCCCCACCAGGTTCACTTCCGAGACCACAGCACTCAGGTGCATATAGTCATGTCCAACATCATCTCCTCCCTCAGCTACATTTGCCTGAGCAGGTGCCATCTTCCTCCCTTTTCCTTGGAACTTCCTCTTTGGGGGGGGGGGGGGTTGGGCTTGTCGATGCGCATCTTATAATCCGCGGCACGATGACCCGGTTTGTTGCACACAAAGCAGTCTCCCAAGAATTTCTTCTGGAGAGAATGAAAAACTATTACCTTGAGGGATTGTTACATTGAAAAACTATTACCTAAATTTCACTGCAGGTAATGCTACAGTTGAGGTCCATGGAGTTGTTCTACACTACTAGACTTTGTTAGTTTAATTGCCACCTTCTTTTGCAA
Organism: Primula vulgaris; assembly: GCA_963920805.1. Classification (NCBI taxonomy): domain Eukaryota; kingdom Viridiplantae; phylum Streptophyta; class Magnoliopsida; order Ericales; family Primulaceae; genus Primula; species Primula vulgaris. The sequence continues at coordinate 45,246,578 of OY987212.1, read as the reverse complement.
GTTATATCTGTCGGTGTACTGTTTTCACGTTGTTTTGTGCTTAATTTACTGAATAAAAAGCTCTCTTGTTTAATGAAGTATACATCCCAACCGCAACTATTATTAATTAAGTTTTAGTACATGTTTTTATATAAGTTGATTGATTTCAGATCTAATATCTTTTTTTTATGTACATTCTGTTTATGCGTTTCATCAAATTACATATTTGAGTTCGTCGCGGATAGGGATAGTAATTTCACGGGTTTCAACCCGATCTGACCCGACTCGTCGAGGATCGGGTAAAAATGCAATTCTATTCGTGTCTAATCTAAATGGGTAAAGATACAACTTAAAAAGTTTAAGTTAAAACTCTCTCCCGTATATCTTTCTCATATACATTAAATTATCTCTCATATAGTACGAGAGAGTATACATTTAAATGGCTAAAATGCAAATTAAAAAGTGCAAATTAACACAATCTTGTTTCTCTCTCTCATATACATTAAACTCACTATTGTATAGTTTAAATGGATAAAAATGCAACTTAATAATTTATATTTTTTTTTCTTCTCATATATATTAAACTCTATCATATAGTAATACAGAACATATATTTCTGTGTGTTTCTTAAAAAAAAATTTATATACAGTTAATTTATTAATTAATAAATCGATGTTTATGGTAAATATGAATGAAATTTATTCATGTTAATTAATAACTAATATATTATCATCTTTATTTGTAGAATAATTTACGGGAAATCAAATCATCATATCAATAATATACATTTATATTATATTTTTACATATAGCAATCTTTTAATTCACAAAATTAATGAGCCGAAATTAATTCAATAAACATGAAAATATCAAACAGAATTATGCAAAATTTAAATCCCTAAATTAATATGAAAGTATATTTAATATCACATTTTTTATATTATCTTTCTAAATCAAATAATTTTTTACTCTACCTAACAAATTTTCTTTGAAATCTTTGACATTTATGAAGTTTATTTTTTAAAAGAGAAAAAAAAATAAAATTAAAAACGGGCAAATGGATCGGGTCGGTTCAAATGGATAAAAGTGTGAGTTTGTCTCCGAGTCGGGTTGAAACCCGCGAAATTACCGTCCCTAATCATGGATAGCGCTTCAATTAATTCATAAATCTTTTATTAAAAAGATATATTCCGATATCCCTTTAGTACTTTTCTATAATTAGAATCCAATAAAATCAAACAAAACATGGTGCGTTTGGTCTATTCGTTTGACTTATTTACATTATACAGATAATATAAAATAAATAATATTCAAAACTATACAATATCTTAGCGTTCCACATGAAATATATTCCGATATGCTATGTACTAAAGTGATATCGGAATATATCTTTTTAATATCTTTTTTCAAATATATACATATTGGAATAACTTATTTACATTAAGATTAACTGACCTTAAATCAAATAATGATAATATAGGTTTTAAGGAGTCCAAATCTTCTACCCGCTATTCTCTATCCTCTTGCTTATTTTATTCAAAAAAAATTCTAAAAAACTTGAAAAAAAATTGTACAATTACTATAATACATGTATCAATACATTCCAATAATTAATTTTTTTAAAAAATCCACACGCAACTTATTTTGAAATAAATGTATAAATTAGTGTAAATTAAACATTAAATCTTAGAAAAATTGTCTAAAACAATATTATGGTCAAATGTTTTAAAATTTGAATACAATATAATATAAAAGCTTATAAATTTACGGAACAAGTTGTGAAAATTTAAAATTTGACTGAAAATAAGCAAAAGAACACAGAATGGGATAGAGAAAAAGGGGTAAAAAATTTGGAGTACATACAAACATGTACGATAGATTTACGTACAACATAAGGCTGAAAATAAAGACAGTGATAAATATCTCTAATCAATCTTGAGAATTAATGCGAAAAACTTAACATTCCCATGCATATTTTCTGAAGACCAGTCTCAATCGTTAATTCCAACTATCGCACTGTCATGCATGTCGAAATAAAATGAAATTAATTGATGCAATAAGATCAAGATAAACTCTTTCCATTAAAAAAAACATATGAGAATCTTATGTCCAAAACTATTGAATCATTCCTTTTGGCATTCATTACCAACAATCGTTTTAAAACAGAAGAGGAGAAAAAAATAAAGAGTTTAGGGTGACCTAATGGTCATTTGAACCCCGTCTACCAACTTTATTTTGTCCCCATTTTATTTCTAAAATTAGCTCCAATCTAGCATAAGAACACAAGTCTTCTTTAGAATTTTACTCATATTCCCATTCCCCACGAAAGTGAAAAAAATAGAGAGATGGGATCTAGGCTACCTATAGTTCTAGTCCTGCTATCATCAATGGTCTTAGCCATGCCAATGGTTCATGCCACTACTCAAAGCCCTGATAAAGTAGAAAAATGGTTCAAAACATTAAGTAACAAAAAAGAAAAGCTAACAAAGCTTCACTTTTACTTCCACGACACGCAAAGTGGAAAAAATCCGACTGCTGTTATGGTAGCAAGCACGAACTCGACAACCAGTTCACCCACCTTTTTTGGAGCACTACTGGTGATGGATGATCCATTAAGAGTTGGGCCCGAGCCCAACTCAACACTAGTGGGCCGAGCCCAAGGGTTCTATGGTTCGGCTAGTATTAGCGAAGTGAGCCTCCTCATGAGCATGGATTATGTATTTACTGATGGAAAATATAAAGGTAGCACTCTTAGTGTACTTGGTAGGAATCCGGTAACGGAGATGTACAGGGAGTTACCAATTATTGGTGGGACCGGCGTTTTCCGTCTAGCTCGTGGCATTGCAACTGCAAAAACGTATTGGGTAAATATGACCTCAGGCGATGCTATTGTGGAACATAGTCTCATCGTACTACATTATTGAGTTTTTTTAAAGGGTGTGACAAATTAAAAAAACAAAATAAAAAACGATGCAACTAGTGTTGGCTATGCATTGATTATATCCTCAAGTCTTGGTTGTTTTTGTATTTTGGAATAAATGGTTGGTTTGGTTTGCCATATTCTTCATGTCTTTGGATGAGTTTGCGGCTTTTTCTTAATTATTACTCCCTCTATTCTTATTTAATTATTCATTTCTTAATTATTACTCCCTCTATTCTTATTTAATTATTCATTACGAAACTACGTGCAATTTTAACCGGTTTATAACTTGTATGAAAATTGTCAAAATATTTTTTTTAAAATCTAATCATAAAATTTAACATTTAAACCATATGATCAACTTTTGAAAATTTTCATTCCGATAGTTTTGATACAAGTTCTTGACCAGTCAAAATTACGCATAGTTTCGTAATGGATAATTAAATGGGAACGGAAGAAGCAAGTCTTAGTTACGTCTGATCGGTATATATTTACCTGTTTTATTTTAATGCACTCTTTTCTTATAACATGCATGCATGTCCAGTTCTTTACTATTTGAAATAACTGAATATTGTTTATTTTCACGTTGGCGATAGTATAACAATCTTAAAACTATTAGTTTATCACATTTTCTTCGTCTTGACATTTCAAGATTATGCCTTATTCACGCTCAAAGACATTTAACAGCACCAGCTGGATTAATTTTACCATTCCTTGATCAAATGGTTTTAAGATAGGTTGTAATAATCTGCTGTTAATCCGAAATTACTACGTGAGTTGGTAAAATTGAGGTTTGGTCAGGGGCGGATTTAGGGGGTGCCGCCGCCATCCCAGAATTTTTCAAAATATTTTTTATACATATAATTTTATAAAATTAGAGTTATAGTCAGGGACGGAAACGGTGTACGCCTAGTGGGGACTGTTGCCCCCGCTGAAATATGAACAAATACTATTTTATATGTATTATTTATCAAACAAGTGGTCTAACTTAGTGGTTAAATGCTGAAACTAAAAGTTCAGTTGTGGCCAAAGGTTATGGGGTCGAGTTGTGGGGTCGAGCCTCACAGCTGGAGAAATTCATCATTTTTTTTGTTTTACATTTTCACTATGAAATATTTTTTTCTCAAAATCTTTTATAATTTCTTAAAAATCACTAGAAATATTGAAATCGAAAACCATTAGTACACGTCTCCCTTATAGTTGTATTAAATATAAATTATGTATATTGTATGATTTTATTACATTTTTATAATGAAATAATTTTTTCTAAAAATCTTTTTATAGCTTCTTAAAAATCTTTAGAAATATTCAAATCTAAAACTATTAGCAGTGCTTCTCATGTAGTTTTATTAAAAATAAAATATATGGTCATAAATTATTAAAATGCAACTGAAAAAAAAAATTCAAGTGTACTTAATCAATTATTAGAGTTTAGAACATCATCTGCAAAAGCTTATTATATATATCTAAAACATAGTAATATAAATATTTATTATATTGTGCTTCCGTTCAATCGAAATCATGGTTCCGCCTCTAGTTATAGTCTCTCATTATCACTTGTAAGCTCAGGAGCATAGTAGTACATGTATACATCAACCAGCTCTCGGTCACATATTGAAAAATATAAATGTAGCACTCTTAGGGTGACCTATTGACCCCATCTGCCAACTTTGTTTTGTCTATAGATTAGCTCCAAACTATGAGAACAAACAAACCTTCTATAAAAATATAGTGTACTCATATTCCCATCACTCACAATATAGTAGGAAAAATAGAGAGATGGGATCTACTAGGCTAGGTATAGTTCTAGTCATACTATCATCGATGGTTTTAGCCATGCCAATGGTTCATGCCGCTACTCAAAGCCCTAGTAAAGTAGAAAAATGGTTCAAAACATTAAGTCACAAAAAAGAAAAGCTAACAAAACTTCACTTCTTCTTCCACGACACGCAAAGTGGAAAAAATCCGACAGCTGTTATGGTAGCACGTGCTAACTCGACAACCAGTTCACCCACATTTTTTGGAACACTATTTGTGATGGATGACCCATTAACAGTTGGGCATGAGCCCAACTCAACACTAGTAGGCCGAGCCCAAGGGTTCTACGGTTTGGCTGGGATTGGCGAATTGAGCCTCCTCATGAGCATGGATTATCTATTTACTAATGGAAAATATAAAGGTAGCACTCTTAGTGTACTGGGTAGAAATCCGGTTATGGAGAAGTACAGGGAGTTTCCAATTATTGGTGGGACCGGCGTTTTCCGTCTAGCTCGTGGCATTGTAACCGCAAAAACGTATTGGGTAAATCCAACCTCAGGCGATGCTATTGTGGAACATAGTCTCATTATAACACATTATTGATTTTTTTTTAAAGCTGTGGCAATTTTTTTTTAAAAAAGGATGCAACTATTGTCGGTCCTGTCGGTTATGGGTTATATCCTCAAATCTTGGTTGTTTTGTATTTTGAAATAGTTAAATGGTTGGTTTGGTCTGCACCTTCATGTCTTTGGATGAGTAATTGCCTTTTCTTATTATGTGTTTGGTGATGTCGACTGATGAGTAATGTTTACCTGTTTAATTTTAATACACTCTTTTCTTATTACATGTGCAATTTATTTACATGTCCAATTTAATACACTCTTTTCTTATTATAAGGTTTATTTTCACATTGGCGATAGTAATAACCTTATTATGAGTATCATTGTCACACTTTCTTCGTCATGACATTTCAAGATTAGCTCCAGCTGGATAATTAGTTTTACCATTCCTTGATCAAATGGTTTTAAGATGGCTAGTAACAGTCTTCTGTTAATCCGAAATTACTACGTGGGCTAGTAAAATTGAGGTTTGGTCTAGAACAATAACCAACTTTTTTTATTTTTCTGAAATAAAGAACAATAACTAACTCAAATTCAGGAAGTGTGAGCGTATTAAAATGTTTTTATCCGTGTCAAGTATATTTTCTAAAAACCGCATCATATATAATTGATAGTCTAGCGGTCTAGACTATACAATGCATAGTATATATATATATGCTAAATAAAAATTGTGTATATTATACTGAACGTGTATATTATACATTTATACCATAAAACTTCTAGGAAGTTGGTTTGGATTCAGTTTGATTAGTCATGATCTGATCAGTATGTGACAAATTGAAACCATAGATATGAAGAAAAAAAAACTACATGTACGTACCTATATTCCTTTGATGCCCTAATATCATAACTAAGATTCAGCTTCATGATGCGGTGTTCTCACGGTGTGTTCAAAGCTTTGTTCCGAGACTGGAAAGCTCGTCAATTAACACTACCATAGCAGAGTGATGTTTAGAATTCGCTTCAAAAACAAAATCAAATGGATACCGGATGTTGGTATTCGCAAAATTTGGAATATTATCGACTATCCTGATTGCTATTGGTATATAGGAACTAATTTGGTCTGGTTGTGTTTTAAACAGAAATTTCATGAGGAAGATAATCAAATGTAACACATTTTTTATTTTTTTTGTAAAGTATCTGGCCTTGCACTTTTATTGCATAAAAGAGAAGTGTATTGTTTATGGGTCAAGCACCCATAATAGCTTCTTCCAAAACTCACTAGTAATAACCAAAATGAACAAAGAGACCAATTCCGACGAGTAAACTGATTGGAAATACAGAACTAGACCAAAATTTGCTAAGATGAGGGAAAAAGCTATAGGACTAATAATGTAAATCCCATCACTTCCAAACCAAACCTACCACAATAAAACTTTTATTCGTCTCCTTGTCGGTTCAAACCTTTTTAGCTCCCTTGTTGCTCCATGATTAATATGATCAATAGACAAAATATCAAGAGCAAACTCAAGCTTGGAAATAGAAATTATCATTATTAGGATTAAGCAAAATCCTTAATTAGCTAAGAGCATTCACATTTCACTCACCAAATTATACTTTCTCTATAATTGATGAGTTTTATTTCAAAAAATCTCCAACATCAAACTCACAATCAACTCTCTATTCTTATATAATACTACTATAACTATTTACAAATAGAGACTAAATAGTTCGCATCATCAATTAAAAATTAATATAACTCACTTTAAACATATGTATGTTATTTTTCCAAATATGAATTTTATATTAAAATATAATATTATTGATAGAGAGTATGTTTTGATGAGATTATAAAACGTAAATAATTATTGTTTATTTGTGTTGATAGGGTATGAGTTGTCTCTCTTCTTTGATGGGTGGGGTGCTTTTTTTTTGCTTTATGGAGCAAATAATTTCGTTGTTGGTAGGAATCTTCTTTGCTCGTATAGTATTATTAAGTACAGTACTTTATGCCGGGGGAAAATGATTCTCATATAAAAAAATATAAACCATATTCAGTGTTGGTACAGTTATTTTGGTGTAACATGGTCTACAAATTCTTCCAATGTTTAATAGCCAGCGGACCAAGTATTATGTAAGATTATATCTTCAAAATTTATACAAATATCATTTTTCTATGAGATTTTTACTCGTATCAGTTTTATGTTATCCTCTAATCATATAATTAAAAATACGATGAATGATCAAAAATATTCATACTGCAAATAGTCATACAGACCATTAAGCACCCCCTGTTCTTGATGATGTGGTACAAAAGATAAGTGTGGCTTAAAAGAATAATAACCAAGTTTTTTTTTTTTTTTTTAATGATTTATGAAGAATGGAAAAGTTGTCCATGTTTGCGATGCCACAATCAAGTAAAATAAACAATAATGCACTATGTGGAAACGTAAATTGTTACAAAATTGGGCTGTTAGATTTGATGGAACAGTTCACTTATGTGCGACATGAAATACTCTGATATACGGCACCTAAGTTGTTATCGATTTGTAATTACCAGCCCTTCTCGTCCAGCCGAAAATCATTTCTAATAATAACCTTAGAAGCATGAAAGTGCATTGTTAAATACAGAACTTGGCTGATTGAGTACAAAAGGATAAAATTATTGTAATGAGTTCTTATACTCATATACCATATCAATAAAATTCAAAGCATTCATAATAATAGAAGGTTTTGCCAAAGATGAAGTCTAGCAAGAGGAGCATCTTCCATTATGAGTAAATAAACACTTTATTTTCTTTTGTTCGCTTCTCTTGTAAGCAATATACTCAGCTGAAATGATAACACTTTTGTTTTCTTTTTTATGCTCCTCTTGTAAGCAATATACTCTGTTGAAATGATAACAATATTGGAACACCAGGATTTGATTTACAAAAAATAAAATAAAAATACACAGCTTATACTGATTCCCGTTCGTGGCAGCTATTGACTAAACCACCAGAAAATACAAAACATATATGTGAAAAACATGTAAAACGAGATGTTTCCTCGCCATTTGTCATAGAAATGCAGAAAGGGTTTTCAGCTTTTATGTTCAACAAATTTACTTATTTGCCCCTCCTTTGTAGTGCATCTGGCTAGTCAACGGAGATCCTTTGGGTTTTAGAATGACAAGGTTTCAAGAATTAAACGAAATACACCCAGCTCTTTTCTTAATTAGCCTAAAATAAGCCAGCTTCTCTGCATAAAAGTTGCATCCAAGTTGCCAAACAAACCCTGAGCAGCCCTAAATATATTGTCACGCCCCAAAGTCAAGAAACGGACATCGAGGCATGACCTTTTTAAATAAAAGGAAAATGAAACCTGTTGGTACAAAATTGAAATTTTTAAAAGAAAACATTTGCAAGCTAATGGAACAATTAAATGAATAAAATAAACTGTTTGTCAAACGCGGCTACAAGACAGGATTTATAAAAGCTAAAAATAATGAACGAATGAATTTGTCCGTAGGCGACAACCTCAAAAACAAACTAAGTAAAAGAAAGCAAAAGCCCGAACTCATGTGATGCCTTGCTAAAGCTATTAACCATACGCTTCAACCTAAGTTGTACCTGAAATACAAAATTGTAACGGTGAGTCTCACGCACATAATTAGACGGGACGACACCACAAACACCGTCACTCCATCCCACAAATGCAAGAGCTCACAAATTCTACAACTACGGTAATCGATGTATAAGAAGAAATATAATGACATTCTACAACGGCATAAATGAAATAAATTAAATAACATCAACACACATCTATAGCATACATGGACCTCTCACGCCACCTATCCCAGTCCGTAAGGTAGGTCATTCCCTATCCCTTCGGCCGTCTTCTGTCCCCGGAATTAGGGAGAGACAGAGACCATTGCAACATAAAAGTAGATTTATAGTGCGCACTTGGACCTCTCACGCCACTCGTCCCAGTCCGTAAGACGAGTCATTCACTATCCCTTCGGCCGTCTTATGTCCCCGGAATTAGGGAGAGACATAGACCATTGCTAACATAAAATTAAATATAGTGCACACTGGGACCTCTCACGCCACCTACCACAGTCCGTAAGATAGGTCATTCCCTGTCCCCTCGGCCGTCTTCTGTCCCCGGAATTAGGGAGAGACAGAGACCATTGCCACTACAGCTAAAGCACAAGGCCTCGGCCAATAATATAAAATCATCCAATTAACACAATCTCATACGTATAAATATTAAGGCCTCGGCCAATAATATTATACTAATCAAATAACACCATCTCATACGTATATTAACGTAATACAACATAACACATAATCATATGTGCTAGATTCACAACTAGCCAAACGCTACAACAACATAAAATCTCATTCAGGCATTTTAACAAACACCTTGTATGCATAAACTACAATTCATCATTATTCAACATAAATTTACCCAATTTCATCAACAACTATATAATCACATAAACAACTCATAAATCATGCAAACCCATCCATAATCTCCTTAATTCGAAATTAATATGCCTCAAGTCTCAACTTCTACAATTCAAATAATAGAATTAAAACTACAACAAATAACCTCAATTAACAATTTAAGAGCATAATTAATATAAAAGGCAAAAACCCCAAATTTATACTAAACGTAAAACTAAATCCTAACATGCACTCTCGTCTAATCGCAATGGATAACCCCCGTTACCTTAGCGTGTAGAGGAGATGATTCCGGTAATAATCCGCTAACGTGGTTTCTCTTCTTCTTCTTCTTCTCTTTTCTCTCTTGTTTTTAGGTTTACTGTTTTTGAAGAAAAGTGGGCTGATTTGGAAGATGTAAAAACTGTTTTGATAATGTTTGTGGAAGCGAACTATTTGGTCCCTAAAGTTATAAAAGTTAACTCTTAATCAAATAAATTACTTTACTGCTAAAAAATAACCAATTTTTAGAAAGAAAACTATTGGGTCCTTTTTATTGATAAAATTAGTAACAAGTTTTTAAAATAAAGCTTTTTGGAAGAGTTTCGGTTTTTGGCTAAAAATTAGTCGAGTGACCGGTTTTTGGTAAAATTTTGTATAAAACGTTTTTGGATAAATTAAATCATAATTAAAATTACTTATAAAAATACGGGATGTTACAACTAACCCTCCTTAAAAGAATTTCGTCCCAAAATTTCCTCTCTAAACAACTATACCCAGAAATGATAAACGTACAATAAGACCATAAGAATTTAAACGCTCAACTCGTGTCATAATAAAAATAAAATAAAATACGCAGGGTTCACAACCCGTCACAACTCCATAACATAAACACATGAACAATATGTAATAATCTCAAATAAGGTAAACACCTATATGCAATATTAAACATAATATTCACAGCCTGTAACAACTCCATAACATAAATACATGAACAACATGTAATAATCTCAAATAAGCTAAACACCTATATGCAATATCAAACATAATAAAAGACAACTCCGTAAACTCTAGGCATTACAACCCTTCCCCGATAAAGAAATTTCGTCCCGAAATTAGAATGCATCTAAAGAAAAGTACCTAAAGAAAAGTCGAGATTAGGATATTTCCTCTTCATCTCATCCTCGCGTTTCCAAGTTGCCTCCTCGGCCCCGTGGTGTTTCCAAACCACCTTTACCAATCTAATAGTATTTCCTCGAAGTTCCTTCTCTTGCACATCGATAATCCTCATAGGTCCCACTTCGTAGGTCACATCCGCACTAATCTCAATGTCCTCAAAGTCCACCACGTGTGAATGGTCGTGATGATACTTTTTCAACATTGACACATGGAACACCGGGTGAACCCCCTCCAACTTTGGTGGAAAGTCCAACCGGTATGCAACTTCTCCAACTCGGTCCACGATCTCAAATGGTCCGATAAATCTAGGGCTCAACTTCCCTTTAGAGTCAAACCTCATAATCCCCTTCCTTGGCGAAACTCGCAAAAATACTTGATCCCCACTTTTCGAACTCCAAAGGTCTCCTCCTCTTATCCGCATAACTCTTTTGCCTACTTCGGGCCGTCTCAAGCCTTTGTCGAATCAACTTAATCTTTTCTGTCGTTTCTTGAACCAATTGCGGTCCTAACATTTCCGCTTCTCCCACCTCGGTCCAACACACCGGAGACCTACACGGCCGCCCGTATAAAGCCTCGAAAGGTGTCATGCCAATACTAGCTTGAAAGCTATTATTATACGCAAACTCCACTAAGGGTAGATGGCTCTCCCAGCCTCCCTTGAAGTCATTCACGCATGCGCGCAACATATCCTCTAGCACTTGGATAGTCCGCTCCGATTGTCCATCCGTTTGGGGATGAAACGCCGTACTCATTGTCAACTTGGTCCCTAAGACATTTTGCAATGCGCCCCAGAACCTCGACACAAACCTCGCGTTTCGATCCGATACTATCGAAATCGGTACCCCATGAAGTCTAACGATTTCCTTAATATACTTTCGTCCCAAAATTTCCACCGAATTCGTCATCTTGATTGCAATGAAGTGTGCGGATTTGGTCAAACGGTCGACCACAACCCACACAGCGTCATTCCCACCTACCGACTTAGGTAAGTTGGTCACAAAATCCATTGTTATCCTTTCCCACTTCCATTCCGCTACCGGTAAGGGTTGGAGCATACCTGCCGGCCTTTGGTGTTCCGCTTTCACTTGCTGGCAAGTTAGACACCTGCTAACAAATGAAGCTACATCTCGTTTCATTCCGGGCCACCAAAATTGTCTCTTCGCATCGTGATACATTTTCGTTCCGCCGGGATGAACGACTAATCGGGAGTGATGAAACTCCTTTAGTACCTCGTTCTTCATGTTTTCTGTCACATAAGTCCTTCCCTTAAATCGCAGTCCTCCATCGGTTCCTTTCGTCCAGCCATCTAATCCTTCGGTCGAACGCATCTGTTTCTCATAGTTCTCCACTTTCTCGTCCTTTTCTTGCGCTTCCAAAACCCTACTCACAAGTTCAGGTTGTACCACTATCGTGTACAAAGTCCCCACATTAACATGTCCCAATTCCAAGTCGAACTCGTTCACTTTTCCCATCATCCTCCATTCGTCGATCGCCACATGCGCTAAGGTCGCATGGGACTTTCGACTCAAAGCATCTGCCACTACATTGGCCTTTCCCGGATGATAGTGCAAGTCATAGTCGTACTGTTCCAGATATTCCATCCATCGTCGTTGCCGCATATTTAGATCACGTTGGGTAAAGATATGCCCTAAGCTCTTGTGATCCGAGAATACTTCGAACTTTTTCCCGAACAGATAATGCCTCCATATCTTCAACGCATGAACTATTGCCGCTAGCTCGAGGTCATGAGTCGGATAATTCTTTTCGTGAATCTTTAGTTGTCGCGAAGCATATGCGATAACCTTCAGTCTTGCATTAAGACACAACCCAAACCTTCATTCGAAGCATCACAATACACTTGGTAACCCTTTCCTTGCTCGGGAATAACTAGTATGGGAGAACTAGTCAACCGCTTCTTGAGCTCTAAGAAAGCTTTCTCGCAAGCCTCACTCCACACGAACTTCACCCCCTTCTTGGTAAGGTAAGTCATTGGAGTCGCCAACTTTGAGAAATCCTTGATGAACCGTCGATAGTATCCCGCTAAACCCAAGAAACTTCGAATCTCAAAAACATTCTTCGGTTGTGCCCAATTCGAAACCGCCTCAATTTTCGTCGCGTCCACCTTTACCCCTTCTTCCGAGATCACATGTCCTTGAAATTTCACCTCATTTAGCCAAAACTCACATTTGCTAAATTTTCCGTAAAGTTGGTGCTCCCTTAACGTGAGCAACGCTAAACAGAGATGCTCCTCGTGTTCCCCTCTTGAACTCGAGTAAATCAAAATATCGTCGACGAAGACCACTACAAACTTGTCGAGATATTCCTTAAATATCCGATTCATTAACTCCATAAATGCCGCCGGCGCATTAGTTAACCCAAACGGCATGACCACAAACTCATAGTGACCATACCGGGTCCTAAAGGCCGTTTTCGAAATATCCTCATCCTTCACCCTCAATTGGTGATAGCCTGATCGCAAGTCGATTTTTGAAAAGAACGTCGCTCTTTTCAGTTGGTCAAACAAATCGTCAATTCGAGGTAGTGGGTACTTATTCTTAATAGTCACCCTATTTAGCTTTCGATAGTCGATGCACATCCTCATCGATTCATCCTTCTTTTGCACAAATAAGGCCGGTGCCACCCACGGTGACGTACTCCGCCTAATAAACCCCTTCTCTAGCAGTTCTTCTAACTGCTTACTTAACTCTTTTAACTCAGCCGGTACCAATCGGTACGGGGAAATGGCTATGGGTGCCGTTCCCGGTACCAAATCGATAGAAAAATCTAACCCTCTCTTCGGTGGTAACCCAGGTAGATCTTTCGGAAACACATCTCTAAAATCGTCCACTACGTGTGGCCACATTTCCACTTCCTCGTCGTTATCCACTATCGAGAGACTAGCCAAAAGACAAGACAGGTTGCCCACAACCCGCTTGGAATGATAAGGAATAGAAGAAAGGGTAACGTCCATTTCCCCGCGAAAGAACACCTCATCTCCGGATGAAGTTGTAAGGAGAACCTTTCGTCGAACACAATCGATGAAAGAGTTGAAATGAACCAACCAGTCCATTCCAAGAATCACGTCGAACCCCGACATCTCTATAACAATTAAATCAAATATAAACACGTGGTCCGCGACCACCATCTCACAAGACCGACACACTCGGTCCAACACAACTCGACCCCCAACAGGAGTCTCTACACCAATCGGGTTCTCTAGAATCCCAATTTCTAATGACAAAGACTCAACTAGATGTCTAGCTATAAAAGAACGTGAAGCCCCCGTATCGAAAAGAACATGTGCCCAAGATGAGCACACAAGAACCATACCTTGTACATTTGCCGGATCTCCTTGGTGTGGCAATTGTGGCAAGGCATAAAGACGAGCTTGAATTGGTGGGTTCCCTTGCGGTCCTCGATTTCCCCCATGATTTCCTCGGTTTCCCGGGCCCTGATAGCCTTCTCGATAGTTCCCACGGTTTCCCCCTCCTTGGTGGTTACCTCGAAACCCTCCCCCTTGGTTCCCAGGTAATTGGTGTGGTGGTACGAATCCTGGTCCTCTTGGTGGTGGTGGTGGCAACCTAGGTTGGTTAAAGGGTTGGTTGGTGTCGATTCTTCCTTGTCCCCCAGGACAAACCATTGTCGTATGTCCCATTCGGTTGCATGTCCTACATTGGACCCTAGGGCACTCGAATTGTCGATGGCTCGCGTCTCCACAGTGAAAACACGCTCCCCTTATCATGACGTTTGTCGGCGGTGGATTAAAACTCCTCTCTCCTCTTCCCGGTTGTTAAAATCGCGAATTATTCGCCATATCCCAAGTCCGCTTTTTATCTTCCCTCGAAGCATTTCCGGTTTTCGACTTCTCCGAGATTCGCTTGTTATGGAGTAGAGCTCCTTCCACAGCTTGGGCTGATTTTACCAATTCATTATAGTTGACATGTCGAGCCGATGCCAATTGTAACGAGATGGTCGGATTCAACCCCTTCATGAATCTCCTACATCTTTCTGCACCCCCTATAACCGATTCTGGGGCATACCTCGAGAGTGAGGTAAACTTCAGTTGGTATGCTTGAACGGTCATACCCCCTTGATACAGCTCCTCGAAACGTCTTCTCATTTCATCCTTATAAGAATCTGGAAGAAACTGTCGATTAAACAACTCGATGAACTCGTTCCATTCGAAGTTGCTTACGTCGTACGTATCCACAATTCCCAACCACCATTTCCGTGCTTCACCCTTTAGGTGAAACTGAGCCATATTCATTCGTTGCTCCCCATTAACTATTCCCGTTGCCGATAAATATTTCTCCATTTCGTCCACCCATCCCTCAGCTATGGATGGTTCACCTACCCCGTCGAAGGTCGGAGCCCCCAATCGGGTGAAGTTAAGCAATCCATTATTGTTTGAACTCCCAGCTTGTGCATTCTGCACCATCATTTGCACCACCTTCTGAAGGTCGGTCATCACCTGATTAGCATTAACCGTTTCCGGTTCAGGTGCAAAAGTCTCTTCTTCCACATTCACTTCCTCATATTCATTCTCAACCTCGGGTTGCTCACGTGGTGGGGCATTAGTGTTACCTCTCCCCCCACGACCTCTGGCAGCCCTTCCTCCTCTAGTTGCTCCCCGCCCCCTTGGAGCTCTTCTTCCTCCTCCATTTGTCCTACCTCGGGTAGCCGCACCGCTTGATGGTGGTGTGCCCCCGCGTGTAGTTGGTCCCCTTCCACTAGTCCTTGTGGTAATTGTCATTATTACAACAGGTTAAACAGACACTTTAGTTGTCTTACTCGACACTACTATCCATACATGTATAATCATACATGATAAGAGCTCGTTCTACATGTTAGTCACTTTACCAAGCTTCCTAAGGTTCAATAACCGATTTTTACGAATTCTCAATTTCGATGATATAACGCTTTGACTTATCCAAAAATAGAAACTGAAAATTCTGACGCCAGAAAGATAGAGTACTGAAAAACGAAGTCAACGGTTCAAGCGGAACTAGAATCGGAGTTAAAACGAAGAAGTTATGAGCGTTTGAAGTATAGCAGAAAAACCGCAAAATTACCAGAATTCGAAAACACACAAGTTAATAATTTGAAAACGCACTACGTAAAGCAATCAACTACACGATTCTCGCACTCTAATACTTCGCTACTACTAGACATGCAAACTTATACCTCATACACACTATATCAATTTACACACGCATACAAACAACACAAAGTGCGAGGGATAACCCATCACGATACGTTATCCTAAAGCACCCGAGCGTCCTCGCATACTCTAGAGTTCCACATCGCTAAGTTATTCCTTCACACAATCAGAAGAGAGGTTCACCCACTAGTTTGGCGAGCCGGGATCAACAAGCGTCCTCATTGTCCCCAACTTGCCTCACATGTGCACTTTCCTTTCATCAACTACTACTAAATTATAGCTACATGCCTTAAGCTAATGCAACCCCCCGTTTTAGAAAAAGTTTGAGTTTTTGGAAAAAGTTTTGTAAAAATGATACGATGGATCTTGGTCCAATGGTTACCCATCTTCCCGTCGTCCCAAAGTATACAAGAACCTAGTTAGCTCTGATACCAACTTGTCACGCCCCAAAATCCAGAAACGGACATCGAGGCATGACCTTTTTAAATAAAAGGAAAATGAAACCTGTTGATACAAAATTGAAATTTTTAAAAGAAAACATTTGCAAGCTAATGGAACAATTAAATGAATAAAATAAACTGTTTGTCAAACGCGGCTACAAGACAGGATTTATAAAAGCTAAAAATAATGAACGAATGAATTTGCCCGTAGGCGACAACCTCAAAAACAAACTAAGTAAAAGAAAGCAAAAGTCCGAACCCATGTGATGTCTTGCTAAAACTCTTAACCATACGCTTCAACCTAAGTTGCACCTGAAATACAAAATTGTAACGGTGAGTCTCACGCACATAACTAGACGGGACGGCACCACAAACACCGTCACTTCATCCCATAAATGCAAGAGCTCACAAATTCTACAACTACGGTAATTGATGTATAAGAAGAAATATAATGACATTCTACAACGGGATAAATGAAATAAATTAAATAACATCAACACACATCTATAGCATACATGGACCTCTCACGTCACCTACCCCAGTCCGTAAGGTAGGTCATTCCCTATTCCTTTGGCCGTCTTCTGTCCCCGGAATTAGGGAGAGATAGAGACCATTGCAACATAAAAGTAGATTTATAGTGCGCACTTGGACCTCTCACGCCACTCGTCCCAGTCCGTAAGACGAGTCATTCCCTATCCCTTCGACCGTCTTATCTCCCCGGAATTAGGGAGAGACATAGACCATTGCTAACATAAAAGTAAATATAGTGCACACTGGGACCTCTCACGCCACCTACCACAGTCCATAAGGTAGGTCATTCCCTATCCCCTCGGCCGTCTTCTGTCCCCGGAATTAGCGAGAGACAGAGACCATTGCCACTACAGCTAAAACACAAGGCCTCGGCCAATAATATAAAATCATCCAATTAACACAATCTCATACGTATAAATATTAAGGCCTCGGCCAATAATATTATACTAATCAAATAACACCATCTCATACGTCTCTTAACGTAATACAACATAACACATAATCATAGGTGCTAGATTCACAACTAGCCAAACGCTACAACAACATAAAATCTCATTCAGACATTTTAACAAACACCTTGTATGCATAAACTACAATTCATCATTATTCAACATAAATTTACCCAATTTCATCAACAACTATATAATCACATAAACAACTCATAAATCATGCAAACGCATCCATAATCTCCTTAATTCGAAATTAATATGCCTCAAGTCTCAACTTCTACAATTCAAATAATAGAATTAAAACTACAACAAATAACCTCAATTAACAATTTAAGAGCATAATTAATATAAAAGGCAAAAACCCCAAATTTATACTAAACGTAAAACCAAATCCTAACATACACTCTCGTCTAATCGCAATGGATAACCCCCGTTACCTTAGCGTGTAGATGGGATGATTCCGGTAATAATCCGCTAACGTGGTTTCTCTTCTTCTTCTTTTCTCTTTTCTCTCTTTTCTCTCTTGTTTTTAGGTTTACTGTTTTTGAAGAAAAGTGGGCTGATTTGGAAGATGTAAAAACTGTTTTGATAATGTTTGTGAAAGCGAACTATTTGATCCCTAAAGTTATAAAAGTTAACTCTTAATCAAATAAATTACTTTACTGCTCAAAAATAACCAATTTTTAGAAAGAAAACTATTGGGTCTTTTTTATTGATAAAATTAATAACAGGTTTTTAAAATAAAGCTTTTTGGAAGAGTTTCGGTTTTTGATTAAAAATTAGTCGAGTGACCGGTTTTTGGTAAAATTTTGTATAAAACGTTTTTGGATAAATTAAATCATAATTAAAATTACGTTACATATATAATGTACTTAAACCTTGAAGTTGTACTAAACACAAATTTTCCCTATACATAAATATCGAGTTAAAAATTACATCGCCCAAAGCGCAAATTGTAACACGTCAGCTAAAAGTGTACGACAATCGTACAGGTACATGTCCTTAGATCGCTGTAACAAGTACCACACACCATAACTAGCATATTACTATATAGCTTCAACTACATGTAATAAACGAGCAGCATATGAATGGTAAATATCTATGAGAAAGTAAATGCCATTCCGTGCAAGTAAGATACAGAGTATATACCCCAACTAAATAATAAACCAGATGTTTATGAGTGACGAATATCGATGAGAAATTCAATGCTATCGCATGAAAATAACGACGCAAACTATAAAGAGTAAATGGAAAACAATGCAAGACTCGGAATGGACACTGCAATTACTGTCCACAACCTTTTTGAATAGTCAGTGACAAAAGATATACTAAAAGAGCAGCAAATATTGTTTTCAGAAATCTATTTAATACAAAATCACCCGCTTACAGAAATATAACAACACCACCACACAACAAAAGGCTAAAAGCATTAATGTGCAAGAATTAGCAGCGACAGAAATACTCACATCGTATGCTTTTGTGGAATAAGTTGCCGATTTATCATCATCGTCCAAACTCAGACCGCTGACCAAATACTTTCCTAATCAAAGGAATGAGTCCAATCAAAACTATCTGAAGATGTTCTGAGCTGTTCAAACAAATGCCAACTTGCCCAAACCCACTGTTATTTAAATTTGCACTAGCAATCAAGTTAGTAGATTTCCCAACTGGGATTTGAGACTGTAAATTCCCCGCAATAAAAGATATCCATGCAAACCCATTACAGAAATACCCAATGGATGATTATTATCTATTAAAGTAGGCATCGAAGTTCCACCCATATGCCACATCGCCACGACACATCATAACACCTCCAGATGAAACCAAGCCCAGCCGTTCGTTCATAACAAGTTCATCCTTGATTTTAAATCCGGCAGATAATTCATCTCCTGACTTAGTAACCATAGAGCCAGCCAAGACCTTATTTTTTTTATAATTACATAAATTTGTTTCGCTGTGGAAAGTGAAATCCATGTTGTTTCCCAGATTATGTATTTCAAGGTCTAAAGAAGTAATTTTCCCCTTGCTGTGCTTTATAGTGCTGGCCAATTCCATTGGCATATTTGCTCCTTTTTTATCTTTCTTGATCTGGCTGGAGAAAGAGAAGGGAAACCGTTTTCTAACCAGAAAGAGTTTTTCTACATAAACGGCATCATAACCAACGTCATGGTCCCAACTTTGAGGCTCAAAAGCAGGTTTCAAAATCCATGAATTAGGATAATCAATTTCACGATATCTACAAGTTGGATTATCAGAATCAAAAGAAACGGGTAACGCTAAATCTGACATAATAACCAGAAACCATGCAGGACCACCACTCTCTTCTTTGATATTATCATTGTTCTCGGTCGTTAATTCATTAGCAGAATCTGCCATTTTCTTCATCATCTTCCTTTGTATTTTCATAAAAAGTTTTCCCCTGTACATTAATTCAGCAGAATACGCTTCTTTCTGGTCCTTGGTGAGTTTTTCTACCTGGTCTTTCGTTAGCTGTTCAAAGGGTGGAAGCTTTTCATATTCGCTCTCCTCCTCTGAACTCAATAACTCATCGATATCCTCGTCATCACCAAACTGTTCTTCTGAGAGTTTTAGCTTTGGCTTTGACTGGAGAAGCTTTGAGAGGAGCAAAAGTAAAGAATGTGCTCCAGTTCCAGTGGGGAAAGGCTCGCCAGGTGGACTATCTTGCAACTTCAAAAGGGTAGTAACCTCGGCCAAAATTTTACAAGCACATGACAAAAGTAGCATATGGGGTTTTCAAACATAACCGTTTGGCAACACTCTCTGGCCAGACCTGTCGATGCAGATTTGTCGGAATTAAAAAAAAGTTAAGCTAAAAACCAACTGTATTGTATTTAAAAAAGCTTTCGTTTCATTTCATATCTATCTGTTAAATCTTAAGAGTGGTAACCAAACAATTAGTTATGTCACTAAAGGATTGTATCTTTGTAGGTTGGAAAGTGTCATTAGAATTCTATATAGGCGACTTGTAAATCAGATATTTTTGGGAATAAAATTGAAGAGTTTGGTACTTATTATTTATATTTGGATTTGGTATCCAAAAAACCCCTTTTTGGTAAAACACTAATTTTTTACTCCAATTTTTTGTTCACCTATTTTTTCGGCATACTGAGTGATTTTCCACCAACGAAAGAGGGATCATGAGCCTCCTATCACCAGTTGCTACTCGAATAGCTTCTTGGAGGACATGAGACCTGTTATAAAATTGAGCAATCCTTATCTATTAACGTGTACCAACAAAATATACAGAGAACAGACAAATCTTTAATTCTAATACACAGTCATAACAGTATAAATCAGCATTATCTGTTGCTTCCTCTGTTACAAATATACTATCCTAAACTTGTATATCATATGAACCATTTGAATTATAATTGATTTCACTGAATATATGAGTCAATTAAATATAGCTCGAATATGTTAAAACTGAGACCTGTCTGTGACAAACATTTCATAGCTTGTATCAGTGCCATTTAAGCCCTCCGGAGGAATAGATACCGCATGAGTAAAAACGATAATAGTGTCAGACCAAATTCCCTTGCCAAAAATATCGGTTATAGTTCTTACCAACGGCATATCATTACAAACTCCAATTTGCATATCTAGCCGATCAAGGTACAAAACAATGTCCAGGGGAGATTTCTTGATAAATCTCTTAACCGAGTTTAGGATTTTCTCATTCTCTCTCTTGTCAGACCAAGAAGGAAGTAGGCCGGGTGTGTCGATCACACGGATCTTTATTCCTTGTACGTTCCGATAACATCTTGAACCTTTTTCGTACCATTTTGAAATGCATCAGTGTTAAATATAACTTCGTCAAATATTGAGTTAATGGTACCGACCCCAGTTTTCCCAATTACCATGATTGTGAAAGAAAAATCCAGCGGCATTTCCCCAGCTGCCTCGAGGCACAGCCATCGTGTTAGCTTTCTCAAAACTAAACTTACCAACACTCCTTTCGTTTCTCCGTCCTCTGAAATGCTCAGCGAGCCAGATTCGGTATAAAACTTGGGCTACAATGACGTTGTGGTGGGTCTGTCCGAGCTTATGAGCAAGTCTCAAAAATGTCACCCTTATCATTTGGAGGTTTTCACGTATCTCGTCACATTCCTCGGTTTCTTCATTTTGCGAGTCTTCCATTATCTGGCTTTGTATATGAGATGACTTGGTGTTGACACGTGGCAGGTGCACAATGTGGGGAGACAAGCACGGCCAATGCCAGGTGGACTAGCTGGTAAAGAGGAAATGTTGTTAACCATGTTAGTTACGGGATTGGTTTCTTCTGGCTCATTTTTACCTGGAGTATTTGGAATTTCAGTTTTTTTGGTATCATCATTACGAGACTTTGGAGATTTATCAGCAACCCAAAATTGAGAAAAGTCAGCTCTTTCAACTCCCGTATCAGATGCTTTTTCTTGAATCTTCTCAACAGTTTTAGTTGTAGCGTCATCATAAATGGGTGATTGGTGGTTTACCTTCCGATATTCTTTTATCTCCTTCAAGGAAGATTCGGCCTTTCCATTCAGTTGGTCGTAAACTAAGCCGGGTGTGGCTAATAATAAGAGTTCCAGTTCCTCTCTTTTCCACCGCTTTTCATCACAATACTTTTCCTGATTTTGAGTTCGTTGAAACAAATAACCGAAAGCAAGTCAAAACAAGAATGTTCAAAGAACAAAAAAGGAAAACAATAAGAAAATAAAGATAATAACCAACTCCTGGTCTAGCAAGATTTTCTATACAAATTCCCCTGTGCAAAATTTAAAAGAACTTTCTGAACTTGTATATCCATAAGCCTGAATAGTGGATACACGGAAAACTGGAAGGAAGAAAGAAAGAGCAGGCCATCGAATGATTTTTCGACAATAAAGCAACAAACAAAATATTGAAACTTAAATAAGACTCACTTCACACACTCTAGACACCAAAATTCTCTACCCAGATTAACGACGGCAAGTCGCAAATTATCTTTGTTATGCCTCCCCAATTATGCATCTACTGAGAAACAAATAAACAAAAGACTAATCACAAAGGGACAATTATTCAACAAAAGAACAATATAACATCAGAAGAACTAAATCAATGTGGCAAGTAACGAGAAATTAGATGTTCGATGTAAGACATGTCAGCACCCCATGCCCAATTCCAATCATAATGATTTCCAAGGGTACAAATGTCAGACAGGCACGACATGGTTGGTGAACTTTGCTCTACTAGAGTGGCTTTACAACTTTGGTTTCTTCATCTATCATTGAACCTCTGTATTGTCTTTTCTTAAACTCAAGATCGGTTAGTTAGTCAGTTGTTATATTAGTTGGACTTTGTAATAAGTATATTAGGGCATATGAGCTTTTTGCAAATTAGACAAGAGGTCTCCCTCATCTTTACGAGCAGGGTAGCATCTTCAAACTATACTAAGAAGCTTTTTGTTCTTTTTTCTCTCTAAACTATACAATCCCCGATTTTGGGTCAACAAACTTAAGAAGTTGCTCGAGGTAAGTTTGCACCTTACGAAATGAACGGGCATGGGCTGAGCTACATGGATACTGAGAGTTGGTGCTGCAACCCTGCAATTTACAAGTATGCTATATTTCCATAAGGAGTTTTCAAAGTAGTTCACTGATATTATGTTCTGCAAACCCGCAAAACAACATTTATATTTAGCAACCCTAGAATAGAAAATGCTGGCTCAAACGCTACCCACAAGTGGATTGTAGTTCGTCAATTTCAATGGAAACGATTAAGAGTTAACTCTTGAAGGATATTTCGTTGCTAAAAAGACCAATTTTAACAACAAAAAACATCAAATCACTCTGCACCTAACTAGTGGATGAGAAGTGAGAACAAATCAGACATATAATAGCGCCACCTCTCCCACTATGTATGTATCAAATCCAATATACAAAACAAACAAACGAGAAGATGTGAATTGAAAACAAGGAGTCTTAAGTCTCTTCTTCTTTATCAAATGACATTCTAAACTTAATTATACTCCTGGTTAAGAATTTCTCACTAAAACAATGACCAATACACCAATGGCACCTAGCAAAATGTTCAATAGAAATCACAAGAATCAACAATCCCTTTGAGAACTGCTATCACTTCATAGTATTAATTTATGCCTCAGAAAACATGAATACACCGAAAATAAACACCAAAATGAAAAGTCCCACTTCAAATTAGAGAAATAAAACTCCCTAAATCTACAGCAGCTTTCTAGCTTATTTATGAAGAAAAGTTTCTTACTTAAAAATCTACGCATTTGCTTTCATTTGTCAAGCTTCTAAACTGAGCTTTTCTAATTCTATGAACTAGACAGAAAAGCTTTCAGCTGGGTTGACCTAGTTTTTTTTGTAATTATAAAAGTGGACAAGGGAGGGAGTAAAAGGTTCGGCCACCATTACAAATATTTTCTTACAGAATATTTGGACTGACCAGCTATTGCTAGATTTACCCATAAACACGTAAATCGTTTATTTTAGCAACAAGACCAAATTGCTTTGCACCTGGTAAGTAGATTGGAACAGAAAACCACACACCAATCTATCTCTACCTTTACTACTACTTGCTTATTATGTATCAAACCCACCATTTCAATGCAAGTACTTAACAAATCAAGGTATCACCTATGCAGTTTTCACAAGTGCTAATTAAAAGACAATACGGAACAAAAACAAGCGAATCTCTCCATACTTGACTAAAAATCATCCCAATAATCCAAGTCCCCTTCTCCTTCATACTGCATTCTAAACTTATACTTAAGTATGTCTCACTAAGACAATGACCAATACACAAATTCACCTAACACGATAATTAATCCAAAAAAAAACTTAATTTCAGAGAAAACAATCGACAAAATAAAAGCTTCGACTCCAGATTAGACAAAGTTAAAACCCCTAATCTGTAGCAGCTCTTTAGCTCCACTGTTGTATTCTTCTATTTTTCTCTGCTTTATTTACACTAAAGCGTATTTAGATTTCACTTGCCAAGACTCTAAGCTGAGATTTTCCACTTTTATGGAATAAGGGTCCGTTTGGTAAAAACAAAACTGATTTTTGGATTTTTTTGTTTTTAAAATATGCGGGTGTTTGGACATTCATTATTTAGCTTTTCAAAAGCTAATTTTTAGGCTAAAAAATCTAAAATTCAAAAATATGATTTTTCAGTGGATTTTTTAAATAAAGTATTTAATACCAAAAAATCTGTTGCCAAAGCATTGAGAGCTGGCTAGACCTAGCTCTTCTGACAAAATGAAAAAAAATAGATTTTTGTTTGAAACTTTAACCAAACAAACACTAAAACTTGGTATCCAGAACAATTTATTCACACACCCAAAACAAATATAAAACAGCAATTTTTATTCAGCCATTGAGTATCTAACAATATAACCCAATTTTTTGCAAACACGAAACCCTAAAAAACAAACCAGAGTACGTCAAAAATAAGAGAAAGTGAGAATGAGCATGGATTGAGTGGGGTTTATTGCTATGTAGCGTGATAATCAAGTCATGCGCCACAATCTATGCGTGTCTAATATTTTATTTTTTCAGATAGTAGTTCTAATGTCAAATAAATTGATTAATTAAGGTTTTATTTATACGTATTCAAATTATTATAGTAATAATATAAGAGGTGCACTTAAAACACTGCATAATTTCTTAATAAACGCACAGACCGTAGATTTAATCTACGGTCTGTATAATTTAATACAAACCGTAGATTAATTTAAAGAACGAGATGGTAGAAACCCGATACAAGAACTATTTAATTTGTTGGATAGCCATCGCTACACATTCTACTATAATATGAACCCATCAACCCATTCCCTTGATAACTTATTTTTTGCACACCCCGATTCTATAAGGATGTTCAAAGCTTTTCCTGATGTCTTGTTAATGGATTGTACATATAGGACAAACCGTTTTAATATGTCATTTCTAGAAGTCGTAGGAATGGCATCAACGAACCAAACATATTGTTTAGGCTTTGTTTTCATGAGTGACGAGACAAAGGAAAGTTATATATGGGCATTGGAAAAATTTAAAGTTACATTGGAGGGGTGTATACTACCTAGGGTGTTTGTAACCGACAGGGAAATGACCTTATCAAATGCTTTGTCCGTTGTTTTTCCCGATTCTCATCATATTTTGTGCACTTTTCATATTGCAAAAAATGTTTTGAAAAACTGCCGTAAAAAGATCCCTGACGAGGAGTGGCAAACGTTTCTAGATGATTGGGGTTTATTGGTTGATTCTGAGTCAATAGAGGAGTACAATCATAACCGAACTTATTTCAATTTCTCTTACAAATCGTACCCTGCTGTGATTAAGTATGTAGACAAGCTTTTAAATGATTATGCTGAAAAGTTTGTTGCATGCTATACCAACCACACAACACATCTAGGTAACAGAACTAGCAATCGAGCCGAACAACAACATGCTAAGCTGAAAAGATCCCTTTCCACAAATACTGGCACGCTTGAAACTGTTTGGCTAGAGGTGAATAGAATTCTAGAAAAACAGTTTGAGGATATTAAGATGAAATTGGATAAATGCAAGTCTTATTTTTCACATTCTGAACGAACACCTCTATTTATAAATCTTAGGTCGTATATCACACACTATGCCTTTGATTTATTATTTCAAGAACACAAAAAATGTAGTGGCCAGGCTGATGAGAATTGTTCTTGCGGTTTCAAATTGTCTCACGGTTTACCTTGTCATCATATTATGAGTGAACATATTTTATTCGGGAAGCCTCTTCCTCTAGAATATATTCATCCATTCTGGAAAAAATTAGACGTAATTGATGATAATGGGAACACCGATGATTATGGGGTCGAGGGTGATCTAGAAGAGTTTAAAAGTGTTTATGCTAGCAAAACGAATGTTGAAAAACGGCGTATGAAAACACAACTCCGAGAGATAACCGTACCAGCCAGAACATCCATCAGTGACCCCGAAGTGAGAGTAAATAGGGGGAGACTTAGAAAAGGCGACAAATCTAGTAAGAGGGATAAGTCGGGATGGGAGTATGTGGAGGAACAGAGTGCTGCTGCTAGTAGGGACAAGGGCAAAGGCAAGGCGGATGAAACACCGGAGGTAAGGGTAAACCCAACTAGGAGGCCGCGAAACCAGAACCCTAAACCCACCCCCAATAGGGCAACCTTCCTGTACAGTGACCAAATATGGGTCATGTTACATAGTTACATCGAAACGGTTTATGATGTGCGTGGGGATGGTAACTGTGGGTTCCGGGTACTTGCAAATGCGACGGGTAAACAGCATGGGGAAGATGATTGGTACGCGGTAAGATGTGAATTGTTTCAAGAGCTGCAGCAAATGAAAGGTGATTATTATGAGCTGTTTGAGAATCTTGACTTTGAAGCTTACCGGTATGATTACATTTTATCAAGTTTAAATTTTTATCATGCTACAAATCCCGCACCTGCTGAGAAATGGATGAGATTTCCGTCGTATGGTTTTTTAATTGCTTCTCATTACAATATGCCAATTGTATTGTTGTCCTTATGGGAAAATCAAAATGGAGGGGTAAACATGTGGAACTCCACTTTTTTACCTCTTTATACTGGTCCGCCTCGGGGAACGACACATTACATCCCGACTGTAATGGTGTTCGTCAACAGTTG
This sequence comes from Primula vulgaris, assembly GCA_963920805.1. Taxonomy (NCBI): domain Eukaryota; kingdom Viridiplantae; phylum Streptophyta; class Magnoliopsida; order Ericales; family Primulaceae; genus Primula; species Primula vulgaris. The sequence goes on along the minus strand of OY987212.1, from coordinate 45,219,511 downwards.
TCACTATGCTCAGGTTATTCCTAAAGAAGAAGGGATCTTCCCAATGCCAGGAATTATAGCACGGTGGGAACAAACACGCACTGAGACAGCTGCGCCATGGAAGGAACTTTTTCGACCAAATTTCAAGTTATATATGGCGCTGGAAAAGAAATCGGGAAAGCAAAAAGCAAGTGAAGAAGAACCTATAAACCTAAGTCCATAATCAGTTTTTTATTTTTAATTTGATTTAAATTACTATTTTTTCCAATTTGTTGTAAATTTATATGATGTAAACAAATGTTTAATAAATTTGTTTTATGAAATTTAGTTCTATTAATTTAGTTCATGTTTGCATATTGGGTTAATTTCTTTTATGAAATTTATATAATTTATGATTGTTTCATTCAAGAAAATTGTCGATTGACACCAAATTGACGACTTAGTTAATGTTTCATATTGCGTTATACAAGTGTTTGTTAAAAACAAACAAAAAAACTTCACAAAAATTGACGATTTAGTTAATCATTCAATAAATATCAACTTATACACTTCACAAAAATATAACATGAACCAAAAACATAAAATTTATCAAATCAACTTTTTTTGTGTAAATTTGTGTAAATTTTGTGTTTATTTTGAGAGATTGTTAGAATATTGGTAATTTATTTTATGTAAAATTTTAAAAATAAGTCATTTAGTTTTTTTATTAAAAAAATCATATTTAATTTGAAAAAAATATTCAGTATTTTAATTTTAATTATTAGAATTTTCATTTTACTTATTAGAATTTTAATTTTAATTATTAGAATTTTAATTTTTATTTTTATTTTCAAAAAATCTGAAAAATGCTGCAGACCGTAGATTTAATCTACTGTTTACAGTAAACACTGTAAACCGTAGATTAAATCTACGGTCTGCAGCATTTACTGTAAACCGTAGATTTAATCTACGGTTTACAGTGAAACACTGTAGACCGTAGATTAAATCTACGCTCTGTGCGTTTTTTCAGATTTTTTGTAGTTAAAAAAGTCATCCTCATAATATAATTATAAATGATAAAATTATAATATATTTTAAAAGGAAATAAATTTTTATTTTATTTTTAAAAATTATCGAATGTTTTAAATGAAATAAAACGTTCATATGTTCGGCTCGTCAAACCGTCAAACATTCGTTCGTTTCTACATAAACATGAACAATTGTTTCGGTTAATGAATATGAAAATAGCGCCGGAAACCTGCAAAACTCTGTCCAAACTCAATTGTCATCGTCACCCTGGAGTGAAGCTCGATGACGGTAAAAACAACGACAACCCTCAAAAGGGTCATCGAAAAACTCGATCCAATCAAACTAGCTCGATTTAGTTATTACTTAGACAAAATAAATCAATGAAGGGTTGATTTTACCACGTAATACAGATAAAAGCTAATCACTCAGGGGTTGGTTACCATGTAGTATCGTTAAAAATGTATTGAAGCAATTTAAGAAGAGATTAAAAGTCGTTAGAACAATTTTGGGATGACCCGAGGTATATGTAATCACGTGATATACTGTTTTATAAAATGTTATATGCTACTGGTATATTGCTATAAAAACGATCATATATTTATTAGAAAAGTCATCATGTGCGATTAACACATCAAAATAAGGTCAATAAGATATATAAGACGATTAAACGTCCCATTATAGAATTTAAATCTTCGAGACTGGACTTACAAAAAAAAATTAAAAATTGAAAGATCGACTTCACTGATCTAGAAAATAATTATCCATTTGATTCCCGCAATGCTTATTATAAGAGATTTGGTTTCCGTTGTTTGAATAAAGTACGACGCTCATCCTTCCGTGGTTCTTTTTGCGTGTTACATCAAGAGTCCCCATATATAGTCTGACCCAACTTTGAAATCGCCCCAGTCGACCTTTGAAAAAATAATTTTAGATGGTTTTCACAGGGTGAATTAATTTCTGCACATACATCACAAACATCAAAAGCTAATAATATTATTACAATTTAGGGGACCAAGTGTACTGTTTTTAAATTACAGAGATGAAGTCACATAATTATAACTACGGAGATCAAAAGTCACACAATTCTGTTTTTCGTTCGGTATGGGGAAAATGATGAAACTTGCCTCTATCGGGGTAGGAGGCTCTCCCTTTTACCCTTTCAATCGGATCAATTATTGTTTGACACCAATGAACGAGACTAGCAAAAAAAAATCTTGCTATTCTCATGTCAAAAAAAAGTTATATCTTTATACTTATGTCAAAATTATATGTATTTATAATTTAATAAATTATTTCCTACATCTAATATATTTTTGTACTAAATTATTGTTAGTCTCGTGCACCTTCTCGGTGTACTCAATTAAATGTTAAAAAAGATTCTACTATCATAACAAATTTTTTTCCTTATACAAATCAAAATTACATAATGTTATATATAAATTTTTAACTTAATAAGTGAACATAACTTCAAATACTAACTAACTAGTGCCGGTAAATATAACAAATTATAATTATTTGATTAAAATACACATATGACCGGGGGAGTTCCTTATGTATGACCAGGGGTTGCCATCGCAACCCCATAATTTTCAATAATTTAATTTTTTTTATAGTCTTTTACGGAATAATTTATAGATAGATCATTTTGGCAACCATTTAAAATTTATTTCCAGTAACCTCTTGCAAAATTATATATTGTTTATGCAATTATATACCACAACATTTTTTGTAGTGATACTACATAAATATTAACAATTCTAAATGCTAAAAGCAAAAATAAAATGACCAAAAATCTAAAGAAAATAAAATGTAAAAATGATTGTAGTGACTTTACTTACAATAGCAACAACTATGGATTTTTATTTACTACAAGCATTACATACATTAATTTAACACGATTTCGGATGCTATATCCTTTTATTATATCATATTCTAAGCTCTAATATCTACTTAGTTAAATTATTATTACAAAAATTATAAAACAACTATTAAAATTAAGAGAGTGAATTTTTTAATTTTTTTTGCACAAGTGAAAATTTATGTCCACACAAAATTAGGTAAACATGGGTTGATTTTTTTTTTTTTGCAACCCCAAAACTAATGTGCCGGTTCCGCCACTACAAAATAATATTTGATTTAGTGAGAGTCAAAAGCTGTCACAAGTCTGTCGCTAATTTAAAAAGTCGTCACAAATCTGTCGCAAATTGACTAAACTGTCACAAAGCCGTCACAAAAACCGTCGCTAATAAGCTCGTAACAAAAAATACCGTCATTAATCCGTCAGTATTTGGTTTTTTTTTTTTAGTGTGCCCTTGTATATGACTATACATTTTTATACTTGTTGCTTTGTAAAAGCTAAAATGATATTTGATTATAACATATTTATTTAGCTTTAAGTTTTTAACTAATGATGTAAAAAGATTAGTTTAAATATATATTTTCTACCAATTTTATAAAATTCGTTCGAGACGATATATATTCAAAATAACAAAAATATATTGCAAACTAATTGAGTTAATATTTAATTAAGTGCACCGAAGAGGTGCATGAGACTGAAAATAAATCAACAATTATTCTACAACTTTTAGTTTTAGCTTATTGCTAATTTTTAGTAAAAAAAATATATATTAGATGTAGGAATAATTTGTTAAATTATAAATACATATAATTTTGACATAAATATTAGTAATTAAGATATCACTTTTTTTATACTTCATCCGTCTCAAAATATTGGAGCACTATATATGTACGTGCAATTTTGACCGTCAAATATATTATATTTAAATTGTTGAAATGTAAATTTTTAAAATTTGTTCATATACTTTAACATTTAAACTATGCGATTAACTTTTAAAAAACTCGATTTCGACAATTTAGTTATGACTTATTTATCGATCAAAATTACACGTAGTTTAGTATAGTATCAGCAATTTAGAACGTAGGAGTATGAGAATAGCTAGATTTTTTTTCTCTTAATCTCTTTTACAGGTGTCAATCAATAATGGGTCCAAATGAGAGCCTAGGAGGGAGCGTCTACTATCTATACTTCCGGGTAGGAATTGGGGAAATTTGGTATTGTCAACTGGAAAGTAAAATAAATACAATGGCAACATGTTTCTATCCTGTTTGCTTGCACGATTAGTAGATCCGGAGTTACCACATTCGAAAATGGAATCGGATAATAAAAGGAGAGTACACGTAGATCCGGTATTACAAATATCATACTCCTTCTAGTATTACAAATGACAGTATTTGGTATCATTTGATATCTCGTTAAACTAATAGTCTCACTCATGTTTACACATCCAAACATAGTATTTATGGGTCCCACTATATTTAAAATTGTATACCGCATCCCGTCCCAACCAAAAAAATCTATGTCCCTAGCCGTAACACTTATTTTTTTTTTATCCCTCCTTTAGAGGTAAAACCTGCGAAATTTTGCATGCGACAGAGTTCGAATCCCGACGATGAGCATGATATACTCGGATAACAATCACATCGCTACCAACCACTTGGTTAGCTGTAACACTTATTTAAACTCCAAAATTATTAGGCAACTAGCTCCTCTAGTCCGATGTATATATAGTGACTTGCATAGTTGCATGTCTCTTTGATAGGGAACGGTAGCTTTCAAGTTTTGATGTTTTATAGGTATTCAAATAAATAAAGAAGTATAATAATGTAAAGAACAATCTACAGCGTGTATGCACAATTTAATGATTTATGATCTCTTTATGGACACACTTCTTTTTTTATTGACGATGATGATAAATGTCCTATACGTCAACTTGTGAATATTGCAAAAAATTATATCTGGAGTTGTATGTTAATTGTTAATGGTGTATATAGTATGAAACTATAACGATTTTTGTAGCGTTGAAAAAACTATGTTTGTCCCGCTTAAGTATTGTAGGTTAAAAAAATTGTAACTACTTTTGTATAAACATTAAAATCTCAGTTTTTAAGATGGTCATAAAATTCGACAACTTATAAACATATATAAAACCGAAAAAATGAGTTTAAAAATATAATATTTGTTGGTTTTGGTACTATTTCGAATACGATAATTGAAAGGACAATAAAGTAAAAGACAGGAACGCAATGGAAATAACACTTTATTTCTCACAATTAGAATATGAATTACAATTCCTGACTCGTACAGAATTTAAATTAAACTGCTGGACTGGTTTGACAATAATACAAACTGCCGGACTGTTTTGATAATAAAACAAACTGCCGGACTGGTTTGACAATAAAACAAACTGCAGGACTGTTTTGACAATATAAAAACTGCCGGACTGTTTTAACAAACTGCCGGACTGGTTTTAACAAATAAAAAACTGCAGGACTGTTTTGACAATATAAAAACTGCCGGACTGTTTTGACAAACTGCCGGACTGGTATTAACAAATAAAAAACTGCCGGACTGTTTTGTAAATAAAACAAACTGCCGGACTGTTTTAACAAAAAAGAAACTGCCGGACTGTTTTAAACAAACTGCCGGACTGTTTTAACAAATAAAAAACTGCCGGACTGGTTTTAAACAAACTGCCGGACTGGTTTTAACAAATAAAAAACTGCCGGACTGTTTTGTAAATAAAACAAACTGGACTGGTTTTAACAAATAAAAAACTGCCCGGACTGTTATTAAATAAACTGCCCGGACTGTTATGTAAATAATGGAAATTAAAGTACAGGAAAGTAAATTACAGAATAGGAAAGACTGAAATGTAAATTACAGAAACTAAAGGTACTGGAAAGAAAAATACAGAAGGGAAACAGTACTGAAATTAAATGGACAGAATAATAAAGGACTGAAAAATAAATAACAGAAATTAAAAGAAGAGGCAACTGCTGAGCAGTTTCCCTTAAACAATATTTCCCGAACCACCTTTAAAGGTTTCTGGTTTCGGGACTTTGTTCCCAAGGTACAACTTCTATCTCAGAGTGGCTCGTATGGAAACCGGCACCGAACCACAGGTCGAGCTGTTGGTGGTGCGGTTCTCTCTCACTAAGTGTATGCTTATGCTGTGAGTTGTGTGTATGAAGGTGTGTTTGAATGAGAGGGGAAGGGCTGCCTTTTATAGGCTCTATAGAAACCGCAGCCATAATTGTGGTCATTAATTCCGGGAGTTACACCTACAGAATCCGCTCAATTTAATTCTGAAACCGCAGTATTTAATCTCATTCATTGCTGACGTTTCTCTTGCTGGAAACTCTAGGGACTCCTTTTGTATTTTATACAAAACTCCCTATTCGGGTTTGGACCCAAGACCCAAGACCCGAGACATTTCCCAAATCCCAAATCCCAAGCCCAAGCCCAAGCCCAATACACACTAATACTCTTAGGTGTATGTGGACATGTTAGTTTAATAACTACATGGGTTGGTATGGTATATATATTGTAAAATTAACTCTTAATCTTCCAATATGGGATTATACTAAATGGTTTTTCCATTACCATTTCGGTTTTCCAGATTTTCCAGATTTGAGCTCCCGAGGTACCAACTTTGAAGCCAATTTGTATTCACACCCATTCTCCGAATAGGTCATGTGATATACCGTTACGAAGCTCGTCACACGGGCTACTCAACCACGTTGAGTACGGTATAAACAACTCAGCGCTGTTACACGAAATAATGACTCGAAGTTGGTCCAGTGATCATTCGGAAACACCCATGTTTTCACATGTTTTTCCAACAATATTGTGTGTCAAAAAAAAAATAAAAAAATTCCACGAGTGAATATAAAACTCTGCGAATTTAGAAATTGATAAACTTGATGATATGACACATGATGAACAATTGCTCATCCTCTCTATGTTCAATTAACAATATTATAATTAACGCATAAAATCTTTATTGCAAATAAAGTTGATACAGTTATTAATACTCCTCTAAAGTCAATTTATATATTTCGCCATTATTAATCGCTGAAATCTTTGGTGCCGCAACTGGCTTGTATTGTTGTATGTATGCATATTTCAACTGTATCAAGTGACATGTACTGTGATCAATTAAAAGCTTTCTTCTATCTTCTTTTAATCAATTCTATCCATATGAATAATTCGCTGACTCAGCATTTATCTATTTGGAATGGATAAGTTTTGTGAATTTTGCAACTTGAAATCTCACTTTTGTACAAACACCTGTGTATATATATAAGCACAACTCATCAACGCAATCTATCAAATCCTTATTCCTAACAAAACTAAGCTTGCATTGTTCGTTCTGATTTTAATTTTCTTGTCAAATTTATTATATTTTTATCAACTTCTCTTGATCGAGTAACATGACATCGTTTGCATCTTTATACGAAGTTTTGGGGATTCCGATGAATGCCACCCGACAAGAAATCAAGGTGGCCTACAGAAACCTCGCCCGAACATGTCATCCTGATGTGGTCACTATTAGTAAAAAAGAAATGTCATCGCATGAGTTTGTGAAAATCAATATAGCTTACTCCACTTTGTCGGACCCGAATAAACGCGTCGTTTATGACCGTTATATTTTCAAACAACGAACTAAATTTAGCTCGTTTGAGTCGGCATACCCCACAAATATGACCAGAGGAGCTTCAGTTGGGGTAAACACTGGATTTCCTCGCTATTCCCGTCCGAATTGGGAAACGGACCAGTGTTGGTAGAGAAGTGCGAAATATGATTGTATATATAGGCACTGGCCGAACCAAGATTCTAAAATGAGGGGGGCATATTTTCTATAAAAAAAAAAATCATACCTTATATCAAGTTATTTTACGGAACGGAAAATAACTGAAACACTAAAATTTAAAAATATTTATCAAAATGCATAAGAAAAATCTATATTTTCATTAAAAAAATTCAAAATGGAGGGACCCGTTCCTACTTAGTTCATGATTCCATGTATAATTGTGTTCTGTATTAGTATTTGAAATATAATAACCTGATTGCTTATATTGAGAATGTTTTAGCTTTTTGTTTTAATCCCCAGCTATATATATATATAAATTGGAACAAGAAAATCTCAATGGCGAATGATAACTGATAAGTAAGTTTAGAAAGCATGATGAACGTAGAATTGCTCCTTTGAAGTACTTGAGAACTAGAGTTGACGACGATATATTATTATAAATGGGCGGGTTTTGTAATAGCAATATATATTATTCAATAGTTTAAATAAAGCAAAACAGTAATGAGATCTGACAACCAGTTAGAAAGATTTATGAGAACTAATTTCAACAAACAATTACTCACTTCGTTTACCTTCCCTTTAATTTGTTTATTACGAAATCACGTGTAATTTTAATCGATTTATAATTTGTATTAAAATTACATATAGTTTCGTAATTGACAATTAAATAGGCACACACGCAATAAGCATTAAAATAACCTGTCTTTTAAACTTTGTTCACATTCTCCGGGGGTAGCCAGAGAATCTCAGTCCGTCCTTTGAATAGGTCAGAATTTTATGTCATAATTCGTGGCACCTTTGTGAATATCAAATTCAGGTGTGGTCTGGAATTTTACGAGGCTCGGTGCAAATGTTCGTTTTTAATACTCGTATTAAAATATACATAATTTATATACAACATAAAATAAAAATTGAAAAATGTCACTTTCTTGAAACACTACAAACCGGAAATTTGTGTTCGAATACGTGAAATGTTAAAATTCGTAATTTTTTACAAAACGTTTTTTCTTCTTTTCTTTGATTATTGTTTTCTAGCATGTTTGGTAAATTAAAGTCCGATAAGCACCACCATTGTTGTTACTCATGAACTTTAAAAATATATTTTTATAATAATATTATTAAATAATATGTTTCAGCTTATGTAATTTCCATAAACATAAATAATTTTCATGTTTCGCATTAATGGAATATCTTTTCTTTGTCAATTACAAATATATGGACCAAATATATTATTATTTGTAAATTCAATTGCCAAAAGATAAGCACAAAGAATTCACTAGACCTGTTTTACAACTATAAAGCGCTTATACATATACCCAAATATAGATAGGAAAAAAAGATTAAAAAAATAACATTCTTACAACCATTTGTTTACTATCAATTATAGTGATAATTTTGAGAAAAGAATAATATGTCCGAACTTTTTGCACTATTTATGTATATTAATATTTGTTTTAATCTAAATATGGCCATTCATTTTTTCGAAACCCGATTCTCCGGCATGATCTGCACGGCCCGGGCCGCCCCTGATCAAATTGTGAACCACTTACAGAGAAACAAGAAATTTATTTACAAATTTTCTGACATGTTGCACTATCCTAATGAAGAGCTTGTCAATTGTAAATTTGACTAGACCTTTCTTTAATAAGTGTAAAGAAAATGTAAGCAGAGTCATTGTGCCAAATGCTATGCACAATGAACTTCCCTTTGGTAACTCGGGTGATAAATTCATAGTAGATGGTTACATGCTCGGATGTGTTTTTGCTGCCCTATAAAATTTAAGGCAGCCTGTCCTAAAAAATCCAACCATTGGATCTCACTTTTTATACCAAGGCATCCAATTTATTCCAGATTTTGGATCTTTTTTATGAACTGGCTGCTTGTAAATTTATTCACTATTTACTAGTATGTTCTTGTAAATTTAGGGGTAGGATTTTTTTCCCGCAAACACAAACCAGTACGGATAACTAAATCGTTCGGTTTTGTTTTGTTTTAAAAACAAAAAGGAAACCGAATTTATTCGGTTTGGTTCAGTGTATGGTTTTGAAACCGATAAAAAACCGAAACCGAAAAAAACATAGTGATGGATTTTATTTTATTTTTTATTATTATTTTTATTTATTTTATAATCTCTTGTAAATTTATTTATCTCACTTTTTACTAGTATGTTCTTACTTATATATAGGATGGATTTTACAAATGGGTGGGGTTTGTGTTATAAATGGCTGACAAAAGATTTGTCAGTTCTTACTTATAACTCAACTAAATAGTAAAGAAAAAACTCAGTAATAAATAGAGTTCAATCTACTTTATATTTTGTATTAATTTGATAATAATTAGTAACTCATGTTATTGTTATAACTTCAAATACTTCACTTGAGCTAAAATGTTTCAAGATAACGTGAGCGACATTGCATCTGAATTGAAGTGTCCCTCGGCCCTGTAACTTACAATTGAGAATGTGAGTGAGTTCGTAACCTTCGGAGCACTGGAAATGCCAAATTCATTACGAAAGCAAGGAAAAAATGGTGATTTAGATGAAAATGAACTCAGAAATTTTAATTTTACATTAAAAGTTGTTATGGCAATATATGGTTCGATTTCGCTGAGTAGAATAAGATATAACGACCTTAAACACTTAGGATACAAGTGCATTGCTTTTTTCCAGTGTACCAAAATTAACCAGTGAATTAAGTGAATCATGTGCCTTGGATATAAACAAGATTGTTGCTATCTCTTGTGATCAACTAATTATTCCCCCCCTAAAAATTATTTGCTTAAAACATGTGCTGAATTATTTGTCCTGAATTTCAATTTTTCGATCATTTAAAGCTATTTTACTTTATGCTAGTACGCTTAAATGTCAGCTCATTTGCTTTGACATACCTTGTTTTCTTTAAATCTTATAAATAGATTACAAACTTAAAAAAAATGTTTAATAAGCTAAGTTTTTCTGAACCTTAATGGATGGCACAATATTCCAAGCTTCTAGGGTTCTGCCTACTAGATTCTCAAATGCATTCCGATAACGCTACATCAATTACAGTTTAGTTGAGGGTATCAAATTACAATTTAAATTAGAAAAAATTACTTGAAGCGATTAATTCAGGAAATTTTTTTCGCTTCATCATGAGTATATTAATCCTTCCTAGTTTCATAATTTGTCACTCACTTTTACTAACATTTTAGTGTATTTGGTATTTAAAGTGATTAACCATATATGGGATCGAGATGGTAGATCTTGATTCTTCGACATACCAATTACCAAGTTTGTACGTCTACCTATTTTTCTGTTCCTATTTTGTACTATTTCTCAAAGTGAAGCTAGAGTTGAAGATTGTGTTTTTTGAGTCGTGCCATGTTAAATATACTTGTTTTTGAACATTTGTCGACTAGCTTATAGTCTTACACTGTACGTCAGATTAATATAGTTTTTGGATCGTTTGCCTGAACGTAAAAGAGGCATTACTGAAAAATAATAATTTTGAAGGCTAAGAAATACGAAGTCTCAATGTTTCAACTGAGAAATAAAATGAAATATAACTAACCCAAAAATAAAAAATTGAAGTGGCACTCACAAAATAGTTTTAATGCTTAGAGTTTTTTGTTGTTGTTGTTGTTGAAAGTTTTAATGCATATATAGAATTCTAATTAGAGAGCAAGAGTAATTAATGTGAGTGACATTGATATCGTGTACAGAAGAATATAACATGAAAGTGGACTATTATGTATATAACCAGTATTAAAATTGGTTAGTATATTTACTAGTATTGCAAACCAAAAAAATCAACACGATAACATGTGTTTATATTAGTATATACTCACTACCTAAAACTTTCCTGGCAAACTTAATTACAAAATTGTTAATTAAAATTGATTACTTATACTCCTCCGTTCCCATTTAATTGTCCATTACGAAACTACGTGAATTTTTGACCGACTTATAACTTGTATCAAAATTGTCGAAATGAATTTTTTTAAAATCTAATTATAAAATTTAACATTTGAACTATATAATCAATTTTTGAAAAAATTTATTTCGACAATTTTGATTCAATTTCTTGGCCAGTCAAAATTACACGTAGTTTCGTAATAGACAATTCAATAGGAATAGAGGTACTACTTTATATTCAATCCTTGTATCTACAGTACAGTGTATTCCACCTTCAGAATGCCTTGACTAACATCTACTTAACTTGAGTCAAATCTTTAGCATTCTTCCATTTTTTTCCAAAATTTGTTGGAAACATGTATGAGATAACACAAACATATACAAATACTGACGGAGACGTCACTAATATATGGTAAGTGAATTTATTATTTATTGATTTCTCATAAGTTCCAATTCAAAAATCAGGTCGTGCAATGGAACACTCCATTACTCCAATAAAGCACGTACACACGGGACCATGTCCTAATACAAAATGGATTTTAGCAATTGTAACGGTGAAAAGTCTAGCATATGTCTTATTAAATCATTAAAATGATACGACCGATCCAATATGAGTTTATGTTCTAGAAAATACTTTTTGCATTATATTCTTCTATTTGGAACAATTTATAATCAGGACTAGGGGTGGGGCCAAAAACCCGGAAAACCCGACCAAACCGGAAACCGAACCGATCGGTTCTGTTTTAAATTTACAATGTAGTGAACCGAACCGGAACCGCTATCATAATTCGGTTCGGTTTCGGTTATCTGAAAATAAACCGAAAACCGAACCGAAACCGGAAGTTAAAACCGAAACCAAAATGTAAAACAGAACCGGATTTAAAACCGATCTTATATGAGTATGTATACACTAGATAATTGCTTTAGTTATATTATATAATATTACTATATGGTATATAATATGCAAACTCGAATGTTACTACTTATGTAAATATGATTTTTAAAAATGTTAAAAAAAATTTACCTTCTTTAAATGAACAAGAAAATAAAAGTACCAAGCATAAACCGAAACCATTGAACCGAAACACAAGTTTGAACCGAACTGGAATTTTGAAACGAACCAGAACCGGACCGAAACTGAATCGACTAAAATCTCGATTTTGGTTTCGGTTTACCTCAAAAACGAACCGGACCGAACCGTGTCCACGCCTAATCAGGACCCATGACAACTACCTTCTTAAAAAAAAGTGGAGACCTGAAACATCATTGTTTCAAACGTTCGGTACAATTTGTATTATGAACAAAACTAAGAGAATCAAATAGAATATTTATCCGATTTATGGGGACCACGAATCCAAATTCCCTAATATTGTTATATTTCTCTCCGTTATATAAGCTTCTTTGCAATGGACATTATGAAAAACACACAAGTGGACACTTTTTTTCAAAAACGTTCCAAATCAAGATTTGATTAATGCAAATCTCCCCGGTTTCACGACGGGAACACAAATACGTGTCTTGTTTTTTTTTCCGAGATGTATAATGACATGTTTTTAAAATTATGGTAAAATTTAAAAATTCAAAACATGTCATTATACATCTCGGAAAAAAAAACAAGACGCATATTTGTGTTCCCGTCGTGAAACCGTGGAGATTTGCATTAACCAAATCTTGATTTGGAGCGTTTTTAAAAAAAAATGTCTACTTATGTGTTTTTTATGATGTTCATATAACATTTACCTTATATAAGCTTCTCTGCAATAAAATTGTGTCATAGTTTTAAACACAAAAAAACATAAATAAAAGTAAAAATCATGAGATTTTAAACCAAATATCATAGAGCAAATGTAAAACCAAACCCCTTTATACTCTCCATTTAACCCACATTCTCCTCTAATCATTCTCAATTTTTTCTTTCACTTTATGTCGATTTAAGAAAAGAAAAGGTAAAATTTTCATGCAGTTTTGTGATATTAGCTGAATTACCCAAATTTTGTTATAAATTGTCATAAATAAAAGACCCGTTCCTCTCCCATCATTGAATTTTTCCACCGTTACAATAAAATCTAAGCATTGCACATAGTTTTCCTCTCATCACTGCATTTCCCTTCATCTTATTTGGAATAAGCAAATCTTGACCTTGATCAATGACGGACAAAGTGAAAATCATCCTGTCCCGTCCGATACAACTAGCTGACCAAACGTCAAAAGAGGCCGATTTGGCAAACTATAACCGCTCTGAATGCAGCGAAATAAAAGCTAAAACAGATAAACTCGCCACCCTCCTCCGTCAGGCTGCTCGTGCCAGTGCAGACCTCTACGAACACCCTACATGCCGCATTATTAATGACACCGAGCAGGTAAATTACTTAAGAACTGATAATTAACAGGTTTGCATATACTAACTTATAATTAGCTTGTACACACACAAAAGTCATGAATCAGAAAACAAAATAAGAAATACAAGAAAAAATAAAACTCAGTGTGTAAAGTTTATGTTAGATTATTGTATAAATAATTTGACTTTCGTAAAGAATCAGTAACTCAGCAGATAACTTCTTTCCATTAGATAGAGTATTGACCGATAAGTTCACTATATATATTTGATGTACAGCTTGGAAATTAATGATTGTTTTCTACCAAAACTTATACCAACTTAGCTAGTAAAACATATACGGAAGAGTATATATATAGGAGTTATAGATCAGACACAAGTCACACAACTTAACATCCCTAAGCTAAAGTAACAACACAAAAAGTCACTAACGAAATGAGATGAAAGTTATTTGATCACAATGAAAATTTGATTCAGCACAAGCTAATCGAATCAAGTGCTCACGATTCACGAGTCACGACATGCTTTCATATTCGGCAAATTTATTCAAAACTACTTTAGCTATGCTATCACGTTTCAAGACATTAAATCTCACGTTTTGATGACCGCTCCTATTTTAAAACAAAGAATCTATTATACCTAAATTTTATATTTGAGACAGGTTCTCAACAAGTCGCTAACCCTCGTCCTCAAGTGTCGAGCCAACGGCCTCCGCCGCGTCTTCACCATCATCCCCCAAACTGCCTTCCGAAAAGCCTCCCAGCTGCCGTTTCCTGGCTCCTCCGTGTCTCCACCCCAGCTGCCGGCGATCGTGACGATGATTACCTTGGCCTGCCGCCCATAGCTGCCTATGAGCCGATATTGTGTCGTATATGGGAGCAGATCGCTGTGCTCTGCTCTGCTCTGCGTCTATCGAGTACAGAGTAGATGCTGCCACGTCCCTGGTTAGCCTGGCCAGGGACAACGACCGCTACGGGAAGCTTATTATAGAAGGAGGAGGAATTCCCCCTCTACTAAAGCTAGTGAAGGAGGGGCAACTCGAGGGGCAAGAAAATGCTGCTCGAGCCATCGGGCTCCTCGGGAGGGACCCGGAATCGGTTGAGTGTATTGTTAACGCGAGCGTTTGCCCTGTCTTCGCAAAGATACTTAAAGAAGGGCACATGAAGGTTCAAGTGGTTGTCGCATGGACAGTCTCGGAACTTGCTATGAACCACCCGAAATGCCAAGACCATTTTCTTCAGAATAATATGATTCGGCTCCTCCTAGGCCACCTCGCGTTCGAGACTATCCAAGAGCATAGCAAGTATACTATCCCAAGAAAGCACTCTATACACACCGTCGTAATGGCGAATACGAATGTGAACACAAACATGAATACAAATATTAAGAAAGTGGACGAAGATGTGCAATACGCGGCCCAGATCACACATCCAGTGTCTAATGACAACCAGATGCAGAGCGTAGTGGAAAACACGATGACGATCAAGACTAAATCGAAACATAACAATAGCCACTAGAAAAACCCTCATCAGAACCACTATGGTCACATGTCATTAGCGGGGAGTAGTATAAACGGGAGAGAACATGAGGACCCGGTGACAAAGGCACAGATGAAAGCCATGTCATCAAGGGCACTTTTGTACTTATGCATTGGAAATGTCCCGGTTTGTAAGATAATAACAGAATCAATAGCGCTTTTGTGTTTCGCGGTTTTGATGGAGAAGGGTATGGATGAGGTACCGTATAATTCAGCGATGGCTTTGACGGAAATAACCGCTGTAGCAGAGGAAAATCCTGAGCTTAGGAGATCAGCTTTTAAGCCCAGTTCTCCAGCTTGCAAAGTTGTCGTCAATCAATTACTCAAGATTATTACGAAGGGTGATTCGGACCTTTTGATCCCATGTGTGAGATCGATTGGGAATTTAGCAAGAACTTTTAGGGCTACGGAAACAAGGATTGTTACTCCTTTGGTTCGTTTGCTTGGTGAAACAGAACCGGATGTTACACGGGAGGCAATAGTTTCACTTACGAAATTTGCCAAGCATAATAATTATTTACATGTGGACCATTGTAAGGCGATTATTGATGCCGGAGGAGTTAAAGATTTAATTCAATTGGTTTATTTTGGGGAACAAATAGTTCAACCTTCGGCTGTGATACTGCTCGGTTATATTGCTTATCATGTGCCGGATACCGTAGGTATTGAAGTGTTGACTGTGATAGAATGGGCTGCGAAGCAAGGGCATTTGATACAGGACCCGATGATCGATTCTTTGCTAACCGATGCTAAGACTAGGTTGGAGCTTTATCAATTTAGAGGAGGGAGAGGATTTAACTAATTCATCAATTTATAATGTGTACAGTATTGTTTTAACTCAGGAGTAAAATGTTTAAGAACTTGTTGTTAATTCACTTCTTTTTGCTTGTTTTAATTTGGTTTTGGGGTGTATAGACAGAGTTAGAAATGGCGTATGCATATATTATTGAAAATTTACTATGGGAGTCGATCTCACGTCTTTAATATTCTCACTAACATGAGGAATAACTGATGCACATTGTGACCATCTTAGATGGACAATAGACAATAGTAAACACCAGACCAGTGGACTAAAAGTCTACAATCCATAGGTTTACGATTCTAGGTGAATTGAAATGAGTTAAATCAACTCAATAATACAATTAAGTATACAGTAGACCCTCCTTAAATTCATACTCGATAAATTCTAAAATAATAATTTCCCCCGGTCCTGATTTTTGGATCAAGGTAAAAAATCGCTAATTTCGATAAATTAATAAGATAATAAATTTTTGAAAGATCGTTATATAAATATTTGGTCCCGTTAAAATCATAAAATAATAATTCTTCAAAATTACAAACATTAATAGGACGATTTAGTGAAATATGATTTAACAGTCGTTTTCTTCTTATTAAAATTTAAATCTAGGTGGAGCTCCTTCTAGTTTAATGTATCTAATGTCTATTATTAGTTTAATAGACGGTTTAAAATGTAACAAAACTTATATATTAGTAAGTGAAGTAGTTTATTTGCACTTTTCTAATGAGTTTAACGAGTATTCTTAGTAAATATAATGAGTTTTATGTTATTAACGAGTACATTTACTGAACCAATAAAAAACTTCTTTAAAATGATAAATTATTAATTAGTACCTCTATAAATTAATAAATTTCTCTGGTCCCGACAATATTAATTTATAGAGGTTTTATTGTATGTAAGAAAATTTCATGATATTTTGATAATAAAACGAGCGTCGCTAAATTTAAAAGCAGTGTAACTTGTTTTGTTCATAAATTTAACGACACTTCGACATATATTCTGACTTTGTTTTTTAGTGAAATTTGATTTCATTGTATGTCAACCTCTGTAATGTTAAGTCGGAAACAATTCATACTATTTACAATGAAATGTTATTTTTTAAGCATACTTATAATTGCTCAATTAAACATTTATGCAGCCAATGTAACACATACTGGCGATTTTGCTGGCCTGTATCAATAATAACGTTGGCCCTTGTATCAACCACTCTGTAAGTCTCAAAACTGCTCATTTTCAGTGCGACATAAGCAGTCTATTAGATTTACAATTAGTACGGATTAGTGTCAAAATACCTCCGAGAGATATCATGTAGATTTATTTCAGAAAAAAATATTGTGCCACATAAATTCTCAAACAAAGTGAGCCACCTGCTAAAAAAGTTAAAACTTCTAATCACCGCCAAGTATAACAAAGGAGGAGGTTTTTGTAGACCCATCATCTTAGAACTCTTTCAATTAGAAAATGTATTTTAATTGGATCTTTCATTGTTGAAGCGAAAATTTTATCCTTTTCCTTTTCTACGATCGACTATTTTTTTTATTAAAAAAAAAGATCTTCAAATGCGGAATAGAAAACGAGGGAAGCATTGGAAGTCTTTTTCTTTTTTTGAAAGTAGAAGCACTGGAAAACTAGACAAATAAAGTTACAATGTGATGCGATTGCATGGTTTTGTCCACAAGTTGCTAGTTGTTACAAAGACAGATTTAGTTCCTCATTCCAGTTCACGCAAATGCCAACAGTCATAGATTACAATAAAACAACAATATTGCGAGTGAACCAACAGGAACATTGTACTTTGGCACGCCAAAGAATGAAAGGTAAACTAATTCAATAACAAACTCATCCCTAAATGTATAAATAAACCAGAACCACAGATAGTATACGATTTAATACCTGACAACACAAGGTTTGCCTGCGAAAAGCGTTAGACATCAAATTTTGTGGTCGGCGATAAATGTTGATGTTGGGAGCCTTCACGGCAGGAGAAAGAGAGAGGTATTTGTTGGAGTTGGAAGGGAAATGAATTATGTCAATCATATGTAAAATGGGCGCCTTTTGATCACTTGATGTAACTTCATAACAATTCAAACTTGCTTAAGGATAACCGTGCTCCATAAACTAAAATACTAAGAGACATTAGTTAAATACAATAGTTGGCCTGGGAACTCATTAGTGTTTTAGAGAATTACCATCTCACTAGTTATTTTGAGAACCAGCATCATTGAACATCCATGCCAACCAAGGTGTTGAAAAAGCTTACATAATATGCGGCTGTCCAATTATTGTCATGTATATTTTCTTGTTAATTAAGGTACATAAGTTTAAAAGAATAACATGTGTGCCTTGAAAGATCAATTCATTTGTCTTACAAACTCGCACTGAGCTAGGTCAGAAAAGCTATAAGCAAAAAACTATCCCCAAGTAGGATTTGAACCTACGACCATTCAGTTAACAGCCGACTGCTCTACCACTGAGCTACTGGGGAACAACCTAGGAGTAAAGTTAAGAGACTCTTGTTCTTTGAATCAACTTAGGACTAGCGGCGCAGTTTGTTGCCCGCTTATCTCAAACTCATGTGTAATAATATACTCTTTCTATTTTAATTATAAAATTATTAGATCTAAAACCAAACAAAAGGATCGTTAAACACTTGAACCCCCAAACAATTTACAATGGTATGGCTAACGGTAATCGTCACCACTTGTTAATTTATTGGGTTGAGGGTTCTGGCAGTTTATATTTTCGTTTCTTAAACTCATTTTATTTCTTTAATTGGTGGATCAATCATAACAACTAAACATTCCAAACATATCAAGGACAGAGATTCGCAGAAAATTTTCAGAAAAGAAGAGCATACTGCAGAGGAAACATAGCAGGAAAATATCAAATGCACTTATCTTATTTATCGTCCCTTGTTCTGGGAGGGAGATTGCTTAAATTGGAGCCCAGAAAAATTCAGATCGAATGTTTACCTGCAACATACTTCCGCCCAAATGAGATCAAAGTCCTACCTTAGCTGCT
The DNA here is from genome assembly GCA_963920805.1 of Primula vulgaris. Lineage (NCBI taxonomy): Eukaryota > Viridiplantae > Streptophyta > Magnoliopsida > Ericales > Primulaceae > Primula > Primula vulgaris. Next base: position 45,200,266 of record OY987212.1, on the reverse strand, counting down.
TCAAAAAGAATTGAGTATAAAGTATAATTCATGTTGTTTGGCATTTCCTGTAAACTTAAAAGTGCAAAAGGAGGAAAAAGGGTATGAGGGAGGTAACATGAAGAAAAAAAATTAATACCAACTAAAAATTAAGAAATTTTTTTTTATCATAAATGAATCCAATAACTACACATACTAGAAGCCAATTCATTTACTTTAATGCCCAGTTTTGATGCCAATAATGACTACCCTACTGCACTAAATTATAAGGAATTGGGATCGAATAAAAGCAAGGTAAACATGATAAGAATCTTGACGCCCGTTTGTGTCCTTTTTTCATTCAAGCTTATACAAACATATTTTTCTGGAATACGTCTCTAACTAACTTTTACTAGCAAGGCTCCTTTCTAGATTGATAAAATATTAGAACTTGACATGCATGTAAATGTAAATCTAAAGATACAAAATGTGGGAATATTGCCTGACGTTTCCTATCCCTGTTGCATATCTAACTTGAATAGAACTTACACCTACTATGGCATATAAGAACTTGCACATAAGAAGAAATGAAGGTAGAGACGAGTGACAACATAAGACATGCAGATCTAAACCCAGGTAATATGAGCTAAATGTGTAACTTCTAATTTCTATTTGCCCTATCAGTTTCTTCAAAGTAGTTTACTTTATAAAACAGCATCATACAGCCGATTCTACATTTTAAAGTGACAATGCTCAAAGGGAGATGCATATACAGTTCGTCTATGTCACGTTCTTATTATAAAATTACGACTCCGTACAAAAGAGATGCATACATGGATATCTGAAGCATTCAAAAGGGTAAACAAATTACTTTTCAACATATACATAAACCAGAAGTCACATTCTCCGGCATCTATTTGACCAAAGTTGACCTTGATTTCCAAATGATTTGTAAAGAGAGAGAGATAGAGAGAACCTCGACTGCCATGTGAGCTACACGGGGATAACGTATACAGTTTTACAAAAGATGTTAAAGGTGGATCATATTTACCCCTCCAGGTTCTGCATGCTTTCCTTTCACCAAGCAAAACAACAATTATTAGAGACCACTGAAACCAAAGACTGAAGAGGGTGATTACGAGTACCAACTAATATTTTGTTTAAGTTGTAAAAGCAAACGGAACATCATACCTAGAGACCACCTGGACCATTTCTGATGAATAACCTTTTTATGTAAAACTCACGACCTCGCGATCGAGGATGAAGCAACACATAAGAAAATTGTCATGTCCGAAATTCAATTATTTCTAGTACACATACGAAGGGGTAAAAGGCAGAAATCATCACTACATGAAGACGTTACAGAAATTAACAGCAATCAAATGATATCATCCACCAGGAGAATAGAGTAAACTTAAGAAGCATTAAATCAGGTTACCTAATGGCGTCAACGCCTTATAACTCAAAAAGATCTTTTGTGGCTAGCGCTGGCAGAATTTTTCAAAAAGAATGACTCGCAGCTAGGACCCGCAGATAATACTCTGCAATTAAAGGTTGTGTAAGTGACTATACATAGTGGAGTATATAATACTAGACAGCAATGAAATCTATAAAAAAAAAACAGCCATCTTATACAACTTACACTCTTCAGTCAATTCTTGATTTTAAGGTGACTATGCTCCAAGGCCTAACAAATACTTATTCTATGCATAAGGCAACCCAAGGAAATGCTTATATAAAGAACACAAACGTTGATTGGCACAATTTTCTAAAGGGACAAGTGAAACCCTCATCAGATTCTCAGTTACAGTTTTCTGATTTTAACCCTTGAAGAAAAGGAAAAACTAATCTGAGCTTTAATTATGATATAAGGATTGGAAATTTTTAGTAGAATGACTTCAAACATCGAATAAGAGTTAGGAAACTTACAAACATCTCTCCAAACTCTGGACATTCCCGTGAACTGAACTTGGTTGAATTGCCAATTAGAAAAAGTGTCACGCCTCGATTTTACAGAAAACCCGGGACGCGATTTTAAAGAAATTAGAGAAAAAAAATGAAAAACAAGACTTCTGATCACCCAATTTTCAACACATATTACACGAAAACAGCTCAGAACATCTACAATATATATATATACAAAACGACACCAACTCGGCCTCAAGTATTGTATTACCTCGTACACGTCACACCGTTCCGCCTCGAGTTCCGCTCGAAAGCTCAAAAGCTCATACTGGCCTCCCAATCTGGACCCCCGGCTATAAAAGACAATAAAATAGAAAAGAGAGGAACAACAAAGCAAAGGGTGAGTCAATTAAACTCGCTACATAAATGTCTACGCTAAAGTAATATAAAACTAAGAAATGCAATATTGAAATCTTTAATATAAAAGGTTCATGTTACTTCTACACCACCACAACACTTCTGAACCTCAACTACTAACGCCAAGTGGCGTGACTCAACCCACGACTCAAATGTGTATAAAGTCAGAATCACAGTGCCGGATCACTCCTCAGATACTGGATCACTACTCAGATCCACGTATAGATTCAACTACTCATGAAATCTATACGCTAGCTAACACCTCCACGTATGGCCATACGCGTTGACATCAGGCCCCGCACGGATACGTGGGCACGTGATCCATAAAAAAAATATAAAAGACCGGCACCAACTCACCAGTAACAACTCCACGACAATAACTGACTGACCACAGACACATCTACCTTCGCCAACCCCAATTAAACTCCTCATTTTAGTTCATTAATACCATATAAAACAGTAAAGGTTTTATATACTTTAAAACCACAATTATTACTCAACAATAAGCTGCAACAGTTCAATAATCATTAAAAATCCCGCTCAAATAACATAGTAAAATAATATCAGCAACCTACTGATATCGGCAACCTCAGTAAGCCGATAATGATTTTATTATACTACTACGGGATATTGAATTTCAGATATCAAATAATAACTAACATTAAATAGCAGAATTTATTCTAGATGTCGAAACTTAAGTTATCAAATAAACAAATAGTATAACTTCACATAAACATTCTTGAAAATTCTACTGACTGGTTTCAAAAATCAGCCATCAAACTATAATTAGCATAATATAAACTTAAAGAAAAATAATATGCAAGCGTAAACACGTATATAACGGGCTTATAACACACCCCTTTTTAGACCGAAACGGTACCTGGATCGAAGCTAATAGATTTTACAAATGAGCTGCAACGAACACGCAATGAGGAGGGCCAAGACTTTTCGCGCATAGCCTCAAAACTCAGCCTAAAACCCACTTGCGATCAACCCATAAGAACCCGAAAAGAACCAACTAACAAACCAAGTATTTCAGCTTTTAAAAGGGCTCAGAACAGCCTGGAAAGAGGAAAGAAAATGTCAAAAATATAGCTCGATACAGCCTCCCTTGCAATAGCTACTCAACGGAGAAGACGGATAACTGATTTGAGAGAAAACGAGGTTTAAAGAGTGTGTTTATATGTTTCTCTATCTCTGTCTTCCTCTCTCTCAGAATATCTCTCTCTGTATATATCTACGTATTTTTTTGTGTATAAGCGGTGTATTGGTGTATGTATATCTGTTAAAAAGTTGAAGAGGTGAACAGATAAAAATAAAGTGGACCCCCCACTTATTTTATTACTACTGAAGATATTCATATATATCCATTTTGTTTCCTTTTTTTTTATAAATAATAGTTATATAAAGACATTTATTTATTCAACAAATATTATAGTATATATTTATAAATGTAAATTACAGGGGTATTACACCCTCCCCTACTTAGAAAATTTTCGCCCTCGAAAATTACACTTCGTCCTTCAAAAACATCACATATCTTAAACAACGAACTCATTTACTTCACTCGAACGAGATATATCAAAAGAACCATCACACGAACAAGTATTCAATGTGTCAAACTGAAACCAACTGATCCAGAAGACTTGGTAATAGCGACAATAATCACAACCAATTAGGATTTCACAAAGATATATATTACAGAAACGGCAAACAAGAACAAGCAAATAATAATAGAGTAATCACAACAACAAAGTTCAAACTTCAAACTTCAAATTCTAGCTACCCAACAAACTATCATGACAATAAAAAGGTTTTAATGCATTGCTTTTTTTTTTTTTTTTTTTTTCTTTTTCAAAGAACATAGGGTATATTAATTGTTCAAAATACAGACAAATACTTCTTATTTCTTATGCTTCAATTGAAAGGGCATGTTACTCACATGACTGTGTCCTCACAAGAACAAGTTCTTTTAAAGCGAAATACAGTCGATGATCAGAGATCATCTACACCAACTCAGGAGATTAACAAAGCTAACATGTATATATCCAACTAAGCTCAACTTTTTTTTTTTCATCTTCTTTCTGCATTCAAGTGATTATTACATAAGATTGAATCAAGTACTACAAAACTTAATATTTTGAAGTATACACAGAAACAAAATTTCTGTAACTCAAGTATTTGTCCAACATATAAATTAACAAAACCATCACATAAAATATTTTATAAGTAAGATTGCAAACACAATAGGACACCAATGCTAACACAGTATTAAGAAACAATACTAACACAAAGTATCTTTTGATAAAACCTAATAGTTTCTTCACAATCCTTTGCTTTATGTATTAACTCACTCAAAACATCGGTGGCCAGTCGATGTCCCGTGTGTATGTCAATATTAAAAGAAAAATAAAAATAAAATCCATTTTATTCATGAGTTGTATGATAAAATCATTTATAACCCCCAATGAAAAGCTACTGTATTGACGAGCATCTATCAATTAAACCAAAAACACATATCAAGTTAATACACTTCAAAAAATTTGAGAGAACACCTGTAATCATAATGACACTAACATATTATTCAATTGCAACAGCTACCTTCAATTCTGATAACTTGTTGTATAATGAATGACAATAGGTTCATAAGTGTCCTGAGCCTTACTCGAAAGCTCGACAAGTTCCTGCTGATTCAAGTTGCTATTAATACAACAAAGAATCAAACTACTAAACATATATTAAGCCGACATTAAGGAACATATCCATGCTTAATAAGTTAACTATGGGCAATTCAAACTTCTCTATAATAAAACAAGAGTTAAGCTGATCTAAACAACATTGAAATGAATAAAAGAACCAAACAGGAAACCAATTAATGTTTTTCATAACGGCTAAAACTGCCTTTTTAAGTACCAGGACAATATCTTGAAAGAAAGCCTACCGGTATTATTTCAGAATTTACCTGAGCATTGATCGAAAAGCTCCAACATATATATTTATATATATACCGACTGATAGAAGATTCAGCGTAAAAACATGTCATCCATATTTCCGACATCATGTCTCCAGATGTTTTCTCCTTGATGGCAGAACTACACGACCGAACAATGTTTGAAAAGAAACAAATCTTGAGCTATGAGAAAATCTAGGGCAAAGACAATGTGATTTATTCTCCCTGTTCTTAACTCGCTCACAACCATCGATGGCTAATCGATGCGTCTTGGGTATGTCCATATTGATAGTAAAACAAAGTAAACTTTCATTTGAAAGTTATTCATGACTAACTTTCAAACGACGATATTCCAATATATATATATATATATATATGAAGATTGCCCCATTACAGTATGCTTCGAATGCACACTAGTAATTATTATCACCAATATACACACTTGTAAATTTCCACCATGGGATCTACTCTACTGTAACACTCAAAAGTATAGAAAATTACTACACAATAACTCTGCAAGAATGCAAATAAATAAAAAGAGAAACTACGAGACCAAAACTGATCAAGGTTGTAAAAAGGCATATATCTACTAATATTAGCACATCTCCACATAAATAAGGTGAATTGCCCAAGAGTTTGTCCAACATGTCCAGTGTACTTTCAAGCAAATAACCAAACACCATACATGGATACATAAAGTTGAAACTTGAACAGTTTCGTCTATAGCATGTTATATACACATCCAATACTTGTTAGATTAATAGTTCCAAAAATAAAAAATACCCCACAATCCAACCAATAAATAATTGCGAATCAACTTCGATAGCCGAACTCAAATAAACCAAGTACATGTATATAATAACACTGCTAAATCAACAATCAGTAAAATAGTTGATCGCTACTAGGATTCGTTCAACTACCGCAACTAAAGAAATCAAATACAGACATATAACAACAAATACGAACATGTAACAACACTGCTAAATCAACAATCAAGCAGATAGTTATTAAAGTTCAATTACCATTGTTAAATCACAGCGAATGCCACTGCTGACAAATTAAACACCTGATAACCTTTTTTTATTTCAACCTCCGAAACAACTATATAAATGTTATCCATGCATACAGCATTACTATACTCATTCAAGCCACGACATAAATAAAAACTCCAGGTTTATAAGTCAGAAAATCATTTCAAAACCAGTACTTCTTTTATATATATCAACGCCAACATGAATACCGGTAGCTAGTCGGACTCATGTGTTCGTCAATAAAAAAACAAAACCTTTCATTTGAGTGTTATTCCGGACTAACTCCCAAATATTTCAAACCCTCTTTCCTTTCAAAAACTATGAAAAGCAATAGCATTCTACATATTCATACAATAGACAAGTCAAAACAAATAACAGATTGTACCGCCTTCGGTTCCTGCAAATGTTAGCACTATACATACAAGTTATCCAAATTTCATTTAAATAATGAGACAGAATATTATAGATAATCAAACATTTCAACGAGTTCAATTTAAAAATGCCACTCTTATCACAGACGTATATCTTTTTAAAACACACAACTCAGCATAGCAAACAAACATACAAAGTACAAAAAGCACACAGATTCATTGCCTCTCCTCGAGCATTCGCACCCGAGTTCTACCAATGCACACCTACCTAAACCTGAGGCCATCTAAAACTGTTAACCAGGTTAGCTCTGATACCACGCTGTCACGCCCCGATTTTACAGAAAACCGAGGACGCGGTTTTAAAAGAAATTAGAGAAAAAAATATGAAAAACAAGACTTCTGATCACCAAAATTTTAACACACATTACACGAAAGCAGATAAGAACATCTACAATATATATATACAAAACGACACCAACTCGGCCTCAAGTATTGTACTACCTCGTGTACGCCAAACCGCCGGCTATAAAACACAATAAATGTCTACGCTAAAATAATATAAAACTACGAAATACAATATTGAAATCTTTAATATAAGATGTTTTACTTCTACACCACCACGACACTTCTGAACCTCAACTACTAACGCCAAGTGGCGTGACTCAACCCACGACTCAAATGTGTATAAAGTCGGAATCACAGTGTCGGATCACTCCTCAGATCCACGTATAGAATCAACTACTCATGAAATCTATACGCTGGCTAACACCTCCACGTATGGCCATACGCGTTGCCGTATATCCGGTGGACATCATGCCCCGCACGGATACGTGGTGTGAGATCCCTCATTTTTATTTATTTATTTATTTATTTTATTTTTACATCACGTTGATATAATTTATATACTGATAGGTGGTTTAGTATTAAGTTATAATTGCATGGGTTAGTTTAGTAACTAGTTTAAACTATAGCCTATATGGGTACATATGTACTGATTAATTATAAAGAATTAAAATAGTGATAAGTAAATTACATTTGAATATAAGATTAGGATAGAATTATAACTTCCTAGTTCTGTATACACACGTTAGAGATAAAACCAAAAACAGAAAAGATAAGGGAAAAAGTGAGCAGTTGTGAGTTTTCAACAAGTGACTTGGTTAAGGGTTTCAATTCTCCTCAGGTCAGTTGCTTAGTGGTAATAGACGTCTTTCTGGTGGTCGGGATTCCGATCAGGTGAGTGTTGCTGTACTAAAACTATACTTATTTGATTTCCCATGTTATTTGAAACCTATATTGATTGTGAATTCAATTCACATAACTTTTATTAACCACTGTTCACAGTGAACACTGCTAGGTTCACAACTCTGAAACTCCTTTCTATTGTCCCAATATCAGCATCCTACGTGGCAGGGGCATAAATGAAAACATAGTAAACTACTTTTAAGGCCTGGTTAGGTTGTAGCTTTATCAATTATTATTTGTTTGCTTAAGAGCTAGATTGCATTTGGTTAATCAACTTAAAAAGGTGATCTTTTCTTCTGGCATGAAAAATTGTGGAAGCTTGATAGATAGCAATTAATTTGTATTACATATTATGATCAAAGGTTGGAGCAGCCATTACTTATTTTGGTTTTAAATAAATGTTTTAAGATTTGTGATGATTTTCGGGTCATATATTATAGTTAAGGAACAGGCCTCTTGAGTGGGGTGACCTTAACTAAATTATTTGACCTTTACGATGGTTTTCGGGACTAGTAATATAAAGGAACAGGCCTCTTAAATGGGGTGACCTTAATTAAATGATTTAAAATTCCACGGAACAGGCCCTTTAAGTGGGGTGACTGTGGTAGCTAGAGTATACTTAATAAGTACCTCTAGTTTCTCAACAGTTTTGGAACAGGCCTCTTAAATGGGGTGACCTTAGCTGGATCATCTTAAAAGGAAATCTTAGGTCGCCAACCTAAGTGACTTTTTCGTTTGATGGTTGGATCCAACGGGCATTGCCCAGAGAGTAGAATGTATGGCAATGATTACTATATTTGGTTTCCGATAATGCTTCGATATTATTTTGATTATCAATCTTACGCCATATTTACGAAGCATCTGATGTATTATGTTTTAGGTCGAATATGAGGAAACGAACAGGGGTTAAAACTGAAAGGATAATAAACCGTTTTCTAAGATTATTTCTCTTTACACTTGTGTATTTATAGGTATATACTTGATCTGGTTACAGACTATATGAAACTAGTTGCTTTTATCAAAACTATCTATCATATTGTCAAGTACAGTTAATATTCACAAGCTCGTTTGGCTTATCCTCTCATTTTTAAAATCTTTTCAGGTACATGATTAAGTTATCTGACAGACTCATTGTGGGATCGGGCCGTGACCTCCATTAGGCGTTTAATTATCTATTTATTTTTCTAAAACTATGAGAATTGAGTTAATTCTGTTATGTTATTATTTGGGTTATTGCTACTATTTGTTTTCTCTTCTTTCGGTTAACTGACTTTCTTGATTGTTGGTGATTGGAGTATTGATGTTAATGCTATTGGGTTATCAGATTTCAATTAAAACTTTAGAGTCAAAGTTATCTGTCGCATTCTTGCATTCTGATTATGTTACGGGGTAGCATCTTTTGTTTTTTTAAAATGGGTTCTACCGGTTTTGGCTTCGCGTACCGCATGCTCAAGCAAGTGGTATTCGGCCGTGTCACCACTTCGTTTTGGGGTGTGACATTTATTGGTATCAGAGCCGAAGGTTTTAAACTTAGGAGTCATTTGAAGTTAAATACCTGACTTAATTATCTATTTGATGATTTTTTTTTTTCTGTCTATATATATACTTAGCTACTTAGTTATATTTATTTTGGTTCGTTGTCATGGAGGTTCGGCCCACCGGAGTCTGGTAATGCAAGCGAGTTAATTGTCAATTAATTACTGTTGCTACTATAATAAGATTTAAGTTACTACTATTTCTTGGTTGTAGATGGCGCCTAGCAAGAAAACTATGAGAAAGAACAAGAAGAGCACGACTGGTGACCCTGAAGGAGAAGTACCAATTTCTTCACTGAAGACTTCTGGACGGAGACGTAACTCAGATACTGCCACCGAAACTCCTAAGGAAAATGAGGTTATTCAAATCACTGGTGTTGATAAGCAATTGACTATGGACAAAGGAACTCTTTTCGACAAGTTCTTAAAGACGAATGCTCCTGTATTTACGGGGACCGGAGGGGATAGAGAAGCTGATATATGGCTGCGTAGTATGGACAAAATATTTAATCGACTTGAAGGCTCCGACGAACAAAGAGTTAGCCTAGCAACATTTAAGTTACAAGGTGCTGCAGAGGATTGGTGGGATGCCACCGAACGGCAATATAAGGATAAGAAACATGAACTGACGTGGGAAAAGTTTAAGAAACTCTTCCTCGATGAGTATTACCCGTGGACACTACGAAAGAACAAGAAATCTGAACTCCTAAATATATCTCAGGAGGACATGACGATTGCAGAATACCAAATCAAATTTAATGAGTTATCGCGATACGCTCCGGAAATGGTGGCAACCCAAGAAGATAAGATAATGTTGTTTGAAAATGGACTAAACTCATCAATTAAAGAAAGGTATGTCATGTGCCAGTCCAACTCTTTTTACGAGGCGATAGAAAACGCGAAAAATGCAGAAACGAGTTATGGTCTAGCTAGCAAAAGGCAGGAGCAATTTTTGAAGCGACAGCGTGAACAACCTCAGCGTGCAAATCAAGGGAGAGGAGGAGATTATTCGAATAAAAGGCAAGTGGGGGGAAATCCTTCGGGAGGTGGCTATGTACAACCAAGGTATGCTTGCGGTAGATGTGGGAAATCCCATCCCTCTGCTCAGTATTGCGATGGAAGAATCAAGAATTGTTTTAATTGTGGTAAGGAGGGGCATTTGAGCTATCACTGTCAAAGTCCCAAATCTGTAACCGTCCAGAAAACTTCTTTTCAGGCAACCACGCATGCATCAAATGCGCTACAACCAAAAGTTGGGACACCAGGGCAGAAGACTAGCGCTCAGGGACACATTTTTGCACTTACCGAGGAACAGGCAGAAGCTTCGGCCTCCGTTGTGCAAGGTATAATATATATCTCTAATTTACCAGCAAAAGTTTTAATAGATTCTGGTTGCACACATTGCGTTGCATCACCGAACTTCTTGCGTCGCTTATCTGTACCTATTGAACAGTTAGATAAGAGTCTTGTCGTTTCCACTCCTACTGGGGATACCATCGTTCTAAACTCAATGTGTAAGGGGTGTATAGTAGAAATTGAGGGTAGAGTTTCTTATATTGATTTAATTGAATTAGAAATGAGTGATTTTGATGTGATATTGGGTATGAATTGGTTGTCGCCTCAATACGCCACTGTTGATTGCCACAGGAAAAGGGTTACCTTCTCCCCTCCTGGGGAACCAGAGTTTACCTTTGATGGAGAACGTAAAAATGTATCATCACCTATAATTTCTAAAATGCAAGCAAATCGACTATTAAGAAAAGGCTGTAACGGATATCTAGCTTATGTCATTGGGGAAAACCAAATGGAAGTTAAGTTGACAGACCTACCGATTGTTAACGAATTTGAAGATGTGTTTCCAGATGACCTTCCAGGGTTACCGTCTAACCGAGAAATTGAGTTTGGCATCGATCTCTTACCAGGGACCACGCCGATATCGAAAGCCCCATATAGAATGGCACCAGTTGAATTGAGGGAACTACAAAATCAGTTGCAAGACCTCCTAGATAAAGGTTTCATCCGTCCAAGTGTGTCACCTTGGGGTGCGCCAGTGCTCTTTGTCAAAAAGAAAGACGGATCGATGCGTTTATGTGTTGATTATCGAGATCTTAACAAGGTGACAATAAAGAATCGATATCCATTACCTCGTATTGATGACTTATTTGATCAGTTGCAAGGAGCTCAGGTGTTTTCAAAAATAGACCTACGATCTGGATACCATCAGTTAAAGATTAAGGAAGGTGATGTTCCTAAATCCGCTTTCAGAACCCGCTATGGCCATTACGAATTTTTGGTCATGCCTTTTGGATTAACCAATGCACCCGCAGCATTCATGTGCCTGATGAACCGAGTATTTAAACCACAACTGGATAAATTTGTAATAATATTTATTGATGATATTCTGATCTACTCAAGAAGCAAGGAGGAGCATAAAAATCATTTAAAGATAGTGTTGCAGACCCTTCGGGAACATAAACTTTTTGCGAAACTGTCAAAATGTGAGTTCTGGCTAGATAGTGTATCATTCCTCGGTCATGTGATAAGCAAAGATGGCATTAAAGTGGATGAAAATAAAATTAAGGCTATCGTGGAATGGTCACCACCTACCAATGTCACAGAGGTACGTAGCTTCTTGGGTCTCGCAGGTTACTACAGAAGGTTTGTGGATGGCTTCTCCCGTATTGCATTACCATTGACCAGCCTGACTAGGAAAGGAGAAAAGTTTGTTTGGACCGTGGAATGCCAGAAAAGTTTCTATGAGCTTAAAGAACGATTGGTGAGCGCCCCTATTCTTACACTACCGTCTCAAGAGGGAAGTTTTATAATTTACAGTGATGCTTCGAAACAGGGATTGGGATGTGTACTTATGCAAAATGGTAAAGTCATAGCTTATGCTTCTCGACAACTCAAACCACATGAGAGAAACTACCCAACCCATGACTTAGAGTTGGCAGCAGTTGTTTTTGCCCTCAAGATATGGAGGCATTATCTATATGGCGAGCCTTGTGAAATTTATACCGACCATAAGAGTTTAAGATATATTTTCACTCAAAAGGAGCTTAACATGAGACAGAGACGTTGGTTGGAGTTAATTAAAGACTACGATGTGGATATCTTATATCACCCTGGGAAAGCGAATGTAGTGGCTGATGCTTTAAGTCGGAAGTCGTCCTTAGGTCTCATAGCATTTTTGACAATACAACCTCAAATTATACAAGATTTTGCTAGAATGGGTTTAGACGTGGTTAGGCAGGGAGAGTCTGCCTTGTGTTATCAAATGACAATTCGTCCCACTTTACTCGATAGGATTAAATTAGCACAACTTGATGATCCTCAATGCAAGAAACTCATAGAGGAAGTGACGAGCACGGGTACCACTGACTTTTCACTTGGTGCTGATGGGTTGTTGATGTTTAAAGACCGAATTTGTGTGCCACATTCTGGTGGTTTCAGAGAAGAAATTATGTTGGAGGCACATAATTCTAAGTACAGTATTCACCCGGGTAGTACAAAAATGTACAGGGATTTGCGAGGACATTTCTGGTGGATCGGTATGAAAAGAGGCATAGCAGATTTTGTAGCAAGATGTATGACTTGCCAACAAATCAAAATTGAGCATCAGAAACCTGCAGGTAAACTTAATTCACTGGATATACCAGAATGGAAATGGGAGCATATCACCATGGATTTCGTGTCGGGCTTGCCTCGCACTAGTGCGGGGAATGATGGTGTTTGGGTTGTGGTTGATCGTTTGACTAAGTGTGCGCATTTTATTCCAATCAAAATGACGTTTTCATTGGAAAAGCTCACTCAATTATATATTAAAGACATTATTAGATTACATGGTGCACCAGTGTCAATAATATCAGATAGAGATCCTCGTTTCATCTCCAAAGTTCTGGAACAGTTTGCACTCTGCTCTAGGGACAAAATTATCATTTAGTTCTGCTTATCATCCTCAAACCGATGGTCAATCGGAAAGAACTATCCAGACACTAGAGGATATGTTGAGAGCTTGTTCTTTGGAATGGAAAGGTAATTGGGATGAACACTTATCTCTAGTTGAATTCTCTTATAATAATAGTTTTCACTCGAGTTTAGGAGTTGCACCTTTTGAGGCATTATACGGGAGAAAGTGTCGATCCCCTGTCTGTTGGTTTGAAGTTGGAGAAAGGCAGCTCCTAGGTCCCGATTTAGTGCAGGATGCGTCAGAAAAGATTGTAGCCATTCGAGAGAAACTTGCCACTGCTCAAAGTCGCCAAAAGAGTTATGCTGATAATCGAAGAAGGGAATTGGATTTCGAAATAGGTGGAATGGTATTTCTGAAAGTTTCACCATGGAAAGGAGTAATCAGGTTTGGTAAGAAAGGAAAGTTAAGTCCACGTTATGTTGGACCTTTTGAGATTCTCGAGAAGATAGGGGCTGTAGCTTATCGCTTAGCCTTACCTCCTAAGCTAGCAGCAGTACATAATGTGTTTCATGTCTCCATGCTACGAAAATATATTCATAACCCTAATCATGTAGTTGATTACGAACCTCTACAAGTTAGAGAAGACATGTCTTATGAGGAGTTACCTATAAAAATTCTGGATGTACAAGAAAAGAAACTTCGTCGGAAAACCATCAAAATGGTAAAAGTTTTATGGAGAAACCATACAAAAGAAGAGGCGACATGGGAACTCGATGAGAATATGCGCGAGAAATACCCATTCCTGTTTGATGGGTGTTCAACGTAAGTTTCGGGACGAAACTTTTCTCAAGGGGAGGAGAATGTGAGATCCCTCATTTTTATTTATTTATTTATTTATTTTATTTTATTTTTACATCACGTTGATATAATTTATATACTGATAGGTGGTTTAGTATTAAGTTATAATTGCATGGGTTAGTTTAGTAACTAGTTTAAACTATAGCCTATATGGGTACATATGTACTGATTAATTATAAAGAATTAAAATAGTGATAAGTAAATTACATTTGAATATAAGATTAGGATAGAATTATAACTTCCTAGTTCTGTATACACACGTTAGAGATAAAACCAAAAACAGAAAAGATAAGGGAAAAAGTGAGCAGTTGTGAGTTTTCAACAAGTGACTTGGTTAAGGGTTTCAATTCTCCTCAGGTAAGTTGCTTAGTGGTAATAGACGTCTTTCTGGTGGTCGGGATTCCGATCAGGTGAGTGTTGCTGTACTAAAACTATACTTATTTGATTTCCCATGTTATTTGAAACCTATATTGATTGTGAATTCAATTCACATAACTTTTATTAACCACTGTTCACAGTGAACACTGCTAGGTTCACAACTCTGAAACTCCTTTCTATTGTCCCAATATCAGCATCCTACGTGGCAGGGGCATAAATGAAAACATAGTAAACTACTTTTAAGGCCTGGTTAGGTTGTAGCTTTATCAATTATTATTTGTTTGCTTAAGAGCTAGATTGCATTTGGTTAATCAACTTAAAAAGGTGATCTTTTCTTCTGGCATGAAAAATTGTGGAAGCTTGATAGATAGCAATTAATTTGTATTACATATTATGATCAAAGGTTGGAGCAGCCATTACTTATTTTGGTTTTAAATAAATGTTTTAAGATTTGTGATGATTTTCGGGTCATATATTATAGTTAAGGAACAGGCCTCTTGAGTGGGGTGACCTTAACTAAATTATTTGACCTTTACGATGGTTTTCGGGACTAGTAATATAAAGGAACAGGCCTCTTAAATGGGGTGACCTTAATTAAATGATTTAAAATTCCACGGAACAGGCCCTTTAAGTGGGGTGACTGTGGTAGCTAGAGTATACTTAATAAGTACCTCTAGTTTCTCAACAGTTTTGGAACAGGCCTTTTAAATGGGGTGACCTTAGCTGGATCATCTTAAAAGGAAATCTTAGGTCGCCAACCTAAGTGACTTTTTCGTTTGATGGTTGGATCCAACGGGCATTGCCCAGAGAGTAGAATGTATGGCAATGATTACTATATTTGGTTTCCGATAATGCTTCGATATTATTTTGATTATCAATCTTACGCCATATTTACGAAGCATCTGATGTATTATGTTTTAGGTCGAATATGAGGAAACGAACAGGGGTTAAAACTGAAAGGATAATAAACCGTTTTCTAAGATTATTTCTCTTTACACTTGTGTATTTATAGGTATATACTTGATCTGGTTACAGACTATATGAAACTAGTTGCTTTTATCAAAACTATCTATCATATTGTCAAGTACAGTTAATATTCACAAGCTCGTTTGGCTTATCCTCTCATTTTTAAAATCTTTTCAGGTACATGATTAAGTTATCTGACAGACTCATTGTGGGATCGGGCCGTGACCTCCATTAGGCGTTTAATTATCTATTTATTTTTCTAAAACTATGAGAATTGAGTTAATTCTGTTATGTTATTATTTGGGTTATTGCTACTATTTGTTTTCTCTTCTTTCGGTTAACTGACTTTCTTGATTGTTGGTGATTGGAGTATTGATGTTAATGCTATTGGGTTATCAGATTTCAATTAAAACTTTAGAGTCAAAGTTATCTGTCGCATTCTTGCATTCTGATTATGTTACGGGGTAGCATCTTTTGTTTTTTTAAAATGGGTTCTACCGGTTTTGGCTTCGCGTACCGCATGCTCAAGCAAGTGGTATTCGGCCGTGTCACCACTTCGTTTTGGGGTGTGACATTTATTGGTATCAGAGCCGAAGGTTTTAAACTTAGGAGTCATTTGAAGTTAAATACCTGAAATCACTACTCAGATACTGGATCACTACTCAGATCCACGTATAGATTCAACTACTCATGAAATCTATACGCTAGCTAACACCTCCACGTATGGCCATACGCGTTGACATCAGGCCCCGCACGGATACGTGGGCACGTGATCCATAAAAAAAATATAAAAGACCGGCACCAACTCACCAGTAACAACTCCACGACAATAACTGACTGACCACAGACACATCTACCTTCGCCAACCCCAATTAAACTCCTCATTTTAGTTCATTAATACCATATAAAACAGTAAAGGTTTTATATACTTTAAAACCACAATTATTACTCAACAATAAGCTGCAACAGTTCAATAATCATTAAAAATCCCGCTCAAATAACATAGTAAAATAATATCAGCAACCTACTGATATCGGCAACCTCAGTAAGCCGATAATGATTTTATTATACTACTACGGGATATTGAATTTCAGATATCAAATAATAATTAACATTAAATAGCAGAATTTATTTTAAATGTCAAAACTTAAATTATCGAATAGTATAACTTCACATAAACATGCTTAAAGATTCTACTGAATGGTTTCAAAAATCAGCCATCAAACTATAATTAGCATAATATAAACTTAAAGAAAAATAATATGCAAGGGTAAGCACGTATATAACGGGCTTAGTAACACCCATTTTTAGTACTGAAACGGTACCTGGATCGAAACTAATAGATTTTACAAATGAGCTGCAACAAACACGCAACGAGGAGGGCCGAGACTTCTCGCGCATAGCCTCAAAACTCAGCTTAAAATCCACTTGCGATCAACCCATAAGAACCCGAAAAGAACCAACTAACAAACCAAGTATTTCAGCTATTAAAAGGGCTCGGACAGCCTGGAAAGAGGAAAGAAAATACCAAAAATATAGCTCGATACAGTCTCCCTTGCGATAGCTACTCAACGGAGAAGACGGATTGAAAAACGGATAACTGATTTGAGAGAAAACGAGGTTTAAAGAGTGTGTTTAGGGCAAAAAATCCGCAAACCCGCCCCGTAACCCAATCCGTGCGGATTGGGGCGGATTGGGGCGGGTTGGGTGTCAAAAAAAGTTAAATCCGCCCCGCCCCAATCCGTAAAAAAATTCGTGGGTTGGGTTAGGGTTGGGGTTTCCAAACCGCGGGATAATCCACCCCAACCCGTTTCAATCCGCATATATATATATATATATATATATATATATATATATATATATATATATAAATTTTCTCAAGATCTTTTTTAATAAGAGTTTCTATATTATAATAGTATTGATTTAAGAAAAATTATATATATAGACAAAAAATCTTTGGATTGTCCAAACTTAAGCTTAATGATTCGATTGATATATTGTCTTATAAATTCAATGTATTATCTCGTACTTACAAAAAGAAGGAATTTTTAATCTGGGTCTAGGTAGTATGGGTGGTTAATTTATTTTTAAAAACTTTATTTGTAATTGAAGTATAGCCAAATATGAAGTTATATAAAGTTATTACGAAATCTGTAGCTATTGAACTTGTGGATTCAATTAGCTATTGAACTTTATTTTGATTATGTTGATGAATAATAATTTGTTTTATTTTGTTTTAGCTTTGTTACTTGTTCCGAACATTCTAAACGTATTTTGGTTGGCTTTTAGTTTATATTTCTATTTGAAAGATTTTTTTTTTTGTAAATATTTAGGTAAATTATGCGAAATAATGAAAAATTTATGACTAAAATGAAAATTCAAGAAACAACCCGCACCCAATCCGCCCCGCTTGATAATGGGTTGGGTTGGGTTGGGGTTTTAATTATAATGGGTTGGGTTGGGTTGGGTTGGGATTTGAATTTCACTAATCCGCCCCAATCCGTTCCGCCATTTATTTTACGGGGCGGGTTAGGATTGCGACCAATCCGCCCCAATCCGCCCCGTGCCCACCCCTAAGTGTGTTTATATGTTTCTCTATCTCTATCTTCCTCTCTCTCAGAATATCTCTCTCTGTATATATCTACGTATTGTTTTGTGTATAAGCGGTGTATTGGTGTATGTATATCTGTTAAAAAGCTGAAGAGGTGAACAGATAAAAATAAAGTGGACCCCCCACTTATTTTATTACTACTGAAGATATTCATACATATATATCCATTTTGTTTCCTCTTTTTTTTTAAATAATAGTTATATAAAGACATTTATTTATTCAACAAATATTATAGTATATATTTATAAATGTACATTACAGGGGTATTACAAAAAGAATTAGAAGAAACAAGAGACACAAGGACTAGCAGAGGCCAGAGAGAGAAAGACCTGTCATGTTAAGATGATTTCGGAATAAGAAATATGCAGATACATCAAATCATGCTTACATGGTTTTATTTCATCAAACCTAAGTAAAGTACACCTGGCAATTACAGAGCGGAAGTATAATTAAGCTAATAAATTTAATCATGAAATATTACATCTGTTAGTTGACTACTTGACTGTAACATCAATATCTAATTCTAGCTACGATTCATTGTTATCCTTATACTAGCTTGGCATTATTCTTAAAGCTACCATAATACTATACTAGGACTGGGTTGGTCTGTGATCAAGTAGTTATGCCCAAGCACCCGGTTGACTACTTGACTGTAACGTCAAAATCTAATTTTAGCTACAGTTCGCTTTTAGCCTTTTATACGCTTGGTATTATTATTAAAGCTTCCACAATATAATACGGAGTGCTACACTAGGGCTGGGCCTCTGGTCAGGTAGTTAAACTTAAGCCAAAGCACCTAGTGTCTTAGACTAAGACAACCTTTCCAAAAATGTGAGATGTTTTGGGAACAATCCAAAAATTGTATTTTACAGGGTCAACCCTTATTAAAACCAACTAATATTTTGAAACCTATACTTTCAATTTATTCAATAAAATAATATTTAATTTATAATCTACCGAGTAACTTGTAAAATATTTTATAATTTTTTTCTAAAACCAACTAATATAATAAAATATGTACATTAATTTTCTCAACAACAAAGGTTCATTTATACTCCTCATCCATATATTTAAATAGTACATTTAAAAAGAGCTAATACAACGAGCAACACAGAAACGAAATACTTCAAAAGAATACATTGTCTTAATATGCATATGCATAAATGATATTATAGACCAATAGTTCTCATTTTTAAGTCTCAGTAGTCAGCAGGATGAGAAAGCATTAAAATGGAGTTTATTGCGGACTAAACTGTGACTAACAGGTCAGTAATTGTTGATTTTACAATTGTTAGAAAAGGGATTGTGACAACGTCAAAGGCCTTACAAGCATATTATTAAAGGAAGGAGAAGGGAACAACTCAAATCTCGGAGTCACAACTCCTGTTATAGGGGAGCAACAACTCAAGATTAAAGTAAGAGCTACAGAACAACTTCGTTTTGTTTTAATAAATCATAAAAAGGAAATCCTAAATATTTATTAAAACAAAAAATACATTGATTAATTGAAAACATTATTACTTAACTGGAAAAACTATCTTTAAATTTTGAAAGGTTTTTGATTGAATTAATTCTAAAAATATATCAACTAAAAACACAATTTTTATTGATTTCTTAACTACTACTTTTTTTTCAGGGCACGATCCCCGTGAGAATAACGGGGAAGACTTCCAGAAGACAGCAACAAACAATGTCTAGTTTGTTCAGAAATTGTGATGGCACTTAAACTTTAATTCCTATAACCGAGACAAGTAAATTTTTTAAAGCATTGTCATATGAAGTAACCAAAACTCTTTTCACTCGAAAAAACTTTCAAATATCAAATGAATTAACAAGAATAAACAGAGCAAAATTCAAAGCTATTGCTATAGGGATACAGTTGCTGTTCACCTAACAGAAGCAGAGTACACAACGGAAACGTCCCAAGGTATCCAAACCCCATCAGAACCAGCAACCAAAACCTTTATTCGACAAACACAAACAACTAAAAAAATGAAACCGCAAGCACAAAGTAACCTGGAAATGCTAATCATTTGTCTAGCACAAAATAATTTGACGAGAGAAAAGAAGGGTCACATTTCACATGTTAACTGCAACAAATGTCTTCTCACCAAAACAGACATCAAGTGCAGTGCTAGCGCAAAAAGTACAAAAGGTAAGTTAAAGGTAGAGGAGAAACAAAGATAATAACCAATTAAAAAAATACTATATTTGCAACAACAGAAAAATCTTACAAGAACAATTTGTCATTATTTTACCAGCGTCACTCTTATAAAAAGGTGTAGAGGATAATAGACAGCCTACACTCTAAAAGTTCAAATACTTGAAATTAGTAAAACAGAAAAACGATATAAAATATTATGGTATTACTATATCAAGATAGAGATCCACTCTAATTCAAAAAAAATGATTTATGCTCATAAGATAGACAGGGGTACTAAAACTATTCCTTGCTATATAAACTAGTGACTGGTCTTATCTTGAGTACATGTTACAGTGACATGTAAAGAGAATCAAATAAGCTGACATTCATACAAAGGTAAATTGCTCGCAACAATATTTGAAGCTAAGTATGGAAAAGAACAAAGATTCTAACAAGTAAGAACGAGCAAAGTTTTAAGCTCACATTTCTATTTTCTGTTTCCATGGTTGGAAGAATCAAATAAGCTCACATTTCCATTTTCTGTTTCCACAGTTAAAAGAATGACAGACTATACAAGTTTTAAGCAAGGTTTCAAATGGCGCTAGGCGATAAGGGGGCGCCTGGCTCCTAGGTGGCAAGACCATTTTTTCATAATTTTCTTAGACATTCATACAATAAACGTGTTATAAATAAATTTACCAAATTAAATTGAACATTTCAAGTCTTAGCCTATAGTTATACTATTAAAATCCATTTTTTAAAGTATTGGTGAAAGCGAAATGATAAAAAAATATATAAAAATCATAAACTTTTATTATTATTTTTGTTATTTCTAGGTGAGAGAGATTAGTTGGTCTAATTGAGAATTTTGAGTATTTAAAAAAAAATTGAATTTTTTTAATACTTTATACATGCGTCGACCAGAGTTGACCTCCTTGAAAACGAATTGAATTAGGCCCGGCGGCAAGCTGCCAGCTAGGCCGGTTTTTAAAACACTGGTTTTAAGATCAACTGACCTTAAATCAAATGATGATAATATGGGTTTTAAGGAGTCCAAATCTTCTACCCGCTATTCTCTACCCCCTTGCTTATTTTATCGAAAAAAAATTTGAAAAAAATTTGAAAAAAATTGTACAATTACTATAATACATGTATCAATACATTCCAATAATTATTTTTAAAAGAAAATCCACACACAGTTTATTTTGGAATAAATGTATAAATTAGTGTAAATTAAACATTGAATATTAGAAATTTTGTCTAAAACAGTATTATGTCCAAATGTTTTAAAATTTGAATACAATATAATATAAAAGCTTATAAAGTTGCGGAATAAGTCGTGAAAATTTAAAATTTGAGTGAAAATAAGCAAGGAGGCATGGAAGGGGGTAGAGAACAGGGGGTAGAAGATTTGAACTCGGTTTTAAGAGATCATAAAGAAGAACCCAGCGGAACGTTTAACTGCTTTTCTAGGCTCCTTTTCAAAATTACAGGTCATTTAGAGATAAGAATTTTAGCCATATCTAAAATGTGATGGGTACAGGATACAAAAACCTCTTTTATATCCACCAGTTTAGTAGAGTATTGAAGCTATAGTTAACAGAGTACTAAAAGCAGTAAGCAATAGCAATCAAATTTAGAAGACAAAATTTCGTATCAAAAAGACTTGAAAGAAAAGAAAAACATTTCAAATACATAACAGCTACAAGGCA
Source organism: Primula vulgaris (assembly GCA_963920805.1). Taxonomy (NCBI): domain Eukaryota; kingdom Viridiplantae; phylum Streptophyta; class Magnoliopsida; order Ericales; family Primulaceae; genus Primula; species Primula vulgaris. Next base: position 45,178,276 of record OY987212.1, on the reverse strand, counting down.
ACAAGGCCATGAACTGAACAGATATCTTTAAGAAATACTTTCTCCGTCCCAAATTGTTGGGGTTATACGAAACGTGCAATTTTGACCGACAAATAGCTCGTTGTCGAAATCGAATTTTTCAAATTTTAATCACCTAGTTCAAATGTTAAACTATATGAACAAATTTTAAAAATTTATATTTCAACAATTTAAACACTAGATATTTGTCGGTCAAACTTGCACGTAGATACATATAGCCCCAATATTTTGGGACGGAGGGAGTATAAATTTGTCTAGACATATTCCAACCGGAAAAAACATTTGATTATAAACAGCACTTCTATCTTTTCTATCAATTACTAATTCAATAAAATAGAAATGACCTGCTGTACAATATTCTGTGGACACCACCTAATCCTAATATTTTGAAAATTAATGTGGAATTCATCGAACGTTTTCCTATGGCTTGTAAAGGAAATAACAGCTTATATTTAGAAGCAAGTGCTATTCTACAGGGTATCAAAGTGGCAAGTAAATATGACTACTATGAAGTTAGTATAGAAACAGACTCCCAAATTATGGTGAACATAATAAATAATAGCAAAGCAGACTATAATTGGAAGCCAAGGCCGGTGATATCAGAAACTATGTATCTAATTAAGAACAAAAAGGGAATCGAGATTAAACATACCTTCAGAGAGGCAAATTCAACTGCCGATTATCTTGCAAAGGAGGCGAAAGATAAGAAGCTCCAAATCGACTCAGCAAACATGGAAGATTTTCCCAAAGAATCAGGTGAAAGGATTAAAATGGATTCAAAAGGAGTTCCTAATTTAAGAGTAGAAAAAGAGGAAAAAAATACCTCAAGGAAATTGGAGATACGAGAAGCAACGTGAGACTTTGAATTTTGAAGGCCGCTGCCAAAACTAGGACTATGGGAAGAGGAGAGAGAAGGAAAGTCAAAGACAGGAAGATGGCGTTAAGTACAGGAAGTCTTAAGACTTTTAGTTTTAGATTTCTCATTTTAGTCCTTATGTTTTATAGAGCTGCTGCGACAGTCTCAAGTTTCATTTTATTTCATTTTTAGTTCCTTATTTTCCTGTACGAACTGTTGTAGTACTTTTGTGGGGGTTTTCATCCACGTTAATTTTAAAATCAATTAAAATAAATAGTGGGTATTCCTCACCATTAATTAAAAAAATCCATTACTCATTCAAGTACAAATACATATCACATTAAATCACTCAAATTTATGTTGATTGCGTTCTAATAAACATTTTTCCAGGCAGTTAATGGGCATGTATACATATAAGAAAGAGAAACAACATGTATAAAGAGAAATGCACTCACCAGTATCGGTTATCTCTTCAGTTTGGTTAAAGTGTCTACTCCCAGCTTTTTTGTCGCTATGATTGCTCAGCCTTGATTCCTGCAATCTTAGACATTCCTACATCCATACTCTCTGGAACTGGAAGTTTCTAAGAGGTAAATGAACCAAGGATGTACAATACGTAACAACGCAACTAATTTAAGCAAGCTGAATAAAACCTGAATGCAAGCAAAAGGAGAACAAAACTTTTGTTCAATACTAACTCTTATCATTCCAGATGCCCTTCTATCCTATTCTCTTAAATATGCTAATAGAGACTTTGAAAGCAGAACAAAAATTAACATGGAGGGACGGAGGAGAGATGGATGGAGAAGAGGCATGAGATTGAGATAAGAAAGCATATGAAAAAAATTCATGTAGGAAAAAACTGCAGGCAGGAAAAAGTTGATGATTACTAGACTATTATTTGACACGGTATAAAATCCTACCAATGAATATAAGAGAATAACTGATTAGGTTAAAAAACTTGGAGATAAGATTCGGTTAAGACTGCAAGCAATCGGGACTCTAAAAGATGTAGGTTTATTGATTTGATGAAAGCATGGATTTTTTAGAACTCAAACATTAGAACATCAAATATTTGAAAGTATACTAATACCAAGAAATAATCAAAAATAAAACTAACAGACAAACAAGTCCTAGTAGTAAAAGATTTACCTTACAAAAAGGATGATTTCCTAGAGTGGGAGATGAGCTTACTTGGATGATTGATTCCCTAGGCAATCATTGACTAGTGACTACACAATCTGCAAACAGAAATGCAAATAAGAAAATGAGCATGCAAGGTATCCGAACTTCCAATACCAGAATTACATAAATAAAGGCACTTATTACATAACATGAGGATCCGAGGTCTGAATCTTCTCTATCTCGTCAGAAACAAATGGAATATCTCTCAAGCATCGTGTGCTCCATTGACTTCCATGTTCCAACCTCAAGACATAAAGAAGCCATATGTCCAGATGTTATAAAAAAACTCATCGACGCCTAAAATCTGAAAACTAAATGACCAAAAAAATATTGAAAAACAGATGCATGGTCGGGACATGATAAAGTGCAAGACAATTTCCACCCTTCATTGTAATTGACTCTCATCCCCCCCTCTCCAAAAAAAAATTTAATCAAACTTCTTAAAAACAGATTTTGAAATGAAGTTGGAACTCAGATTTATCATGAGAGATAATCAAACATTTGGTATAATGGGAGGTTGTGGAAATAGGTATTTTGATTCGAACAAGATACAAATTTCCATAGACGTGAAAATCAAATACTTCGCTCCATGTAAGTCCAAAACATCATCCATTATTTATTAAAATTAATTATACAAACTTGTTATTACGGTTACCATACCAAGAACTTTATTTTACATTACATTCATCATGTTGCACAACAAAAGGATTACAGCTTTCAAGGACCTGAGTCTCAGCATTGCAAGGAGCAGTGGTGTGACCCTTTCACTACTTTCTAGCGGTCTAGCCTATAAACCTCAAAAAATTAAAATTTATGAGACGACAAGCCACCACTAAAACACGAAAATCAGGTGAGTAACATTGAACAAATAAAGAACCAACTGGACAGATCGATATGAGAAAATTTCAACTTAGAGAGGAAACCTTAATGCAATATAGAGAGGGCTCAAAAAAGTTTAAAAAATTAAAAAATCTTGAAATTTGCAAAATAGACGTTTCCCTAAACTATGTCAACCAAATATTTAGAATGGTTACCCTTCATGATAACTGGTAAACACTAATTTAAAGACAATAGATCTTTGAGAAAAAGAAAATGAGCACATAAACAACTAGACATGTTATCTTTATTAAAATTAATTATACAAACTTGTTATTACGGTTACCATACCAAGAACTTTATTTTACATTACATTCATCATGTTGCACAACAAAAGGATTACAGCTTTCAAGGACCTGAGTCTCAGCATTGCAAGGAGCAGTGGTGTGACCCTTTCACTACTTTCTAGCGGTCTAGCCTATAAACCTCAAAAAATTAAAATTTATGAGACGACAAGCCACCACTAAAACACGAAAATCAGGTGAGTAACATTGAACAAATAAAGAACCAACTGGACAGATCGATATGAGAAAATTTCAACTTAGAGAGGAAACCTTAATGCAATATAGAGAGGGCTCAAAAAAGTTTAAAAAATTAAAAAATCTTGAAATTTGCAAAATAGACGTTTCCCTAAACTATGTCAACCAAATATTTAGAATGGTTACCCTTCATGATAACTGGTAAACACTAATTTAAAGACAATAGATCTTTGAGAAAAAGAAAATGAGCACATAAACAACTAGACATGTTATCTTTATTGAAATCCCAGAAGCAGAAAAGAGAACTAAAACAAGTTTCTGTTGCAACCAAACACCTAATTCTGTTTTAATTTATATACCAATTTAAGAAGACCAACTTGGACAAATAATCAAGACCATGTGTCCTGTGCACTAAAAAACCAACCACAAACTTGGACAAATCAACCAAACAGTACCAATCTGCATACTGTGTCCTTTTTAAGAAATTTGCTATAATTTTGCTTTTAAGCTGGCTCTTTCTGTCTATTTGGCCTAAAATAAAAAATAAGCTAAAAAATAGTCACCAAACTTTATTCCAAAACCGAAAAAAATACTACATTTTTACTTTAAACTGCAAACAAACACCAGGTCTTTATTTGTCTTCTTTCGTCATATATTTTTAAATGCATAAGGTCATGTATGAATAGCCCTACACTAAAAGAAACCTGCTCCAAAGCTCAAAAACTCGTTCTTACCTGTTTATGCAAAAAATCTTTTCTGAAAAGCTGAGGAAACTGGCAGTTCTATTTTTTTAACGCTTTTTCTTTCTGACGATCTCGTGTATTAAAACACTGATATACAGTAACAGAAAAGTGTAGGGAGTCTGATTGTGGTACCTTCTTATCATTAACATCGTGTGTTTGCTTAGCAGACTCGGTGCGCGTCTCACGCTTGATGATGGATTGTTCTCATTCATTTCTCAAACCATATAATGGCAACCCTATCAGGCATATTAAGACGACATGCAACAATATAACGGAAAGAACCAACATAAAATTTTGAGTAAGACCAATAAACACCACTGCCAAGTATTATCAAGAAAAGTGAAAGATTATAGCTTATAGTATCCTTATTGTGAAAGTAGAGACTATCAGAGTTGTCCAAACTTATGACAAAAAATTATAGCTTATAGTATTGTTATGGTGAAAGTACTATCAGAGTTGACAAACTTATGACAAAAAATTCAAAATAACACACATTTTGAACAATAGCATTGACATGTTCACCTTATGTGTTGGCAGTGGAAAGTCGTCGTTTGTAGTTTATAAATTCTGACATTTCTATTCTTTAAAATGTATCTACATAAAAAGCACTATACTGTCCCGTAAGTATAAAAGAGTCAAATTTCTTTTTTGCATTACACAATGAACATAATTTTTACTACACAGTACAAAAACAAAAATTGTAACGTCTTTGGTCGCAAACAGAACAAACCCATTTATTAAACCTTGACCAAGTACCATACATGCAACATATATATATATATATATATATTGGAACTAAAAACATAGCAGCAACCACAATGGCAGTCAAAACACGCTAATTTGCAGTTTTAGAAGGCAACAGGATGTTAATAACAAGTAATAAACAAGAATTAATAAATTTATTGTTTGGTTTCTAAATATACTATTTAAAACACTCAAATCTATGCAAATCGTGTTAGTTGATACATTAAGAATTAACACTAAAAAAATTCAAAATGTTACTTCTTTAACTTTAAAATTCATAAACACGGCAGAAGGCACATATAGGAATGTGATTATAAAATAACTAACCTGAAAGATCTTAAAATGTAAGATGCAATGTTTATAGAGCTTGACGGGATATATTTTCCGTCAACTGAACCCAAAACCTCGTCAGCCTCCTTCAGAATTGCACCAAGTAATTCATTGACAATCAACACCGTATCAAAAAAAGATGGAAAGAAGGAAAGCAAACAGAGAAATAGAAGTCGGTCTCCATTTGCCTACCGAAACAGGAAATAAGGTATCAAGTGAGTTAACAAAAAGAATTCAAATATGAAGGATAAAGGGTTTAGAGATAGCGGTAGAAGGTGGATGCTCCATCCTGAAAAGACTCTTGAACCGTATGAACTAAAATAAACTTTAGAAAAAAGGAAAGCAAGTACATAACACTTGTCGGAAAATAGAAGTCTGTTTCTGTTTGCCAACCAAAAGGCGAAATTAGATATTAAGTGAGTTAACAAAATAAAAGTCAAATATGAATGATATGCGGTCTAAAGATAGTGGAGAAAGGTGGATGCTCTACCTTTAAAAACTCTTGAACAAAATGAACTTAATTTCAACAAGAAACATTTCTAAGGGAAAGAATGAAATGAAATAAACATAGAAAGTCTACCTTAAAAAAACAGTTGGCTATTAGGCTCTATTAGTCCTATCGCTTATAACTGTAAAGAAATATTAAGCCCTCAAAAGTCATTTCTAGTTGACCTACCTACTCATAAGCCATAACTGGAAAAACAAAAAAAGCACTTCTCTCGGTTAATACTAAAAGAGATTATATAAGGTGACATGGCAAAATGGCTGAGAAGTAAGAAGTCATAGACATACAAACATAATATGTGATGAAACAAATGGCTTGCCTTGATAGGCAGAGCACGGTTCCGGATAATCAGACCTCCCCATCACCAATCCTGTCACTGCTGAGTAAATAAAAAACTGATTGACCACAAGCATAAAAAGATAAAAATGTGATAATTTGACTCGCATAATATAATTACTCGACTAGCAGATGAATGTGCACGTGTAATATAGAACTAAAGGGGCAACCAATCATACAAGAGCAGAACTTTCACTGGCGTGCAAATAAATTAAAGGGGAAACCAATCAAATAATCTCTAGTGTTCAGAATCCTGCAATGACATACCATGAGGCACCAATGAAAACACTAACACTTCTATTTTCTACTAACAAAATGTAATTGAAATTAACACAGCTAGCATGTTATCTAACAAACTGTTTTCTCAATGAAAATCAAGAATCACATGGAAACTATACATACCACAGCTGAAAAAAATACCGGTCCAGATCAACTACATATATGTACCACGGTACCAGCTGAAATCTGATAAATTGATAGCTTGTTTTCAAGTGCACCAAAACTTCATAGATATCAGTCAAAACGATTACCATTCTCTAATCAAACTAAAACAACGAAAGAGGACACTAACAACAATAAGCACACATATGACAGCTTTTAAACTCAAAAAAAGTAGCACAAATTGTGGCTAACAGTAATCGTCACCACTTGTTAATTTATTGGGTTGAGGGTTCCAGCAGTTTATATTTTCGTTTCTTAAACTCATTTTATTTCTTTAAGTGGTGGATCAATCATAACAACTAAACATTCCAAACATATCAAGGACAGAGATTCGCAGAAAATTTTCAGAAAAAAAGAGCATACTGCAGCGGAAACATAGCAGGAAAATATCAAACACACTTACTTATCTGATTTTATCATCCCTTGTTCTGGGAGGGAGATTGCTTAAATTGGACCTCAGAAAAATTCAGATCGAATGTTTACCTGCAACATACTTCCGCCCAAATGAGATACAAGTCCTACCTTGGCCGTTTCAAAAAGAATTGAGTATAAAGTATAATTCTTGTTGTTTAGCATTTCCTGTAAACCTAAAAGTGCAAAAGGAGGAAAAAGGGTATGAGGGAGGTAACATGAAGAAAACAAATTAATACTAACGAAAAATTAAGAAAAAAAATATCAACATAAATAAATCCAATAACTACACGTACAAGAAACTAATTCATTTACTTTAATAGCCAGTTTTGATGCCAATAATGACTACCCGACTGTACTAAATTATAAGGAATTGGGAACGAATAAAAGCAAGGTAAACATGGTAGGAAAATATCAAACACACTTATCTGATTTTATCATCCCTTGTTCTGGGAGGGAGATTGCTTAATTGGACCTCAGAAAAATTCAGATCGAATGTTTACCTGCAACATACTTCCGCCCAAATGAGATACAAGTCCTACCTTGGCCGTTTCAAAAAGAATTGAGTATAAAGTATAATTCTTGTTGTTTAGCATTTCCTGTAAACCTAAAAGTGCAAAAGGAAGAAAAAGGGTATGAGGGAGGTAACATGAAGAAAACAAATTAATACTAACGAAAAATTAAGAAAAAAAATATCAACATAAATAAATCCAATAACTACACGTACAAGAAACTAATTCATTTACTTTAATAGCCAGTTTTGATGCCAATAATGACTACCCGACTGCACTAAATTATAAGGAATTGGGAACGAATAAAAGCAAGGTAAACATGGTAGGAAAATATCAAACACACTTATCTGATTTTATCATCCCTTGTTCTGGGAGGGAGATTGCTTAAATTGGACCTCAGAAAAATTCAGATCGAATGTTTACCTGCAACATACTTCCGCCCAAATGAGATACAAGTCCTACCTTGGCCGTTTCAAAAAGAATTGAGTATAAAGTATAATTCTTGTTGTTTAGCATTTCCGGTAAACCTAAAAGTGCAAAAGGAGGAAAAAGGGTATGAGGGAGGTACCATGAAGAAAACAAATTAATACTAACTAAAAATTAAGAAAAAAAATATCATCATAAATAAATCCAATAACTACACGTACAAGAAACTAATTCATTTACTTTAATAGCCAGTTTTGATGCCAATAATGACTACCCGACTGCACTAAATTATAAGGAATTGGGACCGAATAAAAGCAAGGTAAACATGGTAAGAATCTTGACTCCCGTTTGTGACCTTTTTTCATTCAAGCTTGTACAAACATATTTTTCTGGAAAACATGTCTCTAACTAACTTTTACTAGCAAGGACCCTTTCTAGATTGATAAAATATTAGAACTTGACATGCATGTAAACGTAAATCTAAAGATACAAAATGTGGGAATATTACCTGACGTTTCCTATCCCTGTTGTATATCTAACTTGAATAGAACTTACACCTACTATGGCATATAAGAACTTGCACATTAGAAGAAACGAAGGTAGCGACGAGTGACAACATAAGACGTGTAGATCTAAACCCAGGTAATATGAGCTAAATGTGTAACTTCTAATTTCTATTTGCCCCATCAGTTTCTTCACAGTAGTTTACTTTATAAAACAGCATCATACAGCCGATTCTACATTTTAAAGTGACAATGCTCAAAGGGAGATGCATATACAGTTCGTCTATGTCAGGTTCTTATTATAAAATAACGACTCCGTACAAAAGAGATGCATACATGGATATCTGAAGCATTCAAAAGGGTAAATAAATTACTTTTCAACATAAACATAAACATAAACATAAACATAAACCAGAAGTCACATTCTCAGGCATCTATTTGACCAAAGTTAACCTTGATTTCCAAATGATTTGTAAAGACAGAGAGAGAGAGAGACCCTCGTCTGTCATGTGAGCTACACGGGGATAACGTACGCAGCTTTACAAAAGATGTTAAAGGGGGATCATATTTACCCCTCAAGGTTCTGAATGCTTTCCTTGCACCAAGCAAAACAACAATTATTAGAGACCACTGAAACCAAAGACTGAAGAGGGTGATTACAAGTACCAACGAATATTTTGTTTAAGTTGTAAAAGCAAACGGAACATCATACCTAGAGACCACCTGGACCATTTCTGACGAATAACCTTTTTATGTAAAACTCACGACCTCGCGATCGAAGATGAAGCAACACATAAGAAAATTGTCATGTCCGAAATTCAATTATTTCTAGTACACATGCGAAGGGGTAAAAGGCAGAAATCATCACTACATGAAGACGTTACAGAAATCAACAGCAATCAAATGATATCATCCACCAGGAGAATAGAGTAAACTTAAGAAGCATTAGATCAAGTTACCTAATGGCGTCAATGCCTTATAACTCAAAAAAATCTTTTCTGGCTAGCGCTGACACAATTTATCAAAAAGAATGACTCACAGCTAGGACCCGCAGATAATACTCTGCAATTAAAGGTTGTGTAAGTGACTATACATAGTGGAGTATATAATACTAGACAGCAATGAAATCTTTAAAAAAAAAACAGCCATCTTATACAACTTACACTCTTCAGTCAATTCTAGATTTTAAGGTGACCATGCTCCAAGGCCTAACAGATACTTATTCTCAATAATATCTCAAGAGTTCCCCAATATAAATACAGAAACAATAGAAATAAATTTGATGTTAGGTATCATCCACTGTCAAAACCAAATTGAGAATCAAAGTGAAAATATCTTCTGTTAAATGACTTCATGAAATTATAAACCTGAAAAGTACATTACTAAGGCCTTTAAACATACTTGACTGTACAACATGAAGTTATTGTCACTTAAAAGCATATGCATAAGGCAGCCCAAGGAAATACTTATATAAATAAAGAACACAAACGTTGATTGGCCGGCGGCCACACAATTTTCTAAAGGGAGAAGTGAAACCCTCATCAGATTCTCAGTCACAGTTTTCTGATTTTAACCCTTGGAAGAAAAGGAAAAACCCCAATCTGAGCTTTAATCATGATATAAGGATTGGAAATTTTTAATAGAATGACTTCAATCATCGAATAAGAGTTAGGAAACTTACAAACATCTCTCCAAACTCTGGACATTCCCGTGAACTGAACTTGGTTGAATTACCAATTAGAAAAAGAATTGGAAGAAACAAGAGACACAGTGACTAGCAGAGGCCAGAGAGAGAGAGAGATCTGTCCTGTTAAGATGATTTCGGAATAAGAAATATGCAGATACATCAAATCATGCTGGTTTTATTTCATCAAACCTAAGTAAAGTACACCTGGTAATTACAGAGCGGGAGTATAATTAAGCTAATAAATTTAATCATGAAATATTACATCTGTTAGTTGACTACTTGACTGTAACATCAATATCTAATTTAAGCTACGATTCATTTTTATCCTTCTATACTAGCTTGGCGTTATTCTTAAAGCTACCATAATACTGTACTAGGACTGGGTTGGTCTGTGGTCAAGTAGTTATGCCAAAGCACCCAGTTGACTACTTGACTGTAACGTCAAAATCTAATTTTAGCTACAGTTCACTTTTATCCTTTTATACGCTTGGTATTATTATTAAAGCTTCCACAATATAATACGGAGTACTACACTAGGCTGGTTCTCTGGTCAAGTAGTTAAACTTAAGCCAAAGCACCTAGTGTCTTAGACTAAGACAACCTTTCCGAAAATGTGAGATGTTTTGGGAACAATCCAAAAATTGTATTTTACAGAGGGCAACCCTTATTAAAACCAACTAATATTTTGAACCCTATACTTTCAATTTATTCAATAAACTAATATTTAATTTATAATCTACCGAGTAACTTATAAAATATTTTATAATTTTTTTCGAAAACCAACTAATATAATAAAATATATACATTAATTTTCTCAACAACAAAGGTTCATTTATACTCCTCATCCATATATTTAAATAGTACATTTAAAAAGAGCTAATACAACGAGCAACACAGAAAAGAAATACTTCAAAAGAATACATTGTCTTAATACGCATAAATGATATTATAGACCAATAGTTCTCATTTTTTAAGTCTCAGCAGTCAGCAGGATGAGAAAGCATTAAAATGGAGTTTATTGCAGACTAAACTGTGACTAACAGGTCAGTAGTTGTTGATTTTACAATTGTTAGAAAAGGGATTGCGACAACGTACAACGTCAAAGGCCTTACAAGCATATTATTAAAGGAAGGAGAAGGGAACAACTCAAATCTCGGAGTCACAACTCCTGTTATAGGGGAGCAACTTGGACAAATAATCAAGACCATGTGTCCTGTGCACTAAAAAACCAACCACAAACTTGGACAAATCAACCAAACAGTACCAATCTGCATACTGTGTCCTTTTTAAGAAATTTGCTATAATTTTGCTTTTAAGCTGGCTCTTTCTGTCTATTTGGCCTAAAATAAAAAATAAGCTAAAAAATAGTCACCAAACTTTATTCCAAAACCGAAAAAAATACTACATTTTTACTTTAAACTGCAACCAAACACCAGGTCTTTATTTGTCTTCTTTCGTCACATATTTTTAAATGCATAAGGTCCTCTATGAATAGCCCTACACTAAAAGAAACCTGCTTCAAAGCTCAAAAACTCGTTCTTACCTGTTTATGCAAAAAATCTTTTCTGAAAAGCTCGAGGAAACTGGCAGTTCTATTTTTTTAACGCTTTTTCTTTCTAACGATCTCGTGTATTAAAACACTGATATACAGTAACAGAAAAGTGTAGGGAGTCTGATTGTGGTACCTTCTTATCATTAACATCGTGTGTTTGCTTAGCAGACTCGGTGCGCATCTCACGCTTGATGATGGATTGTTCTCATTCATTTCTCAAACCATATAAAGGCAACTCTATCAGGCATACAAAGACAACATACAACAATATAACGGAAAGAACCAACATAAACTTTTGGGTAAGACCAATAAACACCCCTGCCAAGTATTATCAAGAAAACTGAAAAATTATAGCTTATAGTATTCTTATTGTGAAAGTAGAGACTATCAGAGTTGTCTAAACTTATGACAAAAAATTCAAAAGAACACACATTTTGAACAATAGCACTGACATGTTCACCTTATGGTGTTGGCAGTGGAAAGTCGTCGTTTGTAGTTTATAAATTCTCACATTTCTATTCTTTAAAATGTATCTACATAAAAAGCACTATTCTGTCCCGTAAGTATAAAAGAGTCAAATTTCTTTTTTGCATACCACAATGAACATAATTTTTACTACACGGTAGAAAAACAAAAATTGTAACGTCTTTGGTCGCAAACAGAACAAACCCATTTATTAAACACCTTGACCAAATACCGTACATGCAACATATATATATATTGGAACTAAAAACATAGCAGCAACCACAATGGCAGTCAAAACACGCTAATTTGCAGTTTTAGAAGGCAACAGGATGTTAATAACAAGTAATAAACAAGAATTAATAAATTTATTGTTTGGTTTCTAAATATACTATTTAAAACACTCAAATCTATGCAAATCGTGTTAGTTGATACATTAAGAATTAACACTAAAAAAATTCAAAATGTTACTTCTTTAACTTTAAAATTCATAAACACGGCAGAAGGCACATATAGGAATGTGATTATAAAATAACTAACCTGAAAGATCTTAAAATGTAAGATGCAATGTTTATAGAGCTTGACGGGATATATTTTCCGTCAACTGAACCCAAAACCTCGTCAGCCTCCTTCAGAATTGCACCAAGTAATTCATTGACAATCAACACCGTATCAAAAAAAGATGGAAAGAAGGAAAGCAAACAGAGAAATAGAAGTCGGTCTCCATTTGCCTACCGAAACAGGAAATAAGGTATCAAGTGAGTTAACAAAAAGAATTCAAATATGAAGGATAAAGGGTTTAGAGATAGCGGTAGAAGGTGGATGCTCCATCCTGAAAAGACTCTTGAACCGTATGAACTAAAATAAACTTTAGAAAAAAGGAAAGCAAGTACATAACACTTGTCGGAAAATAGAAGTCTGTTTCTGTTTGCCAACCAAAAGGCGAAATTAGATATTAAGTGAGTTAACAAAATAAAAGTCAAATATGAATGATATGCGGTCTAAAGATAGTGGAGAAAGGTGGATGCTCTATCTTTAAAAACTCTTGAACAAAATGAACTTAATTTCAACAAGAAACATTTCTAAGGGAAAGAATGAAATGAAATAAACATAGAAAGTCTACCAAAAGGCGAAATTAGGTATTAAGTGAGTTAACAAAATAAAAGTCAAATATGAATGATATGCGGTCTAAAGATAGTGGAGAAAGGTGGGATGCTCTATCTTTAAAAACTCTTGAACAAAATGAACTTAATTTCAACAAGAAACATTTCTAAGGGAAAGAATGAAATGAAATAAACATAGAAAGTCTATCTCAAAAAAACAGTTGGTTATTAGGCTCTATTAGTCCTATCGCTTATAACTGTAAAGAAATATTAAGCCCTCAAAAGTCATTTCTAGTTGACCTACCTACTCATAAGCCATAACTGGAAAAACAAAAAAATCACTTCTCTCGGTTAATACTAAAAGAGATTAAATAAGGTGACATGGCAAAATGGCTGAGTAGTAAGAAGTCATAGACACACAAACATAATATGTGATGAAACAAATGGCTTGCCTTGATAGGCAGAGCACGGTTCCGGATAATCAGACCTCCCCCATCACCAATCCTGTCAATGCTGAGTAAATAAAAAACTGACTGACCACAAGTATAAAAAGATAAAAAAGTGATAATTTGACTAGCATAATATAATTACTCGACTAGCAGATGAATTTGCATGTGTAATATAGAACTAAAGGGGCAACCAATCATACAAGAGCAGAACTTTCACTGGCGTGCAAATAAATTAAAAGGGCAACCAATCAAATAATCTCTAGTGTTCAGAATCCTGCAATGACATACCATGATGTACCAATGAAAACACTAACACTTCTATTGTCTACTAACAAAATGTAATTGAAATTAACACAGCTAGCATGTTATCTAACAAACTGTTTTCTAAATGAAAATCAAGAATCACATGGAAACTATACATACCACAGCTGAAAAAAATACCGGTCCAGATCAACTACATATATGTACCACGGTACCAGCTGAAATCTGATAAATTGATAGCTTGTTTTCAAGTGCACCAAAACTTCATAGCTAAGAAGCAAGAACACAAACTTAATAGATATCAGTCAAAACGATTACCATTCTCTAATCAAACTAAAACAACGAAAGAGGACACTCGCAACAATAAGCACACATGACAACTTTTAAACTCAAAAAAAGTAGCACAAATTGTGGCTAACAGTAATCGTCACCACTTGTTAATTTATTGGGTTGAGGGTTCCAGCAGTTTATATTTCCGTTGCTTAAACTCATTTTATTTCTTTAAGTGGTGGATCAATCATAACAACTAAACATTCCAAACATATCAAGGACAGAGATTCGCATAAAATTTTCAGGAAAAAAAAAGAGCATACTGCAGCGGAAACATAGCAGGAAAATATCAAACACACTTATCTGATTTATCGTCCCTTATTCTGGGAGGGAGATTGCTTAAATTGGACCCCAGAAAAATTCAGATCTAATGTTTACCTGCAACATACTTCCGCCCAAATGAGATACAAGTCCTACCTTGGCTGTTTCAAAAAGAATTGAGTATAAAGTATAATTCATGTTGTTTGGCATTTCCTGTAAACCTAAAAGTGCAAAAGGAGGAAAAAGGGTATGAGGGAGGTATATTGAAGAAAACAAATTAATACTAACTAAAAATTAAGAAAAAAAATATCATCATAAATAAATCCAATAACTACACATACTAGAAGCCAATTCATTTACTTTAATGGCCAGTTTTGATGCCAATAATGACTACCCTACTGCACTAAATTATAAGGAATTAGGACCGAATAAAAGCAAGGTAAACATGGTAAGAATCTTGACTCCCGTTTGTGACCTTTTTTCATTCAAGCTTCTACAAACATATTTTTCTGGAATACATGTCTAACTAACTTTTACTAGCAAGGACCTTTCTAGATTGATAAAATATTAGAACTTGACATGCATGTAAACGTAAATCTAAAGATACAAAATGTGGGAATATTACCTGACGTTTCCTATCCCTGCTGCATATCTAACTTGAACAGAACTTACACCTACTATGGCGTATAAGAACTTGCACATTAGAAGAAACGAAGGTAGAGACGAGTGACAACATAAGACATGTAGATCTAAACCCAGGTAATATGAGCTAAATGTGTAACTTCTAATTTCTATTTGCCCTATCAGTTTCTTCAAAATAGTTTACTTTATAAAACAGCATCATACAGCCGATTCTACATTTTAAAGTGACAATTCTCAAAGGGAGATGCATATACAGTTCGTCTATGTCAGGTTCTTATTATAAAATAACGACTCCGTACAAAAGAGATGCATACATGGATATCTGAAGCATTCAAAAGGGTAAACAAATTACTTTTCAACATAAACATAAACCAGAAGTCACATTCTCAGGCATCTATTTGACCAAAGTTGACCTTGATTTCCAAATGATTTGTAAAGAGAGAGAGAGAGAGAGAACCTCGTCTGCCATGTGAGCTACACGGGGATAACGTACGCAGCTTTACAAAAGATGTTAAAGGTGGATCATATTTACCCCTCCAGGTTCTGCATGCTTTCCTTTCACCAAGCAAAGCAACAATTATTAGAGACCACTGAAACCAAATACTGAAGAGGATGATTACGAGTACCAACTAATATTTTGTTTAAGTTTTAAAAGTAAACGGAACATCATACCTAGAGACCACCTGGACCATTTCTGACGAATAACCTTTTTATGTAAAACTCACGACCTCGCGATCGAAGATGAAGCAACACATAAGAAAATTGTCATGTCCGAAATTCAATTATTTCTAGTACACATACGAAGGGGTAAAAGGCAGAAATCATCACTACATGAAGACGTTACAGAAATTAACAGCAATCAAATGATATCATCCACCAGGAGAATAGAGTAAACTTAAGAAGCATTAGATCAGGTTACCTAATGGCGTCAATGCCTTATAACTCAAAAAGATCTTTTGTGGCTGGCGCTGACAGAATTTTTCAAAAAGAATGACTCAGCTAGGACCTGCAGATAATACTCTGCAATTAAAGGTTGTGTAGGTGACTATACATAGTGGAGTATATAATACTAGACAGCAATGAAATCTATAAAAAAAACAGCCATCTTATACAACTTACACTCGTTCAGTTAATTCTAGATTTTAAGGTGACCATGCTCCAAGGCCTAACAGATACTTATTCTCAATAATATCTCAAGAGTTCCCCAATATAAATACAGAAACAATAGAAACAAATTTGATGTTAGTATCATCCACTGTCAAAACCAAAGTGAGAATCAAAGTGAAAATAACTTCTGTAGCTATAAATGACTTCATGAAATTATAAACCTGAAAAGTATATTACTAAGGCCTTTAAACATGTACTTGACTGTACAACATGAAGTTATTGTCACTTAAAAGCATATGCATAAGGCAACCCAAGGAAATGCTTATATAAAGAACGCAAACGTTGATTGGCCGGCGGCCACACAATTTTCTAAAGGGACAAGTGAAACCCTCATCAGATTCTCAGTTACAGTTTTCTGATTTTAACCCTTGAAGAAAAGGAAAAACCCCCCCAATCTGAGCTTTAATCATGATATAAGGATTGAAAATTTTTAGTAGAATGACTTCAAACATCGAATAAGAGTTAGGAAACTTACAAACATCTCTCCAAACTCTGGACATTCCCGTGAACTGAACGTGGTTGAATTGCCAATTAGAAAAAGAATTGGAAGAAACAAGAGACACAGGGACTAGCAGAGGCCAGAGAGAGAGAGACCTGTCCAGTAAGATGATTTCGGAATAAGAAATATGCAGATACATCAAATCATACCTACATGGTTTTATTTCATCAAAGCTAAGCAAAGTACGCTTGGCAATTACAGAGCGGGAGTATAATTAAGCTAATAAGTTTAATCATGAAATATTACATCTGTTAGTTGACTACAGAGCGGGAGTATAATTAAGCTAATAAGTTTAATCATGAAACATTACATCTGTTAGTTGACTACTTGACTGTAACATCAATATCTAATTTTAGCTACGATTCATTTTTATCCTTCTATACTAGCTTGGAATTATTCCTAAAGCTATCATAATACTGTACTAGGACTGGGTTGGTCTGTGGTCAAGTAGTTATGCCAAAGCACCCAGTTGACTGCTTGACTGTAACATCAAAATCTAATTTTACCTACAGTTCACTTTTATCCTTTTATACGTTTGGTATTATTATAAAAACAAATCAAGCATACACCAGGAAAATACAAATTTCTTATCATTCACTAGCAAGACTGGTTATCCCTTAACTGTTGGTTTAAGTATACCATATAGAAATATGAATTGCATACAGTTTCTAGATAACAAATCAAGGATGCAGCTCCATTTATTCAGCTAAAGCGCAAAAACCGTAATTCAGGAAACAGTACAAAACGCTTGCTATCATACTATAACATTACGAAGAAGAATTCAAAATTTAAACAACAATTTTTTTCCACAAAGAAATCCCAGAAGCAGAAAAGAGAACTAAAACAAGTTTCTGTCGCAACCAAACACCTAATTCTGTTTTAATTTATATACTTTAACCAATTTAAGAAGACCAACTTGGACAAATAATCAAGACCATGTGTCCTGTGCACTAAAAAATCAACCACAAACTTAGACAAATTAACCAAACAGTACCAATCTGCATACTGTCCTTTTTAAGGAATTTGCTATAATTTTACTTTTAAGCAGGCTCTTTCTGTCTATTTGGCTTGGCCTAAATAAAAATAAGCTAAAAAATAGTCACCAAACTTTATTCCAAAACCGAAAAAAATACTACATTTTTGCTTTAAACTGCAATCAAACACCAGGTCTTTATTTGTCTTCTTTCGTCATATATTTTTAAATGCATAAGGTCCTGTATGAATAGCCCTACACTAAAAGAAACCTGCTTCAAAGCTCAAAAACTCGTTCTTACCTGTTTATGCAAAAAAACTTTTCTGAAAAGCTCAAGGAAACTGGCAGTTCTATTTTTTTAACGCTTTTTCTTTCTGGATTAGTAAAGCTCGTGCTTTAGTCACGATCTCGTGTATTAAAACACTGATATACAGTAACAGAAAAGTGTAGGAGTCTGATTGTGGTACCTTCTTATCATTAACATCGTGTGTTTGCTTACCAGACTCGGTGCGCATCTCACGCTTGATGATGGATTGTTCTCATTCATTTCTCAAACCATATAATGGCAACCCTATCAGGCATACTAAGACGACATACAACAATATAACGGAAAGAACCAACATAAACTTTTGGGTAAGACCAATAAACACCACTGCCAAGTATTATCAAGAAAACTGAAAGATTATAGCTTATAGTATTCTTATTGTGAAAGTAGAGACTATCAGAGATGTCTAAAATATGACAAAAAATTCAAAAGAACACACATTTTGAACAATAGCATTGACATGTTCACTCACCTTATGGTGTTGGCAGTGGAAAGTCGTCATTTGTAGTTTATAAATTCTGACATTTCTATTCTTTAAAATGTATCTACATAAAAAGCACTATTCTGCCCCGTAAGTATAAAAGAGTCAAATTTCTTTTTTGCATACAACAATGAACATAATTTTTACTACACGGTACAAAAACAAAAATTGTAACGTCTTTGGCGCAAACAGAACAAACCCATTTATTGAACCTTGACCAAGTACCGTACATGCAACATATATATATATATTGGAACTCAAAACATAGCAGCAACCACGATGGCGGTCAAAACACGCTAATCCACTGGGTTTGCAGTTTTAGAAGGCAATAGAATGTTAATAAGTAATAAACAAGAATTAATAAATTTATTATTTGGTTTCTAAATATACTATTTAAAACACTCAAATCTATGCAAATGGTGTTAGTTGATGATACATTAAGAATTAACACTAAAAAAATTCAAAATGTTACTTTTTAACTTTAAAATTCATAAACACGGCAGAAGGCACATATAGGAAAGTGATTATAAAATAACTAACCTGAAAGATCTTAATATGTAAGATGCAATGTTTATAGAGCTTGACGGGATATATTTTCCGTCAACTGAACCCTAGTCAGCCTCCTTCAGAATTGCACCAAGTAATTCATTGACAATCAACACTGTATCAAAAAAAGATGGAAAGAAGGAAAGCAAACAGAGAAATAGAAGTCAGTTTCCATTTGCCTACCGAAACAGGAAATAAGGTATCAAGTGAGTTAACAAAAAGAATTCAAAGGATAAAAGGTTTAGAGATAGCGGTGGAAGGTGGATGCTCCATCCTGAAAAGACTCTTGAACCGTATGAACTAAAATAAACTTAAGAAAAGAGGAAAGCAAGTAGATAACACTTGTCGGAAAATAGAAGTCTGTTTCTGTTTGCCAACCAAAAGGCGAAATTAGGCATTAAGTGAGTTAACAAAATAAAAGTCAAATATGAATGATATACGGTCTAAAGATAGTGGAGAAAGGTGGATGCTCTATCTTTAAAAACTCTTGAACAAAATGAACTTAATTTCAACGAGAAACATTTCTAAGGGGAAGAATGAAATGAAATAAACATAGAAAGTCTACCTTAAAAAAACAGTTGGTTATTAGGCTCTATTAGTCCTATCGCTTATAATTGTAAAGAAATATTAAGCCCTCAAAAGTCATTTCTAGTTGACCTACCTACTCATAAGCCATAACTGGAAAAACAAAAAAATCACTTCTCTCGGTTAATACTAAAAGAGATTATATAAGGTGACATGGCAAAATGACTGAGAAGTAAGAAGTCATTGACATACAAACATAATATGTGATGAAACAAATGGCTTGCCTTGATAGGCAGAGCACGGTTCCGGATAATCAGACCTTCCCATCACCAATCCTGTCACTGCTGAGTAAATAAAAAACTGACTGACCACAAGTATAAAAAGATAAAAATGTGATAATTTGACTAGCATAATATAATTACTCGACTAGCAGATGAATTTGCACGTGTAATATAGAACTAAAGGGGCAACCCCAATCATACAAGAGCAGAACTTTCACTGGCGTGCAAATAAATTAAAGGGGCAACCAATCAAATAATCTCTAGTGTTCAGAATCCTGCAATGACATACCATGATGCACCAATGAAAACACTAACACTTCTATTTTCTACTAACAAAATGTAATTGAAATTAACACAGCTAGCATGTTATCTAACAAACTGTTTTCTAAATGAAAATCAAGAATCACATGGAAACTATACATACCACAGCTGAAAAAAATACCGGTCCAGATCAACTACATATATGTACCACGGTACCAGCTGAAATCTGATAAATTGATAGCTTGTTTTCAAGTGCACCAAAACTTCATAGGTAAGAAGCAAGAACACAAACTTAATAGATATCAGTCAAAACGATTACCATTCTCTAATCAAACTAAAACAACGAAAGAGGACACTCACAACAATAAGCACACATAAGACAACTTTTAAACTCAAAAAAAGTAGCACAAATTGTGGCTAACAGTAATCGTCACCACTTGTTAATTTATTGGGTTGAGGGTTCCAGCATTTTATATATTCGTTTCTTAAACTCATTTTATTTCTTTAAGTGGTGGATCAATCATAACAACTAAACATTCCAAACATGTCAAGGACAGAGATTCGCAGAAAATTTTCAGAAAAAAAAAGAGCATACTGCAGCGGAAACATAGCAGAAAAATATCAAACACGCTTATCTGATTTATCGTCCCTTGTTCTGGGAGGGAGATTGCTTAAATTGGACCCCAGAAAAATTCAGATCGAATGTTTACCTGCAACATACTTCCGCCCAAATGAGATACAAGTCCTACCTTGGCTGTTTCAAAAAGAATTGAGTATAAAGTATAATTCATGTTGTTTGGCATTTCCTGTAAACCTAAAAGTGCAAAAGGAGGAAAAAGGGTATGAGGGAGGTAACATGAAGAAAACAAATTAATACTAACTAAAAATTAAGAAAAAAAAATATCATCATAAATAAATCCAATAACTTCACGTACTAGAAGCCAATTCATTTACTTTAATGGCCAGTTTTGATGCAAATAATGACTACCCTACTGCACTAAATTATAAGGAATTGGGACCGAATAAAAGCAAGGTAAACATGGTAAGAATCTTGACTCCCGTTTGTGACCTTTTTTCATTCAAGCTTGTACAAACATATTTTTCTGGAAAACATGTCTCTAACTAACTTTTACTAGCAAGGTTTCTAGATTGATAAAATATTAGAACTTGACATGCATGTAAACGTAAATCTAAAGATACAAAATGTGGGAATATTACCTGACGTTTCCTATCCCTGCTGCATATCTAACTTGAACAGAACTTACACCTACTATGGCGTATAAGAACTTGCACATTAGAAGAAACGAAGGTAGAGACGAGTGACAACATAAGACATGTAGATCTAAACCCAGGTAATATGAGTTAAATGTGTAACTTCTAATTTCTATTTGCCCTATCAGTTTCTTCAAAGTAGTTTACTTTATAAAACAACATCATACAGCCGATTCTACATTTTAAAGTGACAATGCTCAAAGGGAGATGCATATACAGTTCGTCTATGCCAGGTTCTTATTATAAAATAACGACTCCGTACAAAGGAGATGCATACATGGATATCTGAAGCATTCAAAAAGGGTAAACAAATTACTTTTCAACATAAACATAAACCAGAAGTCACATTCTCAGGCATCTATTTGACCAAAGTTGACCTTGATTTCCAAATGATTTGTAAAGACAGAGAGTGAGAGAGAGAGAACCTCGTCTGCCATGTGAGCTGCACGGGGATAACGTACGCAGCTTTACAAAAGATGTTAAAGGTGGATCATATTTCACCAAGCAAAACAACAATTATTAGAGACCACTGAAACCAAAGACTGAAGAGGGTGATTACGAGTACCAACTAATATTTTGTTTAAGTTGTAAAAGCAAACGGAACATCATACCTAGAGACCACCTGGACCATTTCTGACGAATAACCTTTTTATGTAAAACTCACGACCTCGCGATCGAAGATGAAGCAACACATAAGAAAATTGTCATGTCCGAAATTCAATTATTTCTAGTACACATACGAAGGGGTAAAAGGCAGAAATCATCACTACATGAAGACGTTACAGAAATTAACAGCAATCAAATGATATCATCCACCCGGAGAATATAGTAAACTTAAGAAGCATTAGATCAGGTTACCTAATGGCGTCAATACCTTATAACTCAAAAAGATCTTTTGTGGCTAGCGCTGACAGAATTTTTCAAAAAGAATGACTCACAGCTAGGACCCGCAGATAATACTCTGCAATTAAAGGTTGTGTAAGTGACTATACATAGTGGAGTATATAATACTAGACAGCAATGAAATCTATAAAAAAAAAACAGCCATCTTATACAACTTACACTCATCAGTCAATTCTAGATTTTAAGATGACCATGCTCCAAGGCCTAACAGATACTTATTCTCAATAATATCTCAAGAGTTCCCCAATATAAATACAGAAACAATAGAAACAAATTTGATGTTAGTATCATCCACTGTCAAAACCAAATTGAGAATCAAAGTGAAAATATCTTCTGTAGCTATAAATGACTTCATGAAATTATAAACCTGAAAAGTACATTACTAAGGCCTTTAAACATACTTGACTGTACAACATGAAGTTATTGTCACTTAAAAGCATATGCATAAGGCAACCCAAGGAAATGCTTATATAAATAAAGAACACAAACGTTGATTGGCCGGCGGCCACACAATTTTCTAAAGGGACAAGTGAACCCCTCATCAGATTCTCAGTCACAGTTTTCTGATTTTAACCCTTGAAGAAAAGGAAAAACCCCAATCTGAGCTTTAATCATGATATAAGGGATTGGAAATTTTTAATAGAATGACTTCAAACATCGAATAAGAGTTAGGAAACTTACAAACATCTCTCCAAACTCTGGACATTCCCGTGAACTGAACGTGGTTGAATTGCCAATTAGAAAAAGAATTGGAAGAAACGTGAAATACAAAATAAAAAAGCATGACGGCATGAGGATTATGGGTTAAAAAAGCATGACGGCATGAGGATTATGGGTTAAAAAAGCATGTATGACTAGTAAGACCCTTCCCAAACCCCATAATGTGCAGGCCTTTTTGCACTGGCTTTACCCTTTGTACATAATTTTGTACGTATTTGCCAACCAAATTCTCAGATTATAAATAACATCTCAAGTTACTATTTATCTTATGCTTCTAGTAAAGGTTATACTTGGAGCCTGATGATATTGAATCAAAAGAGTATAAAAGGGGGGGTCAACTACACAATACTAGCGTAATAATAAAAGGGCGAACCAGCACAGGGCTTAAGCTTTTCTGGTTTATGAAGGGTCAGACATACCCTGTGAATATGAACCGAAAACCGCATGCACCAAGAGACTAGCCCCAAACAAAGTAGATTACAAACGAATAATAAAGAAATATGTGATGCTTAGATCATTAATTATACATTTCATATATATAAAAAAAAAGTAATAAACAGGGATTTAAACTCAGCCAGCCCACATATATGACACACAACCATAGCAAATCAGAATAATTGGTTGTCCTAATGGAATCTACAAGAGTAATTGGCTGCTAAATAGATAATTGAATTATAAAAGTAAAAGAGCTAGCTGGTGCACAAGCCTGGCTTTACGGGTTTTGGGGATGGTCAGCCTTACCCCTCGCTAAGCAATAATCCTCCTGCACACCAAAGCTAGACTTAAACTAAAGTAACTGAAAAAACATGGAAACAACAATGTGATTTTACATCATTACTTATCTATTCAATGTAGACTTGAAAACCATATAAGGAAGGGGATATAGAACCCAAACATCCTAAGATACGTAATACACCATTACAACAATTTAGGATTAGAAAAATAGAATAAAGATTTGTTTTAAAAACCAATTAAGGCTTTTATATAACTCTGCATTAACCCCCAACTCATAGAGCAATATGTAAAGTTGAACCCTGAATTGGATCTTTCACGTCCTAATTAGATGTTGAACTCATTTTCGTAGTATATAACTGTAAATTGTATAAGAATGAATCATTCAATTTCTATCTAATATGTAACTCAGACACAACCAATATGTCCACAAAACTATCCTCAAACCAAACAATGAACAACTACATAAATTTAGGATTTGTTTACCAACCAAATTATAGGCTTTTAGTTATCTCTGAGTAACTAAGAACAGTCGGATAACATATCAAATTAACGCTCAGCTCAGCTTATAAAACTAGTATGTCAAATTAAACCCTATATTAAATCTGACACATCCTAAGATATCCATTATCCAACTTATTTTATTTGATTCATTCATTAAATTAAACTAGAATTCAAACCCGGAACGAGAAGAATAACATAGGCCAAATAATTACCCTCAAACCAGAACTAAAGGTCTACAATAAAATATGATTACGAAATAAGACAAGTGCTTGTTTATCAACAAAATTAAAGGCTTCGGTATCTCTGCATAAATAGGAACAGTCAGGGAAAAAATAACGCCCAGATCATAAAACATATACGTGAGATTAAACCCTAGTCTATCACAACCTAGATTAGGTAATTAACTCATTTTATTTGAGTAGAATTGTGAATTAAACTAAACTAAATCATAAACCTAGAACAAAAGGAAGAATAACATAAAAACTAGTAAAAAAACCCAATTATTATCCTCAAATTTTCGAATATAAAACTACGGCTCTTTTATCACCCTAATTAAAAGCTTTATTTAACTCTGTCTGAATAGTAACAATTGGAGAAAAAATTTAACGCCCAAATCAGAAATTATTACTTTGATATTTAAACCCTGAGTTAGATCTACCACGTCCTAAATGTTTTATTTAGTGAATAAAAAATAAACTAACTCATAAAACCTTAAACAACAAGAATAACATACAAATAATGAAAAGAAACCCAACTCAGGTATTATTCTAAAACCAAAAAACACATAATTACAAGATAATGGGATTTTATGAACCAGATTAAAAAACTTTCGTCAATTCTGTGTAAATAGGAACAATCCGAGAACAAATTAACACCCAAATCATAATAAAAGAACTTTTATACTAAACACTAAACTAGATCTATCGCATAATAAATTAGTTATGTAATCAACTTGATTAAACTAAATAATAAAGCCTGGGGCAAAAAAAAATACACAGAACTTAAGGGGGGGTTTTTTATCTGACCGGAATAATATATTTATAGAGAGAGAGAGAAAAAAAAAAGAGAATTGAGATGAAAATATCGGTGGTGATTTTGTGGGTATATATCGATACATAGAGGCGGCAAATCACTTGTAACGGCTCTAAATCCGATTTTTACGGCCCAAGTAATAATAATAATAATACTGTAATTCAATTATTTCTTTTAATTTATTTAATTCATTAAAAGGATATGTAATTATGAAACATTTTACTAATAGTAGTAGTTCAAATTACACAAGCATTTTACTACCCGTGAATCAGACCCAATTTATTGGGTGGATCTACTCTCACACTCTGGTTGGGTATTTAACCTATGTATAATGGGTTGAGTAACCTATATATAATGAGATAGGAAAAAAAAAAAACTAAACTAGTTTTTAACGGTTTGGGTTATGATACACGTTTTTAAATTTGGGTTATTGTACACATTTTTTTATCCAAACTTGTCTCGTCCGTAAAAATAGGGATTTGATTTAATGTGTGGTTCTCTTATCGGCAAATGTGTATGGTAACGATGAATTCGAGCATTGAGTTATGTTTTGAATTTTCAGGCTTTGTACGTGCCTTTAAATCGGATAATTAATGTGTTGGCACCCCAATAATAATTATGGAGCCGCAACGAATAAGATACTATATATTCATTGAGTTACTTTCGTCTGCACCTTGTACGTTACTTTGCTAGCTTTGTTTTTTCTTGACGTTTCGTCTATTCAGACTGACTTGTTCGATAATATTTCACTGTACCGTGTAAATTGTTAAGAAAAGTTATATTTTTACTTACGTTTTACGATGGTTGATTTCATTTAATTTTCTTGAATACAATGTTTTAGGTGATGTTTTTAGAGTTGAGTAGCTTGTTTAGCTATATATTTGCTTTTCTAGTTATTTGGAACTTGTTTCAAATATGGTGAAACTTATACTAACGCGCGTTATTATCAAATAATAAACATGTTATCGTTAAAAATAAATGTACACATATGTTAACAGGGTGTGAAATTAAATCACTATAGCATAAAAAAAACAAATACCTCCTCTACAACAAAAGTGAGGTTTTTTTGTTTGAAATGAACAAAAGTAAGATTGTTTCATGAATTGCTACAATTATATGTAATTATACTAGCAATATTAATGTATGTATCTACCGAACGAATGTTTCTTTGGAAAATAAATGTATAGACCTGTGGCAGAGACTGGACTGTGGCAAAAAAAAGACTGGGCTGGAACCAAAAAAAATATATATATTTTTTTAGACAATGGTTTAAGTACTGTGCAAGTAAAAATACTGACCGTCCTTAAGTAAGTAACAGTGATATATATAAGTTTATAATATAACCAATCAATATGATTTGGTAACTTAGTTAATGTTTATAATGAGATGGCACACAGAGTAAGTGAATGGTAAAATATGATACAAAATAGTTGTTTGTATATTGTAAAAGGGTTGGTTTTGCTAACGTATGCTTCGGGGCATATGTTAAAGTGTTAAACATTTAATCAAAGTGGTTGACCAATGTTATATGGTTATACATTCTATCATTTATTGATTGTAAAGAAACACGAAACACAAATTTTACAATGATACTAACAACAATATTTCACCCAAAAATTGAATCAGGTCAATTAATACTTCTTTTTAAAATAATAGATCATCTAAATATGTTATGTTTTCTTATAATTGTTTTTCTTTTATAATTACTTAAAATACAATCTATAATTTGATAAAACAAAATATAAATATTCAATTCAGTAAAAACCAAATGTAATAAAAATCCAAATAAAAATATAAACTCTAATTGAGTATACCTTAAATTTAAATATTAATTAAAAATGAAAAATTATTACATCTAGTATTATTAATATATATATATATATATATATATATATATATATACACATTATTATATTGGTTATGTTTCTTTATATTCTAAAATTAAGTCATAAATCATAATATCAGTTCATTACAAGATTAATTATGGTCATTCAGTGCACTTTATATTTTCAAAAACTCTATAATTAATATATGTAACATCCCATAACAATTGTTATAAATGATCTAAATATATGATAGAATTACATAATAAACACAACCCTTAACTTATGCCTTCCAAACATAAGTTATCATTTGCCATTGTGAAACGGTAGTATTACGCACAAGCGTAATCAATTAATTAAATTGTCACTCGAAAAAGGAAAATCATGTAATTATAAACATATAATTGCACTTTATGAAAATTCAAATGGCAAAAGTTTGAAAACATTTAAATTAGCAATTCCAACTTCCCAATAATTATGTATCTACGTATAATTTTAACCGATCAATAATTCATATCTAAGTTGTCAAAATCGATTTTTTCAAAAGTTAAACACATAATTCAAATATTGAACAAATTTTAAAAATTTATATTTCAATAATTTAATTTAATTAACCATATTTAAAGTTGCAGTACCTAGAATAAGGATAACTATAAAAAAGAGAAAACTAGTCAAAGTAAAGTCAAGGAAGGTCTGACATTTGAAATTATCAAATTTTGACTAGTCCTCCCAAATCACTGGCAACTAGACCGTCCAATCATTCCACTAAAAGCACCAATGCATTTGGAGTATATTAAACATAAACAAAAAAAGTTCAAACACAGATAAAAAGCAGAGATTGTTCACGTTTGATTTATAAACTTAAACTAGTCGAGCACCACATTTTGTGTACATTCTTTTACAAAAAACGATTTTACTATTAAGATCGAGTTCAATGATTTGCTATATTATAAATTTATAAGTAATACAATAACTAACAAATTAGTTTGGGCAAGTATTTTTTAAATTATACTTCAATTAAAATTAGAATGGTGATCAAGAAACATGCCTTGCTTTTTTGAAATGAAAAAGAAACAAAATATCATGCACCACAATTAATCCAAATATATGGTGTGAGCAAAAGTCGGTTGAATCAAGTTGAAACGATATCTATCGGACCAAACCGATTGACTATTGGTTTTATTTGAATTATGAAATTTTAAAATTGGCTTGAATTGGATTAGACAATGAACTAGATGAGAACAGTTGGGGGCCGTCCAAAAATAAAAAATAATTTTTTTTTCATGCACTCCAAACTTGATACAAATCCACTATGTAAATTGATACAAAAACACCATGATATTGTTTGGTAAAAAACTAGTAAAAATAATAAAGTAAATTAAATAAAATTAATCTAACTACGTATTTGAAGGATGTGATCATGCATTCTTGAAATCATAAGTATTATGTACCGTAATAAAAACAAATATTGATTTCGATTTAAAACATAAATAATATTTACATGATTTTTTAAATTCATTTCATTTTGACTCATATGGATTTAAATAACAAAAAATACATTGAATTTTCATTAAAGAAGGAATATGGTACTTCGAATGCAAACACATTAATCAAACTATCGTTAAACAATGTACCAATACATTGAATCTCTTCTAAAATGGCGGACTAAGTGACAATTTAACAATTTATAGACTATATAAATTGCATTTCTTATAGACATATTGTACTTGGTGATGTTGAAGACCGCAATAAATTATTTGCTCATTTTCATACAATGAATAATTTATGTACATATTATTATAGAAATATAAAATAAAGTAGATAAATTGAGGACAAATGTTGACGGAGCCAGAACTTTAAAATAGGGGGTCAAAATATTAACAAAATAAAAAAGTTAAAATTAAAAAAAACGAAATTGCAAAAAGTCAAACATTGTTATTTAATTTACAATCGACTCATACGGTCACACATATCTTGAAAGCGATACATAATAATATCGTTCGACAAACTTTCAAATATATTCTTTTCAATATAAACTACTAAATTATATAAAAAAGAAAAAAAAAACCAATGAAGTTAACTAGTTAAGCAAGTTACAATATGAAACAACCATTTTATTCGAAATAAACTTAAATAAGTCAAAGAGTAACTTTACCCAACTTAATAATACTTAATAATACGTGTAAATAACAATCTAGATATTATGTAAACAACATACTAAATAACTAACTAATTTAAAAGACACAATTGATTTATACATGTTCCATTAAAAATTTGTCTTAATAAATAACTAATTAAAAAAATTCAAATTTATATAATATCTAGCTTTTTCTAATAAAAAACTATTAAAAAGTATCATAACTTTTTTAAGTAATTAATAATTGTTAAGTAATGATAGAATCAATAAAGTGAAATGGATCATTAATTTTGCAAACTATTTAAATAGTTAGGATAAAAAAAAAAATTAAGAAATATAAAAAAAACACAGCTTCGGCTCATCTTGTGTTGAGAATAACATGTATGACGCGTCATTGTATAACAGATTGAGTTTGAGGTTTGTTAGTGCTAACATCATCGCTTATATATAAATATAGAATTTTATGCATGTATAATACAAACTCTCTATTTAAATAGAATGTTAATTTTGTAATTAACTTAGTATCTCGTAGATATTTTGATAAATTTTATATAAAAATAAATTTGATCCCTAGCCCTATAACAGTTCCGCGGTGAATACAAACTAAATAATTAAATAATAAATGTAGATCTTAGCTAAACACAAAGTAGGAAATAAAATAAAATAATGAAAACTCCACCAAACATTTTTCATATACCTAAATCAAAATCGGTACACACACTATTTAAGGAATGGATAACGACATATCACTTTTAAACTGAAATTCATAAACGTGATATGTCACTATTCACAAATTCAACTGTCGCTCCCCCATTTAAACCAACGAATATAACCCACATCATTGACTATGTTTTTTAGGCTTTTAAAAATAAAACAAAACCGAACAAATTACTCATAAGTTAAATAAACTATTTACATATAATTATAATTACATACTAATTAAATATAATCATTTGAATAAACTATTTATGTTTTAAATAGATCTATTACAAGTTATAAGATCACAGATTTGTCAATTATCTATTGTTAGTTGTCAATAAAACTTCTGGTTGATCGATATTGATTATGATATAAACCAATTATAGATGTCTTGCTTTGTTTTGGTTTCGACTAAGGGTCTATAGAGCGCAATTACGATTAATTTGTTTGATTTACAATTTGGACATAAAAATTTAACATGTTTTCACACATAATTGGTAGTAAATGATACGAACTTGATACAAATCCATTCTACGTAAGTATTGCGACAAACAATTGATACAAAAACATAATGGTATTGTTTGGTAAAAAAAATAGTCAAGAAAAGAAAGATTATAATTAAATTGAAGAAAAATAATCTAACTAAGTATTCAATAGATGTAATTTTCATGCACACCTAAAATCACAAGTGTTCTGTACTCGTAATAAAAAAAATGGTTTCAATTTACGACATAAATAATATTTTCATGAATTTTAGATTCATATCATTTTGACTTATAAGTTATAAATATTTCAATAATAAACATTACATTGATTTTTCACTAAATAAGAAATATGGTACTTTGAATGCAAACACCTATTAATCAAACTATCATATTAAACAAATGTACAAATACATTGAATCTATTATTAAATGGTGGATGACAATTTATAGACTAAGATAAATTACATATCTTATAATATTTGCTCATTTTTCGTACTATAGAATTTATTTACGGATTATTATAGAAACATAGTAAAAAATATAGATAAATTGAGTACAAAAGAATTAAATAATATATGTAAGATCTAAGCTAAACACCAAGTAGAATTCGTCTTTCGGTGCAACAAAAATAAACCGATTACTATTTACTTGTAATCTACGAAATTAATTACTACAACTAAACCGCAATCTCAATCACGAGTTAGAAGTCGGGATTGGAGAGATCGAATGTGAAAACAAAGTAATATCAATTAAATGAGTATTACCATTTTCATCGATCATTAAAAGGTAATTACTAATTAGTGTTGAAAAATTATATTCCGTTTGTCCATAAATAAGTATCCACTATTGCATATTTGGCTGTTACAAAATAAATGTCCAATTTACTAATTTTTCAATGAAAAAATGATAAAATTAATATAATATGCTCAAATATTACAATAAATACATTCTAAAAATTGACAATAATAATGATTTAATTTAAACTAGTGCTATATTTGTAAATTTAAAATGTAATTAATGATTTTTTTTAATATTTGCCGTACACAATCTTCTCCTTTTGTTTATTAATTCATTACAATTAAAAATCATGTACGAGAAAATAAAATAGTAAAAATCTCCAACAAAAAAATATTCCATATAAGTAAATCAAATAAAATACACACAATATTCAAGGAAAAGGATAACGACAAATCTTTTCTCCCCCCATAAGAAAAAGGATCCCAAACGGCGCCGTTTAACTTCCCACGTGTCAACCCTAACCAACAGCACGTCTCTTTCATAAACCAATATAAATAAGGCCCATCTCACACCGCTACAAAGCACAAATCGCGTGATAATACATACATATCATATAGATATAGATATAGAGAGAGAGAGTGAGAGGCGGTTAGGGTTTGCTAGATCTGTGAGAGTGATGGGTGAGAAGATGAAAGGAACGGTGAAGTGGTTTAATGATACCAAAGGGTTTGGTTTCATCACACCTGAAGATGGTAACGAGGATCTGTTCGTCCACCAATCCTCGATCCTCTCCGATGGTGGTTTCCGTAGCTTAGCCGAAGGTGAATCGGTTGAGTTTACCATCAGCTCCGGTGACGACGGCCGTACTAAGGCCATCGACGTCACCGGACCCGGCGGAGCTGCTGTCCAAGGCTCCAATCGCAGCTCCGGCGGTGGCGGAGGAGGAGATCGCTATGGTGGCGGAGGAGGCGGATATGGTGGAGGTGGAGGCGGATATGGTGGAGGTGGTGGTTACGGAGGACGTGGCGGTGGTGGTGGTTATGGAGGACGTGGCGGTGGTGGTGGGAGTGGGAGTGGGTGTTTCAAGTGTGGTGAAGAGGGGCATTTCTCGCGTGATTGTACCTCTGGAGGAGGTGGTGGTGGAGACCGTTACGGAGGTGGTGGTGGTGGGAGGTATGGAGGTGGTGGTGGTGGGAGGTACGGCGGAGGTGGTGGTGGTGGAGGTGGCGGCGGAAGCTGCTATAGCTGTGGTGAAGAGGGGCATTTCTCTCGTGACTGCCCTAACCAAAGGGGTTAGTTATGAGTTGGTAAAACAGTAAAAAAGTAAAAAGTGATTTTTCGCTTTTTTACTTTTTAACTTTTTTTTACCTTTTGCTCTGTTGGTTATTATGTTCTGGGTTTTAATTTAAGTTTCAAGTTGTGTTTTTGGTGAACCGGATCTGGATAAGACTTTTAATTGCGTTTTTGCGTGGTTTGATGGACAAAAAAAAGATGTTTATATGGTCACCTATATTTTGGTTATTTGAGTCGGTGGGCGGGTTTTTAGTTAAAAGTTTTCTTTTTGTTTTGGGGTAATGGGGAAATTTGACGGTTTGATGGTTGTAATCTCTTTTATAATCCATTAATTACTGTTGATCAACTGTTTTAATTTATGGAAAATTGGGTTGTGCCTTTTATGTTCTCTTTTTTTTTAATCATCCATTAATTACGTTTTCTTATGGATAATTGTGCTTTGTTGTAATGGTGATTGTGAGTTTCAATGTTACACTGTATCATCCTTTAATTGCTGCTGATCAAGTATTTTGTTGATTTTTTATGGGTAGATGTGCTTTGCTTTAGTTGTTAGTTTTAATATCTTTTGTGACCCATTAATTACTGTGAACGAAGTATTCGATGTTTTCCTTATGGATAATTGTGACTGTGAGTTCCGAGGAGTATTAAATTTATTTCCAGGTGCTCATTTTGTTTGTATGGTCACATGTCTTACAAGACACATGAATTAAGTAGGGACACATTACTTTTTAGCCCTCACACATAATTTCTACTTGTATTTCAACCAAACATATTTAAATTGTAGTTGCATTTTAACTAGACTCCCAGTATTCACCAAGTCCCTTTGATAACACAAAAATTTCAACGTGAATCTGAATTAATTTGGACCTAACTAGTGGTTAGTGTTTAGCCTCTCTTTAAATGGACACTGATTTAGATTATGTATAAATTGTCTTTACCTGTGCCATCAGAGACCACATTTAGTCTAGATTACAATTTTATTGGCTTATCCATTTCCTCAAAGCCCTCTCCAATTTACTGAGGGTGTCGTGTGATTCGTTGCTAGTGGTTTTAGTGTTTGCGGAACAAATTTAACATTAGGAGAGCTCTTGAGCCAAATATGTAGTACTGGGGTAATTAACAGTGGTTGAAATTTTCTCTCTCGTCTTTAGTTTTGTTAATTTAACAGTCCAGTGGGAATGTTCTTGTGCGTATAATGGTTCAGTGTAAGTTGATTCTCATGTTGCAGGATTTTAATTTAGTTTAGCAGGGTTTTGATTCATACCTATAGTTGGGATGTACTTGCTTTTTGTTTTCATGTTATAACTGATTGATTTACTATGGACCATGGAGTAGTAAGTATCCAGGCTTGTTTCAAGTGGGATGATAAAAATCCAATTCTTCATTCCAGAAATTGACACTCCTGCATTTTCCATTACATTGTTAGGTAGTCTTATGGTTATCTCTTTACATTTTCATGTGTATTTTTTTATATAAAAAAGCATGTGTAGCTGACCTTGTGGGAATATTAAAGACACTCGTTCAAGTGCTTGGTTCTTTACAAGTGAATCAGGAAGACCGGTTTTAACGTATGTGCTTAAGGCTTTGGTTATTGATTTCTGGAAACTAATAACCAAATATATGAAAATTAGAATTTACCCATTCTGAATTTTAAGAACCAATAAAGGAGTTCACTAATTTACCCTTGAGGGTCATTCCCCAGTAGATTTTCAAAGATTTTCACGTGCTATGTGTAGTTAGTGGTTAGTTTCTGCATTCAGTTACAGTTCAAGCCTATGTCCTTGAGCACTTTGGTTATCGGTTTCTGGAAAGCTTAATAACCAAACATATGAAAATTAGAACGACGATTATCCATTCTGAATTTTAAGAACCAATAAAGGAGTTTACGAAACTACTCTCCAGGGTCATTGCAGTAGATTTTCACGTGCTATTGTGGTTAGCTACTCTGCTTTCAATAACAGTGCATGATCTTGTTTGAACATTAGGTTGCATTCTTTTTGGGCAAGTGTCTAGTTGGATGCATGATTTATTGTTTCTTGTTTAAGATTGATATAGTCTAGGTCCATACCAATATATTGGTCTGTTCGTAGCTATTAAGGGTAGACTAAATGTTGACTGGTGAATTGGATTTTAATTGGAACTAAGTTACTAACCATGTTTTACATTGCAAATTTGGACCACATTTCACCATTCCAGTAATTGAGATGGGTTTACCCTTTACGATTGCGAATTACTAGTACATATTTTTAAGGATTTTAATACTTGAAAGCAAATTTTAAGTACTATTCAAGCGTGTTTGGGTGAAATTGAAGCTTTCGAGCTTATGTTATCTGATCATACTGAACTGATCAGGGTTAGATTGAAGCTAAATCTTGGAAACTCTAATTCGTTTAGATTCCGAAATTCTCCTATCAACACATCGTACCAACGACCAAGTAGCCAATGAATTATGATACACATTCTCCTGCATTCAGTTACAGTTCATGATTCAGTTTGAACTTTGAACATTAGGTTGCATCTTTTTGAGCAAGTGTCTAGTTGGATGCATGATTTATTGTTTCTTGTTTAAGATGATAGAGTCTAGGCCCATACCAATATATTGGTCTGTTTGTTAGCTATTAGGGGTGAACAAAATGTTAGGTGAATTGGATTTTAACTGGAATTGACCATGTCTTTATTGCAAATTTGGACCACATTGCACCATTCGAATAATTGAAACGGGTTTATGATTGCGAATGACTAGTACATTTTTTCAAAGGATCCTATTACTTGAAAGCAAATTTTTATGTAAGTATGCAAGTGTGTTTGGGTGAAATTGAAGTTTTCGAGCTTATGTTATTGATCATACTGAACTGATTGGGTTTAGATTGGACTTAAATCTTGGAAACTTTATTCAGTTTAGATTCCGAAATTCTCTTATCCGCGCATCGTACCAACGACCATGTAGCTAATGAATTATGCTACACCTGAGTAAAACTTCTGTGCATTTCTATATTCTATTGTTTGCCTTCACAGTAATGGTTTTTCTTCCTGCTCGTGTCCTTTACTTATTGTGATCTTTTTGAGAAATGGTGCATGTGCAACCAGTGTATAATCTTTACCTGCCTTAAAAAATATGAAATAAGGCCACATTTGAAGTTAAAACCATATATATGCTAATACAACGATTTCTTTTCCCTATAGTTGGATATTAAAATGTGCTGTCTCATCCCCTTTAGATAATGAAAAACTTGAATTGATGGTTTTATTTTCAAATGTAACACTTGCTTGATATTCCCCTAAGTACCCATGGAAGCTATAAGCACCATGTTCATCGGTGAGTTCGTGCTCTCCCCTAGTTTGCCATTCATTTAGGAGCTTATCAACAATGTCTCCAGCTGGGAGGTTATTGAACTTGTTATCTGTGAGGCACATTTGGTAACAGCCGTTTGGATGTAGAGCAGTCCATAGCATGATCCCGTTTACGCTAGGGTGTGAGAAGCCTTCTCTAAGTACTTCCTCTAGATAGACAGACTGTAAACAAAAGAGTTAATCGAGTGTCCTGATTGTGCACGTGGTATATTGCAGATGTATGTAGATGACTAGATGGTAGATTTTAGTGTGGTACATGATGTCAAACATGATATTGCATGGGAAAACAATTTATGGTCCATTGCGTGGGTATACGCAAGTTATGATGAGGATCTGTGTCATATTGTAACAATAATATAATTGTAGAGAGATGTGCGTGTGCAGTTGTGCGTAAAGTTCGAAGTATATAGCTAGTACCAACTATGCTTGAACAGTTATGCGTAAAGTTCAAAGAATTTAGCCAAGACCAACTACGCATGTGCAGTTGTGCGTAAAGTTCAAAGAGAGAACGAATACCAACTACACATGCAAGTGATTCTATAAAATTACAAGCATTTGTGCGTAAAGTTCAAAGAACATAGCTAGTTCCAACTACACATGCAAACGATTCCTATACAATTCAGTTGATTATGCCAGATTCCGGCTTGATTTAATTGATTTTTACCATTTACAAGCTTTCAAAACTTGGCTGACAGGGACTGACTTTGTCAAGCTTTCAAAACTCAAGCATGAAGCAGGCAATAATACACAAGTAAGAGGAGTTGGGGAAAAAATTCTTTCTCACCTGTGTTTCTTTATCCACTTTGTTGCTAATATCAACTTCTGTAAGCCAAATCGGAATCCCCAAAGTTGCCAATTTATCGAGTACAGCTCTCACTAGGGGAAGATTTGGCACTGTGAAATGACCCTCTAGGCCTATGCCACCCATCAAAATTCCATTTTCCTTAAGTTCTCTCATTTTTGAAATATAAATATCCACCGTAGAGTTTTCGTCGCTACAAGTTTCGACTACATTAAACTCGTTCATGAACAGTGTGGCCAATGGATCTAATTCTCGGCTAATTTTGAAAAAATCAATTGTTGCTTTAGGGCCCAGCCTTTGCTCGTAGAAATCAAAATGTAGCATCTCATTGCTAACATCCCAGTGAATAAATTCCTCCTTGTACTTGCTCATTAGGCTTTGTATCCTTGAGCTAACAGCAGATTGAAGTTCTACGCCTGTATGAAACGCAGATATTGAAGCTTTTATATGTTTCACCGTTTTATATTTATGGATATATTTTGTAGAAATAGTATAGGCTTTCAATCAGTTGTAGGATCTGTTTTTAAGAACTAAGATATGCAATAATACTCAAATTTTTAGTACACACAAAACTGGTTACTTTATTCTTGGATTTGCTTTCATTGTTTGATGTGTAAGTGCTGTATAAATTGGCTTTAAAACTATTTTTGAAAAAACTGGGATACTTTAAAATAACTAAACTTGATTCTATACACGGTTTTCTTTTTCTTCCCGATACAAAAATATCAGAATTCGAAAAAAAAAACTAGATTTAAAAAAATATGGGGAAGTGTCAAAATGCTTACAATTAACATATTCTGAGTGGGCGTGAATACGTTTAAACTTGATTGGGGTACATAAGTCCCCATTTCAAACCATGCTCAAAGTGACCAAACTTCCAAAATTCCAACTTTTTTTTTTGGAGTGTAACAGTCCAACTTCAAGTTATTGAAAACAATGTTATTCTTCCAGTTGATTACCGTATCATTTAATCAAATTGGAAATAGTAACTATTAAGCACAAAAACTTAGCTTTTTCACCAGAGATTTAAAAGTTTAGACTTTGAACAGTCAAATACATAAAACGTTATAAATTTAAAACACAAAAAAAAACATGTCGTAGATATGAAAAATGAAATAATGATCCTTGCCTGTAAGATTAACAACCCACTGTGGGGTATATTTGGGGTCTTCCCAGAATATGTTGTGCCCCCTCGCGACAATATTATTTGCGCGTACAAAATTTAGCATTTGGTCTGGTACAGAGTAGTTTACTTTATCAGGTTTAGGTTCAGTCGCGTACCACTTGAGCTCATTCTCGAAAACTGCTGCATTGAATCTCTCAACGTACCATTTCTGAACAGTTTGAGCACAGCTCGCTTAGTTTTCCATTTAAGTCTGATAATTACTATGAAAGCATTATCTGTTGCAATTTTAACCAAATATGCTGGTTTACTTGAGTCTGAAATAAAAAGTTGAGGCTATAAGATGTAACCAAGTGGCATTAAATACTAGTATGATATTTTCTCAAAATACCTGGTAAGGTATATTTCCAAGGATCGT
Source organism: Primula vulgaris (assembly GCA_963920805.1). NCBI lineage: Eukaryota > Viridiplantae > Streptophyta > Magnoliopsida > Ericales > Primulaceae > Primula > Primula vulgaris. Next base: position 45,140,075 of record OY987212.1, on the reverse strand, counting down.
CTTGGCTATAGCGGATCCCAATGGAAATTGTTTTGAGATTTGCTCTATTTTGATGTTTGCTCCTTGCAATTTTTGTCCCTTTTTATCAGATACATGTAGTGTCATAGCGCGCTTCCTTTCCTAGATACAAAACTAATTAAGTAAAAGTATCTATACTAAATTATTGTAGAAGTTACAGACTGTTAGGACTTGGGTTCGCTTGTCCCGTTGTCCGGTGATTTTAAAGCAAATAGGCTGGGAAATTTTGATTCATCTATTTTAAGAATTCCTAGTTTTTGGCGAGAAAGTGAAAAAACTAACATTTTAAGCTGGTCAACCAACCTCTCCGAAATGTATAAGAAAAGAGCAAATACTTTGAACTTAAAAGCTACAAGCACAAATATATTGCTTACTGTATTGATTTTTAATTGTTGGTTCAAACTCCATTGTTCTTTAGTGAAAGACTGTAGAGAAGAGCTTGATACTACAATATTGATGTCTCTGCCATCCGAATTCTGTTTAAGCAATTAGAAAAAAAAAACTTTTCAAAAGAATGAAATACTAGCTAAACAAATTTGTGTATAGTGAAGCAAAATAATGTCAGCCTTCTTCTTACTTACCCGAAAGTATACATGTGACAGATTTGATGACGAAGTTAATACAAATCCACCCTTGACAAAAGACCAACAGCCTTGTTTGGCAATAACACTTCCTATGCAGTTATAAGTTGTTTCATCAGTCTCTAAGCTTACTCTTATATGAGATGAATCTGCACCGTCGATCTTCACCCAACCTGTTCGTAAATTCATGCCACCATATGTTATAGTCAAGTAGAATACAATTTGCATATAAATGGATTTTTGAGGAATCTCTGAGAAGGTAAGACGTGAAGCTCGTCTACAGACTACATAACTGTTAGGACGACCTTTTTGGTTGTATGTTTACAATATCAAGTTTTCTTATAAGATTCGTGTTAAATTTTCAGCTTAATGTGGCCTTTTTTTGGGTATTCTGGGCTGAAATCCTTTTTCTTAGTCCTAAGAAAGTTTTTTTTTGCCTAGAGCTGCAGCTGTTTTAGCCTAGGTCTCGCAGTTTATCTTTAGTACTATTATGCTGGAAAAATTATTGAATGAAATAAAACTTAACTGGAGAAACAGTAAATGGTATCTTGAGTGAGATTTTTCAAGATAAAAGAAGGAACATAAGATGTGGTTCCACGTTCATCAACAACGGATTTAAGCACAGGAGATTCATTTTTAAGCACCCCTCCATTGTATAGTGGCTCCTCTGGTTGCTCTTTGCACTGTACAATTAGGAGTTCATCAAAATGTTTAACAATGACCATCGATCAAGACTTAGGTTTATAAGACTGTATCGTAAAAGACTATATCACACTTGTGTTATGTACTCATAGTTTTCCACAAAGTAAATAAGTTGTGCACACAACAAAGAATGACATGTGTAACCCCTCCTTTGTCAATTACCTTTGTATAGGCGGTAGAATCGTATAATGGCCCATCTGTAGCATTCAAAGAAAATTAATTACAAGTTATTTAGCAGAAGAATTGCAACCAGAGGAAAAGGGAAAGAAAGAGAAGGAAAACTATTTAACTTTGCCAAAAAAAAAAAAAGAGAGAGAAGGAAATACCATAAGACGAAGCTAAAATAAAGCCAAATGAGAGGAAAAGACATGAGAAAAAATATGGATAGCCTCTCATACTCTGTGCTTTTGCTTTGAGGAAATAAAACTTGAAAAACAGTCATATAAAACTATAATAGTAAATATTGGTTTGTTCACGAAGAAACTGCTATATATAAAGACAATGATGTATAGAATATAGATACATCATACATGTAATCGGTACTTATTTAAAGATAATTAAATACTCGTACTAATTGAATATACAGTACCATTTCCACTCACTTACCATATATGCTCTACTAATTGAATATCAATTAATTTTCAGTCAATCCAATTATGTAAATACACAAGAGAAGATGCTTTTTTTTTAGCATTTCTATAATTTTAGTATCTCTCATTGCTATTAATTAATGTGTTAGTAAATGAAAAAATGCTAAAAAATAGAGAAGCAGCACAATAAAGAGAGTGAGGTGGGTATCACAAGGGAACAGTGTTAACAAAAAGGCTAAAAAGCTCCATACCTTTTTTTAAAGAACTTGTCACATGTTATCCAAGATTAGCATTATATGCTCAGAGGTTTTGAAAATAAGGAACCGGTTGTACTTTTACGGTAAAGGGAGGACAACTCCATTATTGTGAATTATGCATTAAATTTATCAATGTGAGCAAAATCACTAAGAATATGTAAACAGTTAGTCTTGTCCTGTCATCTACAAATTTATTTTAAGACCAAACATTATGTGCTTGTTTGTTTGCATCATTTTGAATAGGACTAAAAATCTGACAAGGTCCGATGTTTTTGATTTCGTGAAGTGCGACCCGGCGCCAAATTTTGTGATGCTTTGTAATGGGGTGTGGTTTTACATTAGTGCGATCCGATCCAGGATGTTAATATAATATTCATTGAAAACCAGGTAACTCCACTACATTTTTATTCTGGGGGTTAAAAGTATTTTGTAACCAAACAAGCCCATCGTCTATTTGGTTAAGAAGAACTGGGAATATCTACAAAAAAGCAGTGCAATTCTATTCTATCTAGTCAGTATAATTTCAACTACAATAGAGTTTGAGAAGTTTATTCTGTATTGTGAACGTATGTCATAAAGTCACGACGAATTTAAGTTCATTTATATCGATTATTATATGGGTTTTACAGGATATGTTAATCTGTTGTCACATTCAGTTATACACGTCCGTTTCTTCTCAGATGAGGGGAGATTTTTGTAAATATGGAAAACTCTAGTAGAAACTTATCAAACCTATTACAAAATCATCAAAAGACCAAAATAACGTTCTAAAATACATTTGAATTCACAGTTTTTTTTCTCTTGAGTTCAAGACTGATATGATCAAGTGTTCGAATTCACAATGGCGGCATGAAAAAATATGTTGGTAGATGTGTTATCATCTCAGGTCGATCGTATTAGTTACTCATGTGTTGCCGATATATGCATTATATAGTGCGTGTAGAGGTAATGTTGAATTATAAAGATTACATAAATATGTAAGCATGTATTCATGATTGATTAAATGATACTTACTGTATGAGAACTAAAAGAACAATAAAGTGTTGAGTGCACTCTGTACTCATATCAAGCATGGTGAAAGTAGTACTCGTATATTGAACTCACATGCCTGCATAACTCAGTACTATTACACGGACCACATACCACGAATAAACATGTACAAAAAGGCCACTGTATATAACCTTAAATTCATACTTGAATTTAATTACAACTATTTACAAGCAACAAAGTATTTCACACCCGTGTTTGAAGTTTGGATCTAGATGGTTGGAAGTACAATTAGCTTGTATTTTCCTTTGTAATTTAATCAATCAGTAGTAAGAATGTTAAAAGGGTGGGGAGGATATAGAGCACTCGTGTTCAAGGTTCGTGCGATAGGAAGGTTTCGCATAGGTGTTCAGTTGATTCGTATATATGGGGTTCACATTTCATATAATATTGATGAAGTATTTCCTAGATGCATCCGATCCAAGACGACGTTTTTTGGCCGAAACCGGCAGAACCAACATTTACAGCAAAGACCACCACACGGAGGCATGATTCCTTGCCCCGCGCTGACTTCTAACTTATTTACTTCTGATCATACTCATCTCGACCTGACGTGATTAAGGAGACATCAGGATTGGGACTTTACTATATTGAATTCGTCTTCAAATCAATAAGGAGGACTTTATGCCACCATTTTATTTCCATTCTACAGGCAAGAAAGCCTCAGAACCCATTCCGAGTAAAAACTATTCAGGAACACTATCTAATCGGTAGATGTTAACTAGCAAATTTGATGACGTTTAATTGGTTCAAGCATTACTCGAGTTGATTAACTTAGAAAGGGAATGGCATCCTGTTATATTTCAAGTTGAAAACTTAGTAATTCACCCTGCTAACTCTCTGGACAATCACGCTAGAACTGATATGCGAGTTTCTCAATATCTCGTTTTTTTCTCGATACTGGAGTATCTCAGTCTAGCTTGATAAATTTAATCGCTTCTGATTAAAAGAAAAAAAAAAAGTATAACTGGAATTCACGTACATAGACAACTCCAATTCACCTTTATTCCCATGAATGTATACTAAAAACAATCACATAAATTACAATTAGTGCATATATTGCACCAAAAATCGATTTTTTAATTTCTACAACACGTGAAAATTGAAAAAGAAAACATCAAAAGATAAGCAACTTCTACAATCCTTAACAGATAATACACCCAGGTCATCATTGGGAATACTATAACCTCTCAATCCCAAGTCTCTTTTTTACTCAAGAGTTGCTTTAATTACCATCCGACACGATAATAGGTTTCTTAGATCTTTTACTCGATGAAATCTTAGCATAAACACTCCTTGTTCTCAAAGTCAGCAAAACATCTAAACCAAATCCGACAACACAAGCAATCGCCATAACCACAAAAACAAGCCGATAACAATGGGGTCCGATACACGTATTCCCACCACCTGGTGTCTTAGTCGCCTGCGCGTCGTATAAAAACCCTGCTAGTAGACCCGAGAAGAGGAATGAGCCGAGGGGTAGGTTGAGAATCAAAATATTATAAATAAGACCGTAATATTTGAGCCCAAACAGCTCTGAGGCAGTGGGAACCGTCACTGCCAAACGGACCCCGTAGCAGATGCCGACAGTGATGGAGCCCACATAAAGCGATCCAGGGAGACCTATGGCCATCAGAATGTATCCGACGGCCATGAGGACTTGCGAGGCCGCATTCCATATGGGTCTTGGGGTTCCAGATTTCCTGGTTTTATAAAAAGAAACAAAAATATAATCATTATTAATGGATTATGATTGGACATGTAGAATTAAAGTGACAATTTAAAAAATAACTATTCAACATCTGCATACAAACACATGAAAAGTAACTATTTTATTTGCCACAACCTCACGCTAACAATAATCTTACAACTCCTAATTCTATGTAGTATTATAACAACGCACAACATTTATGAATGTCTAGAGCTAGCTAATCATCTCATTTCTTACTAAAATAGAGAGAAATTATAATATCAATGTCCAAAAAAGGTTTTGCTACTACAACTTTTCAGCAAATAAATTGACTTCTTCTGGAGTTCAAGACTGAATTTACAAACCAGTACTGCAAAGGTCTTTCAACTGTTTTAAAAAGCTCGCAACGTTGCGCGATATAGTGGTTTTTGAAAGAAAAACGCAACGCTAAAACGCGTATTTGGATGGAAAACGCTAAATTCGCGCTATAGGAACGCTATTTACGCTATTTACGCTATAGTGGACGCTATTTACGCTATAGTGGACGCTATTTACGCTATAGCGGGTGCAGTCAAAAATATATATATATATATATATTTATTTATTTTTGTCAAAATTTTAATGAAATTATTGGAGTTTAAAGAGAATAAAACCTCAAAACTCTTGCAAACAAAGTAAATACTCTGGCATCTCAAGTATAATCATTTTGTGATTATTAGTTACAATTTTTTATATATATTTAGTTAATTTTTATTAGATGTTTTGAATTTAATGCTATATTTATATGTATTTAGGCAAAAAAAAAATACACCGCAAAGCGCTATGTAGCAACGCTATTTGCGCTTTTAGCGTTTTTCTCGAAAAAACGCTACGGTAACGATAACGCTATTTAAAACACTGCTTTCAACCACATAAAGTTTCACTTAAAATTTCACTGAAAATAATTAATACTATGCATCCTTGATTTTCCCAACTAGTTTAAGCAACAACGGCTATGGTCGACCCCTTTGAGGTCTACACACTCATTTCTATTTAAAATTCCCATCCTTCAGTTTACACATTAAAATCTCTATCTAATTTGACTTTTGCTGTATAAGTTGAATCGTAATAGCCATACAGGTATCATGTAATGGGTGCACATAATAACTTTTTTGTCAGTGAAATCACTTTGTATTTTAAAGTCAAATTAGAATCACACAACAATAGTGTCAACAAACTCGTTACCTATACATCAAATCATGGGCCTCCTACATAAAAAAAAAAATCCGTTTTTTGAAAAAAAATACTGATGTGAAACATCATTTGGCAATGTCTTGATATTGGATCCCACTACTAGATTTTATAAGTTACATATTCAAATGGAAATAGCCATCCGTTTTTGTAACTATGGACTAGTTCTCTTGCAAATAAAGGCAGGAAAATAAAAAATAAAAAAAAAAAAATTGGCAACTTTTGAAGCATGGGCAAAGGATCTTATAAACGGCCAAAACTATGCCCATAAAACAGTTCCATTCAAGCAAAAAGTATAATAATGTAATCTTTTTCTTTGCGAGCAATATAGCATAAAGTTGCAAGCAAAGCAAATTTATCCTTTGACGCTAAGGACCATGCACACTAGATGCCCAAGTCATCATCACCTATACGAACAATATGTCTCTTTAAGCTAAGTAACATAAGAGTACTAAGTAGGCATTTTTTTTCAAAACTAACGCAATTAGCCAGTTTCAAAAGAAAAGAAAAAAGTACATTAACTTCTGAATATATGGATGGTGCCAGACTTAGTATTATGTGCAATAAAATTAGACAAATTTAGAAACTAAAGGCAGTTTAAAAAAATTGTTTATGAATAGTTTGTAACATGTGAAACAGTGAAAAACGTACTATTTATTTTTTATTTTTTATTTTTTTTATCCAGGTAAAACCTACGGAAAAAACGTACTTCGAAACAGAAATAAGGTGCCAAAGGTATATTCTTGTTTTGAGGCTAGCCAGTAACTTCCAAGTCTTATAATGCAAGTTGACCTCAAATGCAAGTTGTATCATGTAAGAAATTACTATTGACCACGTACAGTTGTATTTTAGAGCAACTCCAACAGAAGCAACGTATGAAATTTCTCAACTTTGAATTTTGCTTATAATTTCACTGATTCATCAATTGATTTTCTCCAATTAACCAAAGCATACTACGTTGCATCAAGTTACGAGTAAAATTAACTAATATAATATAAATATAAGGTCCCTGTGAATTAAATAAATAACTACCAAGTTCTTAACATATTGAAACCAACTCAGTGTTGTTCTTGAAATAGTACTAAAGTAAATGCTGAAGTTTTCTTCTATAAAACTTAATAAGATGCAATGGTCCCAAAACTAGTTAATCAACTACTGCAGTTATTAACCTATGTCATGCTAAGTGACTGTTTGGTTGCATCTTCTATTCGGAAAAGAGCTAGTTCTGTTCTAGATTGAGGAGAAGTCACGTTAATTTAGCTTAAAAGATTGTAGGTAATTGTTTAGGGGCGGAAAAAGCAGAAAACTCGATTAAAGGAGCGGACATCCAAATGCACAACGAAGTTAAATTAAATTAAAATCAAGCTTAAAAACAATGGGAAAAACAAAGGTTTTACTCCGTAGTAGAATGGTCAAAAAGTTGCTAATGGTTTCTTTTAGGGGGGTGGTTTGCTACAGCCTACAGGTTGATAAAGTCAAAAACATATAACAGCAAGCATGCATAATTAAAAAGTAATTTCCGTCCAACTACGATTCTTTTGCTTAATTTATATTCATTGGAGGAAACAACTTTGTTACCAATTCCCTAGGTGTTTACACCGGAAGTAATTAATTAGAATTAAGCAAAAGACGAAAAGTACAAGATAAATGAAGAATTCAACTATACAACTCCATCGGAAGGCTAACATTTAATCTAATGGTCCTTCAAAAGATTAAATAAAGATACCCAAAGTAAAAATCTAGAAGGACCACTGGATCACACATGGTGAGGTCAATTGAAAAAATAAATGGTCCCTTCAAGTTTAGGAGTCCCTATGGGAAGGATTTTCAACTTGAAATATAAAAATCACAAAAATATTTAAAGCACGAGTACGTAGAACTAGGCGGGCCTGGGCTAAAAGTCAAGATGAGATATTTCGTGAACTTTTTAAAATGACAAAGAGTATATTATTTGTTGTAATAGTAACATAATGTCACATTTATCTACCTAACTAATTTATGTCAACGAACACTACAAAACTTTTTCACAAATCAGAAATTAATGGACAACAGTGACTAAAGAACCAACAACAAAAAATCTACGAAAGCAATTTAAAGTAAAAACTGAATTAGTTGAACTTACTTGATAAAGTACTCTGAAATCGACCCCGAACCGATCCTTCCGAAAAATCCCCAAATGCTCATAAGCGAAACAAATATAGAAACATCTGTATACCCGAGCGCCAAACCCATCTGTCCCATATTATTCATCACCGCCAATCCCGTCCCTACCCCACACAAAAACGACACAAACAATATCCAAAAATCAACCGTCTTCAAAGCCTCGACTATTGTATGCTCTTCCCCAATTACAGGCAACCTCTTTTCCCCAATCTCCGCCTCTCCCTCCACCACCTCATCAACGACCTTCGACGACTCCAGCAACGAGTCAGTTATTTCGGAATCTACAATTTTACCCTCGATGTCTAAGGGTTTTTTGGAGTCTGAGCGGATCAGCTTCTGAACAGCTAGGTAGACCGGGACAGCAAGAGGAGAAGCCAAGAGGATCAAAAGAACGACCGCAAACGCCTGGGAGACTAGACGATTATGGGAACCAGTAGTGTCAAAAACAAGAAGATACACAGCCACGATCACAGCGACTATATTGAATATCCCAAAGTAACGTGTCTCTTGTTTCTCTTCAGAGGGGGATGAGGAGGGGGGGAGTTCACGAAGGAAGAGGACGGCAGTGAGGCAGACAAGGAATGGGACGAGGGCGAGCATAAGGAGGAATGTTGCTGGGTCGTCGGAGAACAAGGCTGTGCAGAGGTCAGTGAAAATGGCAGTGCTTAGGCCTACGTATCCTTTCAGGATGCCTGAGACAGGTCCACGATTCTTACGAAAGTTACGCATGCAGGTGACGAGGACGGCCGTGTTCATCCATGTGGTGCTGTTACCACCCATGCATAAGAATATGCACATCTACAACCATGAAAGAATAGAAATACGCTAAGAAAAAGGGAAAATACTCCATATATAGAAATACATTGCAAGTTACTTAGTAAATTACAATATTAAGCCTTATTTCTATGCAGAATCCAAACTCATCTTCTTTGCTTAGAAGTTGGATCTCATTTAGTTTATCCACTCAAAAGTTCAGCTATTCTGGGTCTCTTGCCTGGAAAGCAAGAACCCAACTTTTTTCACGAACTTAAAAAAACCCTGAAAAAAAGCGCAACCAAACAAACAGTTAATGTAGCATAAAATGTTTCTTTTTGGGAGCTCCCACTTCCACTAGACATTGAGTTCTATTTAGACCGGTTATTCGAGCCGCAGATGCATTCCAGACAACTTCTAAAGCACACATAAAAATAAATAAAAAATATTCATCCTTGCTAATTCTCAATTAAGATTACTATGACAGATTTTTACTCCAAAAGGTTATGCTACTTAAAATTGAACTAACAGTCCAGTTCAATCTTTTGCTTTAGCTTTAAGCTTTAAATTGTGGCAAAGACAATTTCATGAGTATAGAAGCTACTTGTACTAATCAAATAAAAAGACCAGAACTGCCTCTTCTATTTCATGAATATGTCCCCACATGACACATACAAAATTTAGATCCTGTTTTATTAATATTTAGACTATGGTGCACAGCATTCTTCGGACATATCAATGAATACAAATGGAAAATATAGAGAAATCTTCAAAATGTTTAGTACTAGAATAATATCATAAGCAAGCTACCGTTTTTAGATATGTAGTGTTGATTGAAACTCTTTATTAAGGTCGATTCAGAAATAATTAAATTAGCAACATTTCAAAAGTAGAAAGCTACCAAACATAGGGGGCATAACAATTAACAACCAACCAGTCAACAATCAACGATATTCTTAAAGCATGTCCCTTGTAATTTTTTATTATTTTTTTATAATCAAACATGTCCCTTGTAAATTTGCAAGCATAGTATGATTTTGACTCTTCTCATGCCTTAGGGGTGTGTGCAAAAGTTGTAAACGCATTTTAATTGCAACTTCCCCCACTAGGCCACTATTACAATTCCTAATATTACAAAAATATATTTTACTCGACAGATTTCGGATTGAAGTGAAATAATTTTTACAATCTCTAATTGTATGGAGAGAGTAATCAATAATTTAAACATATTGATTCCTAATTAATTTACTACTAAAAATTTCCCTCTCTCTCAATCAAAAATTTCCAATGTATTAAAAAAAACACTACAGTCACCGGGAAGCTAAGTAGAGACCATCAGAGATCTCATAATTGTGATTTTTCATTTTTTGAAATGTAAATTTAATGTAATCTGCTTCTTTTTTTTAATATGTCATCCCTTCGTATTTTTTTTTTAAATGACATTAATTTTTATATAAAATCCGAAAACCGCATTACAATTCCTCAGCTTGCCCCTACTAACCAGTCTTTTATACATGTTCAGTCAGCGTGTCAAATTTAAATAGGAAACAACGTTAACATAAAACAAAATTGGAGGTTTCAAAACTCACTGTTTCCAACAAATTATAGTCAAATTTAACGATAAGACAAACATCCTTAATAATGCTACTTCTATTTAGTCTTTGTTTTTAATTTTGATGCGCACCAATACTATGTCTATATATACGAGTACCTAATCTTAAACAAAAACCACAATCCGGAATTGTGGTCATACTTAAGTCCGAAATCATGTACTAAACAAAAACTTTCCCAAGATACTAAAAGAGCTGACCTGCCAATAAGGTAAAGGTACATATGCTCAAAACTTGAACAATGATACTTCTTTTAGTCCGCTCTATATAATATGTACCAAATATTATTAAAAAAAACACAATTTATGTTTTTGATAATTAAGTATGTAAACAATAACTAAACAAGGCAAACGACTAATCCTCCTGCTAACAACGAGCCACTGAACCCCATATTATGTTGCTACATATTATGTCGATAAATTTTGTTAAAATTTAGCGATGCTCGTTCTAACAGTTTTAAAATACTAAAAAAAGAGGTAAAAAAAGCGGACCTGCCAATAAGGCAAAGGACTAATCCTCTGGCTAACAACGAGCCACTGAACCCCATACCCCACGACTCCCTCAACCGACCCAATAAGCAGCATAGCGGCCGGAGAGACTCTATCGGAGGCAACTCCGGCGAGTATTCCAAACGCTTTTCCAATGTCTTTCGCTACAGATAAGTTATTGAGCTGTAGCTGAGTTAGCGCCATAAGCGACTTCAAAGCGTCTGAGTAGTTCGAGAACGTGTAGTTGTTTCCTGAAATTGCTTGTACCCATACTGCTGCTACGAAACCTAACCACTTTGCTGATGGACTCGACGGAGATAATGACTTTACTGACGCCATGGAAATTAAATATTATGTATGTATAATTCTATATAATATAATATGTATGTATTTATGTATATTTATGCAATGTATATTTAGAGAGAGAGAGAGGTGGCGGAAGTCGCTTGAAAAAGGGGTGGAACGGTGCGGGTATTTAAAGAAATTATTACATCTTTGGTCCTTAGGGTTTTGTGTTATTATAAAAATATTGATTATTTATGGTTCATTTTTGTCCCGAATTTTGGAAACACGTTCAATTTTGTAATATAATATTAAGTTAGTGGGGGTTCTTGAGTATTGGATTTTTTTTATTTTAAAAACTATGTGGCTATTTAGACACTCAGATTATTTAAATTTCAAAAATCAAATCTTTAGGTTAAAAAATCTAAAAAATAAAAATATGGATTTCCAATGAATTCTTGGAATGGACTTTTTTATCTGATTTTTAAACAAAAAAATTTGTTATCAAACATAGCCATAGTTAACATGTTTAATTTTATGAATAATTTTAAACTTTCTAATTAAGATATTTTTAAAACACCAAATTTACATAATTACAAAATTGCGCGTATTCACAAAACTGCTATTAAATTGGACGAAGCAGAGTAAAAGTTGGTCTATATCTGACAACATGCTTACTGATTTGAAATATTATAAGATAAATCTGGTTTTGTTGGTAATATCATTTGTATCAAACTCTTTATAATTTTAACAAAATCTAAAATGAAAGTTGTACTTTTTGACATTTCGAGAATTATTTGCATTTTTTTTAATTTCTCTAAAACGTTATCTCTATTAATGTTTAATTATTTTTTGGAGCTAAAATGAACACATGAGTAAAATTGGGATCCACATATTGTTGTTTTTTAGTTTTGAAATGAACCATTTCATTCTCTAATTATAAAGATTAATGGTAGCCATTTTTAAAAATGAAGAGTTGGTTTTGATTGAGATTTAAATGAGTTTTTGAAGGTTAACTTTTTAAATTTTGAGGAAAGTGGATTTTGAAGAGATAGATGTTGCTCTCTAGCTAAAGAACATATACAGTGGTGGTTTCGATATATAGTATCGTAACTAGAAATCCAAAAACTCTAAATAAATGATTGGATACAGTCAGTATATTTTATATGTACATTCATAGTTGCTAATTTAAATACCACTTGTAAAATTTAGAAAAAAGGACGTGTAAAAAAAGTATATAAGTGGAAATTGTGTCATTCGTAACAATAGACGTTGCGTTTCATTGTTATGGAGTTAGTGAGTGAGAATGATTTTCTTGAATATGAAAAGTTTCTTATGAACTAAGATAGTAAGCTTATCAATTAACTCAGATACTTTAACAGATTGAGATGAGATCGTTGAATAGATTAATTTACAATGAGAAGGTATGATAGTATAATTCACATGCACTTGACCTACCCTTGGTTAATTAATGATTAAGATACCAACGGTTGAAAACTTGAGTGGAAGTGGGTGTCTAATGGTTGAATTATTTGCAGTGATGGGGGGACTGAACTTGGCAATCGGAAAAACAAAAAATATTACATTATAATACGTATGACTCGTAATAGTAATGATGGATAATTCATTATAAACTACATGCTAGATCATATTTTAGCCGATTTGCGATAATTACTCTAATACTTTGCCTCGCTCGTGATCCGACATTTCAATTGTCATATGAACGGACATATTAAATTGGTGGATGTGTACCCAACATCGCAAAGCCCGTTCTGATACCATGTTTGAATTCATATTGCTTTACTATAATAAATCACATATTATATCATATTTTAATCGATTTAGGATAATTACTCTAACAAGTTATGTATATGAAGTAAAAAAACTCCGAGACGTAGCATTTTTGAGGTAATTGTGGTCCTGCCGCTAGCCGCTTTTGGAAGAATAACATTTTTTGATCATATTCTCTTGAAAATTGAAACAGGCTAAAATTTCATGGCGTCGTACGCATGTGCAACATTACAAAATAAATTCTAAAACACAATAGCGGCTATTGCACACGACACCATATTTGAAGTCGTAAATTTATTTTCAAATTGTACAACAGTTTTTGATCTATAACGGGTTTGCCCGGCCACTGCCCATTGGTTGTGTATTTTTTCGGTGAAGATTGAGAATAGAAATACATTAACAAACTTGAAGAAATCAAAGTCGTCTCACATTGCTTGAAACGTCTTTGTGTATACGTCACATTCATATAGTGGTAATTAACTTTTTAAGTAGGACTTTGTTTTAATTAATAAGAACATGTGGGAAAAGTCTAGCTTTGACCTTTGATAGCAGTTACTCTATTTCGAATTAATTTTTCATTACGAAACTACGTATAATATTGACCGGTCAATAACTTATATAAAAATTATCGGAATAATTTTTTTTAAAATTTAACTATATAGTTCAAATATCAAATTATATGATTTGGTTATAAAATTATTCATTTCAATAATTTTAATAAATTTTATAAATCAATTAAAATTAGACAAAATTTCGTAAAAGTATAATTAATTTATAACGATCGGGGTAATTGATACCATTGCATGCAGCACGCCACTCTGGTCTCCAACGAATCAATAATATATAAAATACAAGGTGAAGTAACATCGAAGTACTTTTATAAATGGTCCCACCATTTTTAGTAGTGGCCAACTGGTTCTATAATTTATTCAGAGGCTTGTCGACTTGATCAAAAAACTATTGGCTATTTAGTATTTTCTAATTAAACTGCCTTTTCACGTAAAACTTATAATTAATAATCTACACTGCACATACAAAAATTTGGTTCTAGAAAATATATTTTAAAATAGTTTTCACCAAAACTTACATATGTAAAAGACTAGAACTTGAAGCAAAGATCGAAAGGTACACTTTATCACCCGAACTTAAAAAAGAAAATAAAAGATATGGCAGAACAAGCCGACACTGCTATTGAACACAAACTCTTGTTTTCCCAGAAGCAATCCTTCTTAGTTTTCTCAAAAGCATATGGGGAAGCAGCCTTTGGCTGCATACTTTATTTTAACTTTAAAGTATTCATTCACATGGATTCATAACAATAGCAAGTTTCTCACAAAAATATTTTAATGTGTATCAATTCATTCCTTTTTACTATATACTACCTCAAATCATATACTCTTCACTTTTCAGTCTCCATATAACTCTAAAATTGAGAAAATTTGAGATAAGAATTATAAAAAAGCTACTTAGCATGTAAGGTATTTTAGTTTTTGATTTTTCTGCCATTCAAAATTTATTTAATGGAAGTATATCATCAAAATCACCACTTTTAAAATATAAATAACAAATTTCCTCTCTAAATAAGTATCATCAAGGTTGTATTGAGGCTCTCTAATAAATATTTATTTAAATCAAATTATAAAGTGTTAAGAAATAATCGCGGCATATATGTATATATATATATATATGAGTATTATATTCATTTTGTATGTTAGACAAAAAAATTTCCTCGTGGGTGATAATTTACAATAACTTAATGTAGAAAAGATAGCAAATCTATCTAGACAATGATAAAAAAAATCAATAAGTTTTAGGATTAATCTCTCAAACCTCCAAATCTTAAAGGCTGAAAAGATATATATAAATAGTTACTTCATTTACATTTTCAATAGTAGTATTTTTGTGTATAATTTAAAAGTTAAAATAGAAGATATGTAGAGATCTTTTTTAGACCACTTGATCCCTTTTTGTTGGCTTCCTTTTTGCTCGAGAAATACTTTATTCAGTTCCGATGGTTTTGAGCACTTTGGTCTCCACCAATCTGCGTTATTTTATGTTAAATTCTCTTATAAGATGCATGACCATATTGTAATCGGCTTGTTCAAAACTTTCCATGTACAAATTTTCACAAGTATATTATGTACGGGGAAAAATAAAATCGTGTACAGTAAAAGTTTGCAAATTGAATATTTTGAAAAGTTCGCCAATTAATGTAATTGGTAGTAAAGATTAATTGATCCCAAACATATATTTTGATGTTCTTTTAGAAAAGATAACAAATGATAAAAGAACAGATTGCTTATCCTGCGTGAATTGTGTGTGTGTATGATAAAATTAAAATCCAACAGTTAATTAAGTCCCCGGGCTAATACTAGTATTAATAATGGCCCCACTATGATAAGATGTGATTTTGTTGTTGAATATGTATGGGAAATCTATATTATAAGCTTATCAACTTATCGCTTTCGAGAGGCAAGTGAACGGCTATGGTTTGATAAAGAGATTTCTTATAATTACGTCTACCAACTTGATAGCTCAAATTTCAATACAGCCGATTTTTTTAATTGTTCTATCAACAATTATATGGAAAATAATGTTCTGTAAATTGAATTGAACCAGTACAGTATTTAGTAGTCCTTTTTTCTTTTTCTTTACAGAGTAGTGTTGTATTCAGTTCTCTTACCTTTTCTATGACAATGAGTGAACAAGTGTAAAAGCATCGAAAAT
Source organism: Primula vulgaris (assembly GCA_963920805.1). Classification (NCBI taxonomy): domain Eukaryota; kingdom Viridiplantae; phylum Streptophyta; class Magnoliopsida; order Ericales; family Primulaceae; genus Primula; species Primula vulgaris. Next base: position 45,124,146 of record OY987212.1, on the reverse strand, counting down.
ATATTAAATACTTCGTACATGTGACATTGGTCTTTATTATAGTTGCAAAATCATTATAATGCTATGCTCATTTTTAAGTTTCAGTCTGTATTCAGTGACGGGCCAATTACAAATGGGAGGGTCGATTTTTGTATAAATTTTTTCACACCCTATATAGATATTTTTTCCGTGTAAAAAGGGGGACATGCATCTAATTCATTTCATGATTGCATAATATATATGCAAACAAAAACAAAACATTGATAACTTTTTTTCTACAACCCGGCCATTACAAAACTTTTAGTGCATATGATAGAACATCGTTCACTTTTCTATACAAACCATTACAAATCTTAGGTCTTTTTGCCTTTTCATTTTCTAATAATTACTCATAAAGTCTGAATTATAAGTATATTTTTTATACATGTTGTACCTACTACAAGTTTTTTTCCTTTTCTCGGTATCTGTGGCTTGATTATTATTTGAAACAGCTAGCACCAACGATACGTTTTCTTCATGGGTCCATTAGTCGTACTACACCGTGCTTATCAATTACGTACAGTAATAATTTCATTTGTCGCATCTACGAACCTGTTTGCGTTATTGCTGGCAAATCGAATTTTCCAGCCTGTTATAATTTACAAACAACAAACGTGTTTAGATTTAGTTTTATTTTTATTTTATTGCTCATACTATTTTAACTGTCTCGAAATAAGTGTTGAAAACAATACTCTATCCGTTCCCATTTAATTATCTATTATGAAAGCATGTGCAATTTTGACCGGCTTATAACTTGTATCAAAATTGCCGAAATGAATTTTTTTAAAATCTAATCATAAAATTTCACATTTGAACTATATTATCAACTTTTGAAAATTTTCATTCCGATAATTTTGATACAAATTGTTGGCCGTTCAAAATTGCACGTAGTTTCGTAATTGACAATTAAATAGAAACGGAGTGAGTAATATTTAAGGATTCGAACCAATTTTACTTAAAATTCGACAAAAAAATATCAAAAATTCAAAATTTTCAAATAAAACTATTTCTTACTAATAATATAAGATTATAATTCTAAATTTGATATGATTTCAATGCAAAAAAAATGATATTTTTAAAAAATAAAAATGAGGAAATTTACTAAAAATGGAAAGTGGACATTTACAGTGGCGGAACAATGATACAATTCTTGGGGGCGTTGATTTTTTATAGTACAATAACAATAAACGGTATAAAAAACAAAACAAACTTGGAGCTTAATATTTAACTGAGTTGTCCACTCATTAAAAAAAATTGACTAAAAATATAAATTTATTAGTTTAAACTTTTTGTAATACGAATATTAAACTATACAAAAATATTTATTTATAAAATATTATAATATTATCTTAAACACGTAATTAATTAATGGAGAAGTTAAAGAGAAAAATAATATTAATTAAATAAAAAGTAAAAAATAATTACAAAATTCGAACCAGGGACTGTGTACACAAAAAACTTTATGTTTATCATTTAAACTAATTTACTATTTATTTATTTGAGAACTTTTAATGTATAAAATCTTAAATCTCCGATTTTTTTATATAAAAAAATATTTTAAATTTTTTTAACATGACACTGACATCTCATTGCCCCCGCTAGTTTCGCCCCTGAAAACTTAGTTTGATACCACCAATGAGGAATCAACACACTTATTTACAGACCGAAGAATTATATTATTAGATTAAATTTGTGGTCTTCAATCTGAGATGATGCATGTAGGCCAACTTTACACAAAGTAAAGTAGTACTATTCGAATTAAATACTTTGTTAAGTGACCAGTAGAGACTGAAAAATGGCAACTCAATCGGCTAACGACATTTTGAATGCGACTAATATCATCTTTGCTAATGCAGTCCAAAAGGCTTGTTCCAGTGGACATGCAAGGCCTTGATGCCTCCATGGTGTAGTGTGTATAATAAATGATATATAACAATAAAATACTAAAAAACCGGAACATGTAGCTAAAAAATTTAAGCCTTGTTGAATTGATAAATTATACAGAATAGTAGCGCCATTATGTATACAAAAACTCAAGAACCGCCATAAAAATTACATGCATGATACGTACACAATTTAAACAATAACTACGTGATTCAAACAATAGCTACCTGGATCCGTATCGTATGCGATATATACATGATCTTCGAATTCTTAATCCCAAACTTTTCTTCTTGTCTTCGAATTAGCCTGAATATTCCATTATTGTGTAATTAAACAATCTAGAAAATCTATACGTTTAACGGTTTACCCCATCCGAGGGTCAGGCGGACATGAAACTGCACCTTTGTGCCATCGTTAATGGCTTGTTAATAGATAAAAAGTACCAAAATAAAGGAAGTTAAGATAGGTCAGGCTCACCCCAATGGGCTATAAATAAGACTTGGGTTAAATTGACCAATGTTACCTGGGCCATTTTGACAGCTCCTAAATGCGTATTTGTTTACGACTCTTCATCAATTCTCGCCAACCAACCATGACATTAAACGTTACGGTTAGTTAATAAGATTGTGCTAGTTACTAATAAAAGTTGGTCCGATAAAAATAAAAAATAAAATTGTGCTAGTTGTTAACTGATGAGATGCTTGTTTACTTATTCATTCACACAAGTAACAGAATTCAGGTTGAAACCAATGTTTTCTTTTAGAAAAATCAAAAAATTATTCATATTAAGTAATGCCTTTTCTTGTGTAAACATTTCAATACACGATCCACGACTATCTATTACAAACATGCATAAAATATTGTGGAACATTCACAAAGTACATGCATAAAATAATTCTTACATGCAGTCCATATTGTGGAACACGTGTGCTGTGCCATTTATTCCTGGGAATCTATTAGAAAATATGCTGCATGTTGTAGAAATAGAACATTGTCACAATAGGGTGGGCAGAAAATCGACCTAAGCCGCCAAAACCTTGACCCAGCTCGACCTGCATCAAGTTGGGTCGGGATTGGAGGTAACAAAATTAATGAACCCAACCCGAAGTACATTAAAAAAATTGGTTTGCTTCGGGTTGAGTTAGCATAATTAATTCGCTTTTCAAACCTAACTAAACTGTATTTAATTTAAAATATTTTTTATTTATTGTAAAATAACTATGTCATAGAATACCGGTACATCCAAGTTGGTTGTAACTTGTAAGTGATCCGAAACGAGACGAGCTCTATTAATATAAATGTTCATGTTTAAAAAAACAAATATCCACCACTTGACACACGAATACACTATATATTCATTTTCATTATCAATTCATTTAAAAACAAATGTAAGAACATGATACGAGAGCCAAACACGAATATTGGAGCGCGGTTGACATTGATACATGCAAGTACTTTAAAATATAGTTTGTGAATGTTTAGATTCTCAGTTTTTTGTTTTTTGTTTTTCCTGATCAAGCTTGATTTCATAAATTTAGGGCCAATCTTACAATCTACAAAAGTTTAGGAACCGGGTTAGAAAAAAAAATATCTAACCTGAAGCCAAACGCCACAAAAGTTTACGAACTCGGAATTTCACCAATCGACCAAAACCATAAAAAAATTGTACTTAGATATTGGTTTGGTTTGGGTCCAACTTGCACCAATCCGAACAAGCGGTGGTCAAATAGCTATTATTTGTAATTAGTTGAGGTAAACATGTAGATTTGTAAAAGATGGTACAAAACTACATTACATGATAATTAATCCCTCAAATAAACAATGAAGTAAACATGTAGAATTGCAAGAGATAGTACAAAACTACATGTAGATAATTAATCCCCCAAACAAACAATATTTAAGTAAACATGTAGGTTTGCAAAAGATAGTACCTCAAAACTAGATTACATGATAAATAATCTCTCAAACAAACAATTAGGTAAAACATGTACATTTGTAAAAGACAGTACAAAACTACATTACATGATAACTAATCCCCCAAACAAACAATATTTAGGTAAACATGTAGATTTGCAAAAGATAGTACCTCAAAACTAGATTACATAATAAATAATCCCTCAAACAAACTAATTAAGTAAAACATATAGATTTGTAAAAGATAGTACAAAACTAGATTACATGATAAATAATCACTCAAACAAACAATTAGGTAAAACATGTACATTTGTACAAGACAGTACAAAAATACATTACATGATAATTAATCCCTCAAACAAACTAATTAAGTAAACATGTAGGTTTGCAAGAGATAAGTACAAAACTAGATTACATGACAATTAATCCCTAAAACAAACAATATTTAAGTAAACATGTAGATTTGCAAAAGCTCAAAACTAGATTACATGATAAATAATCTCTCAAACAAACTAATTAGGTCAAACAAGTACATTTGTAAAAGACAGTACAAAACTAGATTACATAATAATGAATCCCTCAAATAAACTAATTAAGTAAACATGTAGGTTTGAAAGAGATAAGTACAAAACTAGATTAGATGACAATTAATCCATCAAACAAACTAGTACTAATTAAGTACACATGAGATCAGCGAGTTAATCGGAAGAGACAGCAATTCCATTCTCTCTCTCTCTCTCTCTCTCTCTCCACTGTCAATCTGCCTTTCGTCAAACCCTCACTCTATACATACATATTTTTATATATATAATATATATATATATATAGACTTATAGTGAGAGAATATTGATGAAGAGAAAAGAAAAGAGTTCCACCTGAAAAGATAATAATATTACTAATAATAATTCATTTAAAAATTAAAGATAAAATATGCGGCGAGAGATCTCTGTTTTGTTTCAACCTAGATGCTTAATTATATTAATCGTTGCTTTAACTCTCATTTTCGTTGCATTCTCTTCTTCTCAACGTGTAAGTTCTTTCCACCCCCTTTTTATTTATTTTTAATACTGTGATTTCGATTGTTTTTTTGGCTAATTTTCGAATTTTTTTTGATGGGTTTGAAGAAATATTTGGAAGTGGATCTGTTGTAAATTTTAAGTTTTTTTTTTTTAGCTTGGATTTTATGTGTTTTTGTTGAGTTTGAAGAATTGGACTCTAATCTGTTGTGATTTAGCTTTTTTTCTTGATAATACAAGTGTTTAAAAAGCGTTTTTCCAGTAGCTACGCTAAAAGCGTAAAAACCTAAGCTTTTAGCTGCCTAAAAACCCGAAAAGGTGAGCTTTTTTCAAGCTTTTATAGTACGAAGCGCGCTTTTAAAAACAGTGGATGGTATAAGATTTTGTGTTGCTTTATTTAAACTGAAAATTCGGGATTCGATTTGTTGTGAATTGATGCTTAATATCTTTTCTCAAATTTGGGAAATTTTGAGCTACACCGTGAAGCCTAAAAAGAGATTATTGGAATAATCCTTGATGCTTTTTTGTGCAAAATTGAATCTTGGTAACTGTCAAAGTATTTAAAAGAAACTTATAATGGTTAACTACATGTATAATGCGGCATTTTTTTTGTTTGGGTGAGCTGTACATTTTCTTTTGTTGGGTTTTAAGTTTAAAGCGAAAACTGGACATGTATTTGATATGAATTAGGGTCTGCTGGTTTTAAACTTGGAAAAGATTGAGGCTTGAGCTACACCCGAATGGTGAATGTTGGATTGTTTACGTTTATCTATGGCATGTTATGTATAAAAAATGAATATGTAAAGTATGTAATTTTCTGTATTTCGCACTTAATATCGTGGAGTGTGAAGAATTAGACTTTGATCTTTTGTGAATATCATGGGTTTTATTTCACTTTTGGGGAAATTTAGATTGACACCGAAAGGACTACCGGAAGGTTACTGAAATTCAAAATCTTGTCAAATTCTAGAAAACGGGCGATAGCATTACTAGTTAGTATAAGTTTTTAAAACATATAGCGATGTCACCAAAATATTCTAAACACATTCTGGCTAGTAGACTTGACATGAAAGACATGAGTGTGGCCAACTTCATTCTTGGTGTAAAGATTACATATATGTACGACTATCCAAATTACATATATAGATAAAGCAATTGCTGGATGGGTTTTGTTAAGTTTTATAAATTTAGTAGGGTGGACATCATTGGATGTGAACCTACCGGAATGGTTGTAGGGCAATACTTATGAGGATTATTAGATACCCAAGGTATACACTACGCCCAATATCCCGGTGTACTTGATTTACATACAATGGAAATTGTTTAGCTGTGGGTGGACCATCTTTTTGTGTCGATTTGCATCTTCTGTTGTTGACTATGAAGCATTGATCTTGAATAATAGTGGATTAGCTTTTTTTTTTCATTTTAAAAATAGAGCATATTCAGCTTATTCCTGTAGGGAGGCTATTGGAAAAATTATATTTCATGTGTTATAAAAAAAAGTATCTTGTTGAGTAATTGAAATGCGCCTCTTATCTGATTTTGGTGCGCTCTACATAGGGTATCTTTCTAATTTTCTTTCTTTCTTAATATTTAGTTGTCTTATCTCATCTTAATAGCAAAGGTCTACATTAGTTCCTAGCAGTTAAATTCTAGAAAGTTAGCTTGTCGAGCCTTATTACGAGCACAAAAAAGGTTATAGTTAAGAGTAAACGTAGTCAGGTTATGAACAAGGGGGGTTTTCTTTTATGGTCAAAAGACAAAATTGTCATTAGACTGACTGTTTGTATTGTAAATTTGTAATTGTTCGAACAAGGGATTTAGACTATGGGCTAATAGTCAAACCCCTACCATTAATTTATTTGACTGGTTTAGTTTAAAAACACCATTAATTGTAGCAAGTTAGCTGTTTATTAAGTTTGGAGCAGAAAACTAAAACAAACGAAGGACTGGAATGAACTAACAGTCTACGCGTAGCATAGTCATATAAAAATACATGCCTTACTGTGCTTATGACAATTGGACTTTAGATGCTTATGCTTCTATAAGTCTGGTATTAGATGTGTACTCATGTGATAACCTTGGTCTCTGTCATCTTCGAATAGTGTATTATAATATTTGCCACCTAAATTTACTTCTATTTTGTTTAGGACTTTGTATAGACGTTCAGTGTGATATAATGGATCCTGCATGGTTTATCCTTTTCAGTTTGCGTTGTTGTAAAGCCGTTCTCTTTGAAACGATCTCCCATTATTATCTTTTATCTAATAACTTGTATGTATTTTCTGACATAAAATTCATGTTCAGGAGGAAGAGAAGGTTGACGTGGTTTATGAAATTACCCACAGGGTTTATTTAGATGTTGATATTGACAAACAGCGTGTAGGTATATAACTTCTTTTCACTCACTCTTTCTTTTCCTTTTGACTTAACTGCCCAGTATGTAACTATGGTCTGAACTCTGAACTTTGCTTCAGGCTTTTGCATTTGCTTTCCTGTGCATTTGTGCTAGTATTTTGAATCACATGTTTAGCTTTTGTTCAATTTTTAATTACTTCCTCGAGTTTCTTTCTCTTATGTTCCCCACTTTTCTACAGTCAGCAAATGTTTTGGTGAAGTTGAGTTTAGACAAATGCAATTTAAACACCATAGTCCATATTGAAAAAGTCGTTATATTCCGAAGCTGGCTACATACGTAACTATGTTGCATGTTATGCTCAAATTGAGTTTGAAGAAATGCAAACACCCCTTCTAGAGAATACAGGTTTTGTTCACGTGCATGGACGTATTTGGCCCTCAAAATTTAAAATATGGTAATTTTGTAATGACCAGAACCGGAAATGTGGACATGGCTGCTCATTATAGCTTATGAAGAGGATTAGTTGTCCTGATTTAGCATTATAATCTTAGTGGGGAAAACTATAGCAGTAGGCTACGCTACTGTTTGATTTTAAGAAGTTCAACTTGTTATGATGTGCCTTTCATGATTCCAGCTTTAAATTTTCTTTTCTTTTACATTTAGACCCACTTAATTATGTTCTGACTTGAAAGTTATTGTTCTGCAGGTAGGATAGTAATTGGATTATTTGGCAAGGATGTCCCGAAAACTGTTGGTATGCTGTTTTCGTTTTTTGTTTTAGTACTTATATTAGTTCTTTACCCATTTGATTGTACTTAGTCATTATTTATTAAAGTTACCTTACAGTGAAGAAGTATCACTTGTTCCAGCTATCATTTTTTTCTCGAAGAATTCCTTTTTTTTTCTCTCCGTTTAATTGTTCCTAACCATTCAAGTTATTTTACTGCAGAAAATTTCAGGGCATTATGTACAGGTAAATGCTGCATTTCTTTTATTCGTACAATCAAACAATTTATATTTTTAATTGTAGCTTTTAAGCAAAAAAGCAAAAATTTTGTAAGGTTCATTTTTAAGCTGGTCAACCAAATGTTTTCCAGAAATTTTAAGCAAAAATTCTGAGCTTATAAGCTACAGCCATAGACCCTGAATCTGCTATGTTTTACGTTGTCCAAATGTAGGTGAGTTGGGCAAGAGTGCCAGGAGAAAATCCTTACACTACAAAGGAACACCATTCCATCGTGTGATACCAGGATTTATGATCCAGGGCGGAGATATTGTTTCTGGGGACGGTAAAGGAAGTGAATCTATACATGGTGGCACTTTTCCTGACGAGAATTTTAAGATAAAACACTCCCATGCAGGTCCTCTAAAACTTTATCCATACACAAATTTATTTATTTTGTAGAAAAGTATGATTAAGTGGGGTATTGAACTAAAATCTCAGTTAGTCACGAGAAAAAACTTGTTTCCTATCTAGTGGCATAATTGATGGGGATACAGTTTAATGAACTAAATTAATTCGCATATAATTAATAAACTGAATTCACTTTTGAAGTGCTTATGCTTTAATTAACTGATTTTTGATTGGCATTATATTCAATATTTTCACCTTTTTTTTATGTTGATGAACTCTAATAAATTTGCATGAAGTATGCATTACCACTAAATGGAAACAAAAAGTTTCCTCTACCACTTGATAGGAAATAATTCTGAAATATAACTTATGGGGTATTTCCCCATTTTTTCCATTGTCCATGTTTCTTTTGTTCATGAAATTTGGACAAATTAGTTTCCATTCTTTCCCTCAAAACTCTTGCTTTTTTGCAGGTGTTGTATCCATGGTCAATTCAGGACCTAATTCCAATGGCTCACAGTTTTTCATCACCACGGTCAAAGCCAGTTGGTAAGAAAGTCCATTCAATCATTTTAAATCCGAAATTCTAAGCTGTTATTGTTATATCTCGTACCACGGTCTAACCTTGAATATTGTGGTTTGAAGCATGCTGCGTGGTGTTATGTTTTACCAGTTTAGTTTTTGTATGTCAAATACGATATCGACTTACATTGGATGAATGAACAAACTACTGCGTAATTGTAGACCCTGTGGGCCTTCTCTCCACTCTAGGTTCATATTTGCCTTAAAATCTATAACTTCCCTATTGTCATCCAGTCGGTCCTTTAATTTGGTCTAAATAATACATGCATGCATGATGCATTCGTCACTTTCTTAAGACAAATGGGAGACACTTGAAATACCTTCTCCTTGGAACTTGGAGAAATTAGGCTGTGCTATTTGTGTTGAAACTGTTCACATTTGTACCACTACAACCTCAGTTGACATGTTTGCTTATTCAGTTGTACGTTTAAATTTCCTAACATGTTAAGATGACATGTTCTGTTTAATTCATTTGTGATTTTACTGTTATTTGTGTGAATTGAGAGTGGTGAACTGGTGACCAGATGAACATGTTTTTACCTTAAATCTTAAAAAAAAAAAATGTTTTTACCTTAATCTATATGTGGCTATAACTCGTATTATAACAGTTTGACGATTATCAACGTCATTTTTCTCTGGAGAACTTAAGCGATGTGTTTATATGTTCCTGTGTTAACAGCAATAAATGGAAAATATATCTATCTCAGTGTGTTGGCTGAAATAGGATAAGTTGCAGGTTAGATGGAGAGCACGTGGTGTTTGGCAAGGTTATCGAAGGGATGGACACGGTTTACGCAATTGAAGGGGGAGCTGGTACTTACAGTGGAAAGCCGAGGAAAAAGGTAATTATTGCCGATTCTGGAGAAATTTCGAAGAGTGAATGGGAAGACGAAAATAAAAGCTCGACTGGTGCTTCATCATAAAAACAAAAAGAGGTTTGTGTGAGTACAGTGGTGGATTAGATCGTAGTTAGTATGAAGTTTATATTATATCGCTTGTACTGTTTTGTGGGATGTCCGTTCTCACATATTAATTTAAGATATTATCTATATGCTTCTCATTTCCAGTTAATTATTCTTCGCGTTTATGCTAGAGACGTTTAAGAAACAATTTGTGCTGTTTTTATCTTTTGTATTGGAGTATTATCTTTTGCTGGCGGTATTGCTCAGTTATTGGACAAACGTATTGTACGTTTAGTCTGATTATAGCATAATTCTAACAAATAACCTCATAATCCAACCTTCTTTTACTTTCATCACCCGATTCGATCAATACCAAGATGCTGCTCTATTCATGGTGTCCAATTCGTGTTTTTAGTTAAAGACGTTACATTCTTCCATATGCAACATAAGGTGTGGCAACGAATCACCAAAGTGACTCACCCACTTTTCATCTCTCTATATGATCTTAGGGCTTGCTTGGTTGTTACTTGTTGCCAATGTTCTAAAAGACAAGCCTAAACGGAAATTTGTTGGAGCTAGGCGTCTAGCGGATTAGGTGGATTTCAGTGACTAGACGTGAATTAAACAGAATTAGAATTGATCAGGGGCTAAACAACCTATTTTCGTCTAAGAGCATCTACAATAGTATTACTAGTTTTTGTTTGTCAAGTGTTGACATATAAGCGAAAAAATGTCTTCTAACCTACCCCGTAACAGTTAGATTTATTTTTGACATCACAATGGACATGTTAATTTTAGCTATAAAAACTATATAACTAAATAAAGTATGAGTTACAAAATTAATATACATTGACTAGTACAACCATTTAAATTATTTAATAGACTCATGACCTACATATCAATGATTAAATTCATTGCTACATTTAATATAAAACTTATAGAGAGAATACAAAGTTGACGCATCATCATGGCTAATATAACCAATATAGAGCTAAAAATTATATTTTGCTAATTTATGATATTAAAATTATTTCTAACATAGTAGATGCTTTAACATGCCCCTTTCACTCCAAAACAGTGGTTGTTACGAATTTTTTAGAGATTAATTACTGAATTGCCCAGTAAAGGTTCAGTAAAGAATATGTGTCTTCCTTTCAAAAAAATAAAAATTATTGTGTGACATATTAGCTCACATATATATGTATATAGATATAGAGAGAGAATATAGAGAGAGACAACAACAGGGTCTTTATTAATCAGAATGTACGAATACAAGAGGACCCTAACCTTCTTTATATACTAGAGGTTAGGGTTATACAAGATAGAAAGCCCAACTTAGACCCACTATGAGTAAGGCCCAATAGTCCAATAATATCTTACAACACTCCCCCTTTGTACGTCTTGAATTCTTCGTCTTCATGCAGTCGATCTGAGTCGAGTTCATTCGCAGTGCTAAACACATAAAAAAACCTTAGGGCCGGAAAACCCAGTGTGGGACAAAACCGGTACCTAGGAGAAACTGTGTAGCCAAATGATATAGGCCGAAATATCATGTAAGTAACTAACCACAAAACAGTGTGGCTCATCAAAACCTTCACAGAGCAAACCCAATGGGAAAATCTCTGATCGAAGGAAAAAAAGTACAACAGTGGTAGTAGTAGGGGATCAACCATAAAACAGGTGCCTCATCAAAACCTTGCTAGAGTAAACCCAGTGGGAAAAAATCTCTAGTCGAAGGACAAAAGAGTACACAGTGGTAATAAGTATACAACAGGATACTCCCCATAATTTCGGCAATCTTAAGTGAGATAAGATGGGAACGTGTCTCGCTAAAAACCTTGCTAAGGAAAACTCAGTGGGAAAAAACCTTGGTCTAAGGACAAAAAGAGTACACGAGCATGCGACTGGATGCTCCCCCTCACTTGCACACGACAGGGTGCGAGAATTTCGACTAAGAGTAATTAGTGCAATAAACATTCACTTGGATGTTCCCCTCACTTGCACACGACCGGGTGCAAAGATTTCATATTCCAAGAAAGAATACGAGCATTCGACTGGATGCCTCATTTACTTGCACACGACTGTATGCAAGAAAATATAATGTGGAATAAAACGAGCATTCGACATGATGCTCTTAAACTTCATATGTGAAGATTTATTTCGGCAAGAAATGATAAATAGCATAATCTAATCATGTCTCTCTTGATCGATAACAACAAGTTGTCCTTAAATAAGACAAGTGTTTTATCTGGATCGTGAGACAGAGCATATGTAATTCAAATATGGCTAATACGAGCTCGAAGCCATATACACTCTCTAGTCGTCTCATAGAGCACGAATAGATCAGAGTGATTCGTTTGGAGTCATTCCAAGACCTCCAAGATATTGCCTTATTTCTAATGGTAAAGACAGACCATGTTAGAAATATCCCTTATGCGGGTCTGATAAGTAACCGGCATCAGTATAACCGAAAAAAGGGTTGCGTTAATTCGAGTACCGAAGGGGGTAGATACACTCGATGACGCAAAATGGGATAAGACAAGCCCTCATCCACAGTTACCTTAAGGTAATGGGAAAATGTCTTTTATGCCATTTCGATGGCAGCGTGTTAGCGCGATGCTGTGTCGAGCTATACCATTCACAGCAGACAAGATGTTCATCCTAGTACATTAGACCAAGTACAATGATGCGCTTATTGTACTTAGATATGAACATGATGGTTCAATATCTCTTCATCGTCACATCAGGGACGGACTGGGTCTATATCAATGTCTAGTGATCGAACGATCATGGGAGAATCTGACGACTTAGCGTCATGATGACTAAAACGTCATAACACCTTCTGGGTGTAGTCTGAATCATGGACTTAAATTCAATCTTTACGGGACTCGATCATCAGACCGAGTCACTACCGTGTCTTCCCAAGATCCTTCATCTCGAAGGCAAATCCAAAAATGGATCGCGTAATAAAAACACGCAAGGGCATAATACTTGTTCAAGTATCCCAAGCTAATCAAGTACACACTTAGGCGGGTATACCACATCCGCTCGGATTATATTAATCCATATAGTGAACGTCTCATTTAATTGAGATCGTGTTCCGTGGTCAGGAACTACTTGATTCAAGCATTATGAAGTCACACAGGGACCTTCATCTATATCGCTTTGTCTAAATCCCCATAGAGATAAAACCGTGACCACCTTCATGGCTGCATACTCAGTTTTTCGGAAACTACTAAACTGGTAAAGTAGGAGACTGTTATAATGTCCATTACGAAGAAATCAACCATCTCGTAATCAATTCCAAGGTGTGAGAGAAGCCTTGCGCTACTAGGTGAGCATTCTACAATCTCATTATTCTCATCACTTTTCCTTACGAATAACCAAATAAACGAACTCGTTTAACATTAGTGGTGTTGGAGCTACAGGTCCGAACACACTTTCGCTAAGGAGTCTACTTGGATTGCAAGTTTCCATTAGTCCAGTCTATTCTACGTTGACTTCAGGCAACGGTACATGGTTCCCTGTCATAATTTGCTCATATTATCAGTCGTCACCGAATATATGAACAAGTAATCAATGACAGTCTCGTTTCGCTTCAATATCGTCTAAGATATCATGATCGACAGATATTTCGAGATTCTTAGGATGAGGAGGAATCACATATCTCCTAGATCCTTTATAATCTCGTGCGACAAACGAGTTTCAGTTTACCACCTCTGGGGCTGAACGAATTAAGAACCGGTCAACTTCCTCATGTCTTAGGAAGGACGACAGACTGACGGCCGACGGCAGCGTCATTTGCTTGGCGGGTTCGGCCAAAGCAACGTGTTACAACAGGAACACGGCGTCCGACAGGGACATCTATCCTTGCAAGCATTTTGCATCATGTATAAATGATATCGTGACATCTCATAAAGTAACTAAATGCGTCTGGCATTTAGTTAGACTTGAGGGAGTCTATGCACTTACTTATCACTAAGTGCAGTTTTGGGGATCAAGCTAAGACTGAGTGGGTTATGCCACGTTACTTCACGTCGTTCCTTATCAACGGTAACGTGCAAATCTCCCCCTAACGACGGGGAGAACAGTCTTAGCTGTTGAACCATGGGGTTCAATAATTGATTTTGATTATAACTTTGATTATGTTTTTAATGATTTTACGATTTCTCTATTTCGATGATATAATGCTTGTTTTTTCCAAAAAGAGAATTTGTAAATTGCAGAACGCCACAAAGATAGAGCTCCGAAAAACGAAGCCACAGGTTCAAGCGGAACCAGAATCGGAGCTAAAACGAAGAAGTTATGGGCTTTCGAAGAAGGCCGAAAAACTGCCACAAGAACAGTCGACCGATCGACTGGACAAAAACGACCGATCGTTTTTGGTCCAAATTCTTCCAGTGAGCAGGTCGAAAAAACGACCGATCGGTTTCTCAGAAAACGACCGATCGTTTTCTGAAAACGACCGATCGACTGTAGAAAACGACCGATCGTTTTCTGCAGCTTTCGAAAACAGCTTTTCAGCTTATTCTGGAAAATAGCTGTTAAAAACACTCAACCACTGCCAACGGTCATAACCCAGAAAAACAGACTTTGCTATTATATAAACCACCCCAATCTCTCTCCTAAATCAAAAATTACAATACATAACATCATCCTTCAACTTCTCTCATAAAAACCCTAAAATCACCATTTTGGTGAATATATTCGAGAAAGAGGGAAATCAAAGAGAAAGAGATTCAAGCTCGATCATCATCAACAACTCACCAATTAGCTTTTTAAGAAGCAATTAGAATAGTGAGTGTAGTTACATTTTTGTAACAAAAATTGTATCGAGTGTTTTATAAACTCAATTTTTGTGAGCGAGTGAACGGGTAGAGACTTTGTAAGCAAGTGAAGCTTAAAAGCTCTAGGTTTTTCATTCGGGTACTCATAAATTGAGGGGGAGTCGTAGACTCGTAGACGTGTTCTCTTGCACTTGTATCAAGAGTAGGAACCCCGGGTAGAGGGTGAGCCAATCGGTCGATTGAGCTCGATAGGGTTTGTAAAATCCGAAAGAAGAATTATAGTGAATTACTCGGTAGTACCGAGGAGAGGACGTAGGCCGTTTGCCGAACCTCTATAAATCTTGGTGTCATCGTCTTTCCCTAAACTTTTACTTTCCGCAACTTTATTATTGCTTATATTCGTGCTTGCGTTTAAGTTTTCTAGCATTTCATTAAAGTTATTAAACGCTTAAGTTTAAGAATTTGCATAAGTTGGGTGTTAGTTGTTTAGAATTTTTAATTAGGCGAAAATCGCCAAAACCTTATTCACACCCCCCCCCCCCCTCTAAGGTTAGCACGCGGGCCAACATTAGCGATGTCACTTTCGCATATCATGCGGTAAAGAGATCGCTTGCCAAGGTTACTCTATCAAATGATAGGCATGGGATTCATAATCGACTTATGTCCCTTAAGAGGTCCATATTTTGAACGCTATAGCGGCTCAATCAAAATATTAATTAAGCACTCCAAACACGCGTTAATATGAGACTTCTGGCTCATAACCAGCAACCAGCTGGTACGCATATGGTGTCTGAGTGTCTATGGGCCTCATAACGGACCAATACAGCAAAATAGGATAACCCTACACGGAAATATAATCTTGGTGTGCAAGACCAAGAAGTGCATGCAATCATTTACAGTCGCATCATCAAACTTTTAGTGAGTCCATTTGGGTCTGAACATAATCGACAGGATGTTCAATTTTCAATTTCCAAACTCAAGTAATTCAAATCGAAATTTCGATTTTTACTCTTCAGAATTATCAAGTCGACTAGACTTTTCAGGATAATCCGGATCATGAGCCATCAACTTAATGATATGGCTAAAAGTTTGGGAAATGCTGCATTTCTGTGGACAACAATAATCATGTGACCTTATTGTCGATGCATCAACCATAACCATTTATATTTATGGTCCGTCTTATGGTTGGATAAGTCCACAATAACTCCTTCAATTCTTTACAAGAATTCTACGAGTTTATTTCGTGATCTTTACACACACTAGTCTTTCAAAGTGAGCATTAGTGGCATTAATTTCGGATTAATCACGAAATATATCCTCAAAGAGAATCCAAATGCGATGCGATTATAAATCAACCATCATCTTTTAATCCGGGAATATCTCATCCGGTCAATGCCACAATATCAAAATGCTCTTATCAATCGACGACATGCGAATGATAGTACATACAATCATGTCTTAGCATCTAAATCATTTATCATTCGACGACAGGCGAAATGATAAGGTAACTTTAAATGCTTTAAAGAATGTGGTAGCAACCACTTGAAAGACATTTCAACTCCTCTAAAATACGCTTTTGGTCGTACTGAATGGAGGCTATGTAAAGAAAATTTAATTCTTTCATGAGCTATTACCAAATAACACTGGTTTTCTCGAATATTTTATAACTCAACAAGGTACGGCAGGACCTACATGAGTATAAGACCTCATATTTGACAAATCAATTTGGTTTTACCAAAGATTTTGATTTGGAACGACAGGTCCAGAATCGTTGTCACTGAGTACTGTTTTAGGCAAATAGTTGGTGAAATTATGTGGTACACTGTTACCCACTATTTTCAAAAAATTCAACTACCCCACAAGTATTGCCTAAAATTTCATAATTTAAAGTTTGGTCACATTTTGTCAAAGGAATTTACTTAAAACACTTTAAATTATTTCGAGAAATTTTGTAAATAGGCAAACCATAATCCAAAAGTATGGTCAAAATGGAAAAATAATAATCCAAATGGAAAACATAATCCAGATGAGCGAAAAAATGGCTCAATGATTTATCAAAATCAATAAAGAAAGGTATCAAACTCATTTGAGCCACAAAATCGGGGGTCTCAAGAGTTTCCTTTCAATTAACTTTAACCACATTAGCATCAGTTTTTCCACCTTTATAATAGTTGTGAACTATTTAAGGAGTAACCGTGCATGACCTTTGTCTTTATAGCATAAAGTTGTCTCCTTGAGCATTATCTCTTGCTTTGTGACAATGAGCCATATTATTCATTTCAATTACTGTCTTGGAGCCACATGTTTTCGATTTTGACGATTGTCTAAAATCTCGCTTGGCTAGACGATTCATCGGGATCGCGACAGTTCGAGACAAATAACACTTGTCTCGGTTCTCGATTCGTGGAAAAAAATGTACACGAAAAACATTAATATCAGGCAAACAATTCGCCATTGACCCAATAGGATTAAAACTACTCACCGGGGCAATTTTCTTATCCAATAACAGATGGGCGATAAAGGAACATGGTGAATATAAATTCACGATACTGCTTATGAAATACAATCGCAAGTATGTTTTGCGATTTTTCTCATCATAGATGGCATCCAACATGTGTTGGGAGTTCTGGATTATTTTTCATATAAAACGACTGGTTTATATGTTTATGGTTTGCACAAGCACAAACTTTACTTCGAAACGACAGGTTCGAAAATAGTTTTGCTTTTAATGTGAATTGGTTCTCATTGATCGAACGACGGGTCGATACTGAGACACTAATTCGGCGAAACATACATCACTATATAAACACACTCGGGGAAATTATTATTTAGTCAACCCCTTTCGGTAGCTCTAATTGAACACGATCAGGAAAGACGGTGAGGGTGGAGGGCACGAATGCCACTTAAAATCCGACCTCATTAGGATATCGACTTCCGCCTATATCTTTCCTAGACATCGTATCCAAATAGGTGAGCCTATTTAGGGAGGGTTCATAATTTTTCCAACTTAAATGTGAAAATATATGATTTCGTAAATTACCATATTTTAAACAAGTGTACATGGCAGTAAATAAATACATAGATCGTATCTATCTAGATTAACCACATATATATATATAAACAGTCAGTAAATATATTTTTAGGATTTATCTGATCATGCAGTAGATTTGGTGTTATAAACAAATCAATTCAAGATTACCAATCAATTCATAAAGATTCTAACATACCAAATCAAATTAATTAGATCTAATCCAATAATTAACTGGCATATGTGATATTTATATATATGGTAATAACAAAATATAGGATTATGCTAACAATATATCAATCAATTATTTACTGTTTATTGCCATATGAATAATTCTATACATGGTAATTTTAACATGCAAGCAAGCAATATATTTTTAATTACCAATAATTCTATATATGGTAATTTTTAACATGCAAAGTGGTTAAATTTACATGAAAATATATCAATTTATTCAATTAACATGTTATTTTTTTTTATTCATTTGTCTTTTAATAAATTAACATGCACGTGGGTGGGTGTATATAGACCGAATATTGATATTTATCAAACAAACAAACTCATAGGCATACAAGTTATATACGTGGTTGCATAAACACATCAACATATTAATTTAGGATACAGGTTATTACCGTAACATGTAATAGTTTTATATAATGGATTATTTACACATATATAGCATAAGATCGTCAAACATGATGACATATTTATGGTCATATGATCATGGCATGATGTTAGTATATATGTACTAATTCGAGTTACAGAACACATGCAAGAATTAGTAATAACCAGCTTGTAGTTAATATGCAGGGTTACGGAAAATAAATTTTGTATTTTGAAAAAAAAATACCTTACATACGGTATGTTGGTGAAAATCGATATAGCAAAACCCTAAAAAAAACCCGGATAAACCTCAAGGTTTATAAATACCCAATATTCGTGCGTTTACCCAAAATCTCCAATATCCGCGAACGTATATCGTAGTGTTCGCGAGCAAAGTGCTGATAACGTGTTGTGTGACATATTAGCTCACATATATATATATGTATATAGATATAGAGAGAGAATATAGAGAGAGACAACAACAAAGTCTTTATTAATCAGAATGTACCCCTAACCTTCTTTATATGGTAGAGGTTAGAGTTATAAAAGATAGAAAGCCCAACTTAGGCCCACTATGAATAAGACCCGATAGTCCAATAATATTTTACAACAAAAATAAAATAAATAAATAAATATATATATATATATATATATATGTATATGTGTGTATTGTCGAGTTGTTCCTAAAGTAGAATGTGAATTTTGTAAATATCGTAATTAATATTTGCGCAATTAGCAGAAGCCACGGCAATTACGCGCCTACTCAAGCTACAGACACGTGTCCTCCACGTCACTGGACACGCTCTTTGCATTTATTGTTGCTTAGCCAAAAAGATAAAGCCACGGTTTAACTACACAAATCCTCCTTGATAATATTAACTTAAAACTTTACGGTCTAAAATATTTCATCTGAATTTCTAATACTCTCCAAACTTATGAAAATATCTCAGTGTGGTACATTTGGGTTTTCCCAGAGGAGGAACTAAATGTTAACAAAATATCCTCCTGTTTTCAGTCTAGTATGATAGTCTGTTTTCCATAATTCTATTGGTTTGTCATTTCTTTTTTTGTAAAATAAATAAAAGAAAAAGGTATTTAGCTTTAATATTCCTGGATACAGTATAGTCCAACTTGTTATTGAATTCGTGGTCGCAACGCAATATACCATCATGTAAAAATTACTATAAAAAAAACATAGGAATTTAATTACAACTACAAGTTTCATCATTTACACCTACGGACGGAACCACAAATTCTAAATGAGATGGACGATATTCCATATAAGTTTTTTCATATCCAAATGAGTTTTTTTTCCTGTCAATATTCTGATCAAAATATATAGAATTCCCCCCTATCTATCAAGTTTTATTAAAAGTGCTGTGGAAGGTGGACCGTAACCATGAATATATCCACCTAGTTTCTTCACTTATGACGCAAAACAGACTAAATTTGTCACCTTTTTAAAATCGAGCACCACATCCAACTCAATCAAAAAACACAGATACCAAACCAGATATATCTACAAACATTAGGCACCATTACAATAATCCTTCCATAAAATCCCAGTATCCCACAATAAAACCCCTCCAAAATCATTTTCTTGTTCACCAATCCAACTAACCCATAAAACCTTCACACACACATTTACACACACAAGAAATAAATCAACCAAAAAATGGCATCTCTATATCCAGAAATAGACCAAACAAACCCAGATTCAACCCAACTAAACGAAATAGCAGAAAATCTCTTCCCAGAAAATGGACCCCAAAACCCAAACTCCCCATCAGAAGAAACCCTAATTAAAATCCCAAACACAAAAGTCACTCTAATCGACAAAACCAAGTCCGTAGCCCTAGCCGAGGGCGAGTTCTCAATAATCCGTCTGCGCCAGGGAGAGACGGTCATTGCCGTCCTTGCACGTATCGGGGATCAGATACAGTGGCCGTTGGCGAAGGACGAGGCAGCGGTGAAGCTTGATGAGTTGCATTACTTTTTTTCGCTTAGGGTGCCGTCAGAGGAGGAGAGTGGGGAAGAGAGCGTGTTGAACTACGGGGTTACTGTTGGGGATCACGCCAATATCGGTATTTTGGTTTTTTAGCATTTAACTCTTTTTCTGTTTTGAGTTTTTTTATTTATTTTAAACTGAGTGCTGTTTAAGCTTGCTGTTATATTTTGGGGTTTTAGCAATTTCGTATCTTGTACTGTTACGTGTTTCTCGATTAGTACCTTACCTTGTTAGTTTTTTTCCAATTAGTACCTTAGATTCGTTATTTTTTTTGAACTTTTTTTCCATTTGTGTTTTACTGGTTTTCCATCCGGAATCGGATGGTAAAGTTCAAAGATTTTTTTTAATACATGGTACAAAATAGTAAAATTGATAATCAAAGTAGTAAACAAGAAAAACGCAACGTTAAAGGGTAAAAAATCCAATTAACCCTTATGCTGTAGACAGTGCCGGTCCTAGGCCTACGTGCGCCTCATCCGAATTTTTTTCCCGTCTTGCAAAAGAAAAAAAAACCCTCTAATTTAAAAATAAAATAAAATCAAACTTGTTGCAAAGCAAAATAATAATCGGAAAATGCATCTTTTTACGTGTTTTTATGAAACAAATTTTTAATTATATGCGTATTTTTTTTATCCAAATTTTATGTGTGTTCTTTTCTTTTCTAATGTTATATGGTAGAGCACACACTCCATAAACTAATATTATAGTTAAATAAATAAAACTAATAATTTGTAACAAGAAAGTGGTGTCGTTCATATGGTAGAGCGCACACTTAGCAACCAAGAGGTATATGGGGTTCCATTTAATTTCAATAAGTTTACATTTTAATTGTAAAAAAAATAAAAAATAAAAGTTGGGCCGGCGCCGGGCTTGCGTCCCAGACAGGTCTGACTTGCCTAGCCACTGGGCCGGCACTGGCTATAGATCGTTTAGTTATAGGTTCAACAACTATGTGATTAACATTTTGAAAAAGCTTTATTTTTAAACACTTTAGACACTTTTAGTATGCCAATAATTAAATTGAGCAATTTTTTTATTTTATGATGTTCCTAGTTGAAATTTAAAATGATGGAATTTTTCATTTGCTCTTTATCTACGAAAGTAAAATGGAACAAAAATACAAATTACAAATTACAAATCTAGGACTTGAAATGTGATTTGTGATTTGACCAGTAAAAGAAAGCTTACTTTAGTTCTCTTTGAAGTATAATCACCGTATCTGCTAACAAATTTGATTCCCAGAGTGAGATTATTATTATTATTTAGGAACAAAGGCGTATATGAGTTTAATTATATAGCTAGTATTTTTAGACTGTAATTTTAATTTCCAATCATGTAAACGGTAATTAGTTTTTTTTTTACTCTTTCTCTCATTCTAGTCTTGTTTGTTTGTATGTTTTCGCATGACTATGAATTTTCAACTATTCAGAGGATTTGGATAAGGTACTGAGGGAATACAGTTTGTTTTCGGTTGGGAAAGTAACGGGCGATGACGTGGCAGAGTGGGAGTATTGGACAAGTGTGGGTCAGGATGTAGAGGAGTATAGCTCAGGAGTGGCGAGGGCCATAGCAGCAGGGTCGGGACATGTGGCGAAAGGGATATTGTGGTGTGGGGATGTAGGTGTGGAGAAGCTAAAATGGGGACATGAGTTTATGAGGAGGAAGTTAAAGGAGGGTTCTAGTGAGATTAGCCCTGAGGGTTTGAAGAGGATGGAGAGGTAATAATTATTTTCTAGTATATATATATATATTTGAAAAATTTGGATACAGGATGGTAGTCTTGACATTTCTTTACTTTAATTGGTCTGTTATTTGGAAACCTTTTTTTGGGGGTAGAACTTAAACAATATGTCTACAAGTCTGTGTAAATGAGAAATTGCTTGATTAGACTGTGCTTTCTATGTGAATACGCTTAAAGAGTAATTGTTTACAAATAATGGTCGGATTATGGTTTAAGGGAATTTAAAGAAATAGGACTGTGAGTGAATCGTGAAATAAAACACGATTTAGTTGGGTTTGGATTCTGGATTCAAATACAGTATCGGTTTGGATTTGAAGCAGAAAACATTGTTTGGTTTTTTTATCTCGACAATTTTAAATCTGGAACTGAACCTAGCCAAAACTTTGAGAACAAACGGAATCGTATAATACTGACCTGGGGCGCGAGTGGTCTATAAACTGAAAAATTCCCTCTAAAAACCTTGCTGTAGCCTTTTATATTGGTTTTTACCCATCCCTTTTTTATCCCTTCTTCATATTATGATGAACCTTATGCTGTTACCATGTCCAGGGTTAAGAAGCTGACAAAGATGTGCGAGGATGTGGCCACTGGGATTCTCTCGGGGGTGGTAAAAGTCTCTGGGTTCTTCACAGGTTGCATTGTGAATTCAACAGTGGGGAAAAAATTCTTTAGCCTCCTACCTGGCGAAATAGTTCTTGCATCCTTGGATGGATTTAGTGCGTTTGTCACCTTAATTTCCACCTTTTAAATATCTCCATACTTATAGCTAAAGTTTTTTCTACATTTATTATTGGTGCTTATAAGTTTTATGTTTTGGATGCAAAAACAGATAAAGTCTTTGATGCTGTTGAAGTTGCTGGAAGGAACGTAATGTCGACGACATCAGTAGTTAGTACGGGACTTGTTTCTCAGAGGTACATTTAACATAAGTAAAATTCATGAATTATTGTCATTTTTGTAGCCATTGTAATTCCTTTTTTGCAAGTTCATCTCTCTTAAGGAGTTTTAGTAACAACTGCAATCTGACTGGATGCTTTTACGTATTGAAGTATCTGTTTTTGTGATGAAACTTAAAAATATATAACCCAATTATATTTGTAGAAGCCAAGCTTATATATATCAAAAGTGTTCATGAACTTGATAACCGTGTATGAACACCATTGGATACAGACCGAGCTATCAGGATTTCAGTTTGGTGGACTAAGTTTAATGGTAGTTTGAGTTCTGATTAAAATATGCAGACTTTTACTGTTTCGATAAAGGTACAGTTATGTAATTACATTTCTAATTCTTTTTAACTCGGTGACAGGTACGGAGACGAAGCTGGTAAAGTGACCAACGTAGGATTTGATGCGGCAGGTCATGCAATAGGGACCGCTTGGGCCGTCTTCAAGATTAGAAAAGCTATTAATCCGAAAAGTGTTATAAAACCAACCACTCTTGTCAAAGCTGGTGCTAAAGCAAATTCCTCAGATTTGAAGACCAAGTATAACAAACAACAGCAGATCGAATAATTTCTCCTTTTAAATGTGCTACTGCATTTTTCGTGTTGGTTCTAATTTTTTTTTATATTCTGTGTTTTAGTGCTGGATATACTTTTCCCCTTGTTTGAATAAACTTGTAATTTTATAAGTTATTATCGTTCCTGTATTGGGAAAATATATCTTGTATTTAGTGCCCCGCCTTTTGTATTTTGTAGTTGGATAATCACTCTCGTTTCTTCAAATCTTCTTAGCTCTTTTACCTGACTTGTTTCGGATGCAAAAGTAACTTAACAAACCAAAGGTTCCTTGCCAGAGAAGATGCCTGCCTGTCTCCAGCCTTTAAGGAGCCAAGTTATAGTTTGACATGGGATCTTTCTGTGCCGTCTTATTTTATTGTTTTAGCCATGAAGGGGACGAAAGTGGCGCCATATAATTATGGGGTTCAATAGATGGGGGCAGCCCCCGTCTGTTGCATTCTTAATTAGTCTCGGAACATAGGTATGTGTCTGTATTTGTTGAAAATAGATCACTGTTGATGATAGCTTTAAATAATGTACTGGCACTGCTTACGGTAATGAAGTGTTTTAAGTAGAAATAAATCACCTCATTATTAACCTGGTGTATGAAAAAATACAATGATGACATCATGTTGGCTCTTCCTGTGGTATAAACTACCCAACAGACCGAACCATTATTCATACAATAGGATGAGTCGTAAATTGAAAATAAATAATTGAAATTGTTTGTATCATTTCTTCTTTCCAACTTCGTATATATACGTAAGGACGACCACAGCAGCAGCAACGGCTACACCAAAGGCGCTATGGGCCAATACGGAAGTGTCCTTTAAGATTGCTGAAGAAGCAGGAGAGCGTGGAGTAAACCCCAGCTCAGAGAGCTTCTTGTGTGATATTGCGTAATCTTTGAAGAACGCATCTTCATCCTGCCATAAAAAATAGAATAAACAAACAATTTTAATCTCTATTAAAAAGTGATATGCAACTAAATAATCAAAATATTTTATTATGTACTTCTCATTATTGTTTCGGATGATTCCAGCATGAAACAGATAAAAGTTAATAAACACCTTTAATCCTTTTCAGTCGTTGTTTTGGATTCAAAAGAGAAAAAGAAATTAACCCACCAGAAAACAACTTTGTTTTAGATATTGCAGTATGAGATTGTTTTAGCAATTTTCCCTGTTAGAAGTACTAAAAAGTTTAAAGTATGGTTTATGCTTTCATCTAATCCTCCGGACTGGAAACGGGGTAAACAGTACTCAAGTATCAAATGCTACTCGTCAAATATAACAGACTCATTGCTAGGAAAATTAGTACTACATATGTAGCACTGACTGTATGTTTGCAATTCGAGATATATAAGCCTACCAAGTTTATTGAATAGTTTTGATTGGCTAACAGTGTTGAATAACATATACTACATCTTGGCAACTGTTCTAGGCACTTCTCTCTAGCAAGTGGAGAGATTCTATGTTACATTCCTAATATAAACATGGCGTATATTTTGAGTAATTTTTACAAAAAATCAGGCGTTCATTTAGAAAGCAAAATCAGTTAAGTCGTCTAAAACAACCACTGAGTAGTTAAAGGCCAAACGGATATCATTCTATATTCAGCTCCTCCTTTTCCTCTTGTTTCTTTTCTAATTTGGCATATCTATCAACACCTTTTTAGATTAGAAGCTCTCAAGCCCATATCTCATCTAAAAGGCGGACCTATATGCGAGCCACCCATACTAGTGGAATAAAGAATTTTAGAAACGATACTGAATTTGACAGCTAAAAAAGCGGATTATGCAGATATGAGAAACGGTGGCTATTTTGGCAGGTCTAGGTTGGTGTTTTGTCACTTAAGGTAGATATAGACTAGCCATACGAGTCCTTGACCAAAAAATAAAGTTTCGACAAAATATTTACTTACCTTTCACATCAATAATCTCTCCACAATTGTGACATTTTATTTTACATATAATGTATATTATTATAATGTTAAACAGACCAAGCAAATCTCATATTACCTTTGCATAAAGCTCAACATATCTCCGAAAGTCAGGATCATCTAATAAAGCAGCGTCTGTTGGGAGTCTCAAAAGCCCATCTGATTCTCCTTTCAGCAGTTCCCTAAGTACAACAGGTTCAAGTTAAAGAAAAGATGAGTTCAAAGACCTTTATAATCACGAAAACAGTAGAACTTCGAGTAAATGTTTGATGCAAAGCATGTTCCATTTTTGGTAAATCTCGAGCAGATTTACGATGAATATTAAAACAACTCTAGCCTAACAACAATCAACCAGAGAATATCATACTTACACAAAGTAAGAGTTGTCAAACTTAAGAGGTTCCTTAGTCCAAGGGCCATCAAAACCAGATCTTTCTGAGTGTGCCCTCCCCTGCGACCAACCAGAAAAAGAAACAAAAATACTGTGTTTGCTCACTAAAGAGAATTTAAATGTAAAAGCAAAAAAAATTTGTCACAAAGATAGTATTACCAAAGTATGGGCGCCAGAGAGTGCCACAATATGCTTATCGGACAGACCCATCCTATAGAAAATGTCCTTTAGATGAGAAACTCCTACAAAAACATAGCGAGATTTTAGAGAGTAAATCATGAGCTCGCTCATTTGTGCATAGAAGTACTTTCTCCTCAGTCATCAAGCTTCCACTTTGTATAAATTTTCATAAGGAAATGGGTACATGCATGTGCAAGGGAAATATAGTTGTTTTCCTAGTTATGTTTGTAGCAGCAATAGTAATAGAGTTTAAAAGTGTTTGAAAGTCGTGAGATCCTCAATCAGTAGAAATATTTTTAAGAAATACTTTCTGGTGACAAACAGTGTAAAAACATGCGTTTAAGTACCTCAAGAGAACCCGATTTTGGGCCGATCAAATATAAAAACTTGAGATTAGACATGTTACTAGAAAACTACTGCTGATAAATCCAAGACTTGTGCATTACTTTCTCAGAAGCAAATGCGTACCTTTCTTGGCATCTGGAAGACGTCCTTCCCTTGGAGATACCTTGGAGTCCTACAAGAAACAAAAAGACACTTAATAAAAGGTAGCAAGAACCATCTAAGCTGGTTGGTTACATATACATTTATACACACAACAGCTTACCTTTCTACCAGGAACAAAGTCGATGTTTGGACCACCAGTAACCTCCACAGCAACAACTCCAGCAAGCTGAAGGTACAGTAAAATTGTTATTCGATTAGACAGTTTCCAGAGATACACTTCGCAGCAATAGTATCAAAGGAAAGGGGGAAATTTACTAGACACGTAACATATCTTCATTAACAATTTAAGATCAGAAACTTCTGAGGGGACTACCAAAGTAACAAGTAACAATATTGTGCTTCATAACATACCACCCCTCCTCTCCTCTCCTCTCCTCTTCTCGCTATCCGGATACTCTATACATGGTTCATAATCTTCTAATGATCAAGAGTTAAAAGAGGTAACACCTCATATCAGGGAACTTTCTAGTGCCTTTCCATGCAATAAAATAACAGAAAATTCGAAAGCTAATAATAGTTAGCTTGATATTATAAGAAATGAATAGGCGTTTTACTATGAATTCTGATGCATAAATAACTAGAAAAACAAAAAAGAAAACAATCTTTGATGAAAAGCAAAGGTAACAGGCATACATGACATTACAATAACACATATACATCACACTTCTTTTCGAGCGTTAAACCGCGGTGATTTGATTGATAAATCAAACATTAGAAGTATAGAACAAAGCTAAAGGAGCTTAAGAAATTGTATAAAGCTTAGGAAGAAGACTTGGTTTTCTTCTAGGGTAAACAGATTTGTGCAACGAAACAAACACCTCCCCCTCCCTCCCTCCCTCCCACCCAATGTTCTACTACATTCACATTTCTGCATTATCTAATTGCAACATGCTTTTTCTTCAGGATAAAGTCCCGAAACCCTAAGTAGGTGAACTACAACCGCCTTAACCATTGAACGAAGTGGCAGAAAGAGAAAAGTGCTTAAACTTGCTATCTATACAGTGATGAGTAAATAAATTCTTTTAAGGAGGTCTACTATGGAGCTTCATACACTTCGTAAGTTCAATGTTACAATACTTAGATAACAGAATTTATGGATAATATTTTTCAATATTTGTGAAAAACAAAAGGATTGGGCATACAAGATACATACTAATCTTCAGAGCTCCACGTTTATTGAGTTACATGCAAGCTGATTTAAACATCTTATTACCGATAAGCCGAATTCACAACTGTTACAGAAATAGATATTAAGTTATATTCCTACCTTACAGGATGAAGTATGAAACATAAGTTATATGACTATTACATTAGAACAAAGCTGTAAAGAAAGGATAGGCTTGGCTCTCAGGGGACCTTCTGTAGTTTTTTCCGATACGGTATCTTCTAATTTTTTATTTATCAACAATTGTTTCAATAGTGTCTCAATTAAAGAATAAAGTGTTAATTGAGGCCGGTCTAAATAATCTTGCCATAAAAATGAATCGTGGCAGCTTGTGTCTTTATTTGGTCAACAAGAAAAAATTATGAATCAGTATACAGTGCATGAGGAGAGTAAATGGGTAAAATGCTTGACTAAACATAACCTCCGTTGCTTGACTAAGAGGGCTAAGCTCGAGCTTTTTCTTAATTAATAATTATTAAATCCATAAAGCGATTTCTGACAATAAAAACACCGTAGAGTATATATATTACTCTACTCGTCTATAAATGATAGTCACCTGGTAAAGATCAGCATATGTAATCTTTGGACATTTCAACTTTATGTCTTCTGCAACCAGACAAAAGAGAGTATAAGGAAATGTAAAATCTAATAATTCTTTGAAAAAATCATTTTTACCAGAGAAGAAAAAGTAAAAAAACTTTAGACAGATTATCAAAGAAAAACAGAACTGGAAGTAAGTGAAGCATAAATCATAATTTAGAGCGTTAAGCTATAAGGCCAAACTACAACGCATTACAAGAAGGTAAAAATATACATATTAGGGCCAGGTTTCGGGCCAAACATCAGTGATTAAACACGATTGATATACAGCAATTCCACCTCTAGTTTTTGTTTTGTTTTTTCTTCTCCCTTTTCCCTATCTATAAGTTAATTAAATAGTGAAACTACATGCAAATGGCTGTAAACCCTGATAAAATGCTAAGAGAAACAAACTCTGACTTGCAAGACAGGAAATAAAGGCACTTGAACCCTGAGCTGCATTAAAAAAAATGAAGTTGATACTACTTTCTTTAGACAAAGCAAAGGATTGTGTAACCCTGAACACCTTCTAGATTTCGTCACTGCCAGTCACACTAGATAGCATGCAGAATAACATGCCAAACGCTCTTTTTCAGTTTCTCATAAGGGCGTGAATATCCCCCAAAATTAACCAAGTACATAAACATATTATGATTCACCACAGTACACTATTAGAACAAATAAATCAAAAGAATGTGGTATCACTGTACAACGATGCTATAAACAGAAGACTCTATCTCACACAGGATTCACAAAAGCATCGAAACTTCTTATCAAATTTTGGCAAATGTCATCTCAACATCCTCGATATATTAATTAATTTAGAACAAGCTCCAAGCATGACATAGTACCATGAGATATGCAATCATCAAACCACTAGTACTTTTTTAATTAATGTTTGTTCTGGTAACTAGTGCGCAAGGGAAAATTATCCTCTAAAACTATTATCACAGAATGCATGGGTGTGTCTCTATAAAAGCTAGGCTAAGAAATTGTCACCTTAGGCTAAAGCCATAATAAAAAAAACCTGGAACTAGACCTGCAACTGCAAATGAGGTGCTCTCGAAATTGCAGATTCGACATAGAAAAGTACAAACACGTATTATCACGCCATTATAAGCATACATAACTACATACGAGCAGCATTTCTCCAGTCGAATCAAAATGCACGCTGCACAGCATTATTTGATGATACTAAACCTAACAACCAGAGTTAAGTTTTGATGATAACTAATAACTTCAAAAATAGAATAATTAAGGAATATACCGCATAAGTCAATAGCGATTTTCAAGCCGCTATTGGCAGCATGCTTTAACTCTTCCTCGTTCCTGATCGAGCCGTTAGCTCCTCCTGTCCTCGTGTTCACGTCGTAGGTCCCAGCATCGTGCCACCTGGCAAATAAATGACTCAGTCCGAATAATTATCTAATCAATTACAAGCAAGTCGCAGATAGATATACACAAACACATGATATATGACATGACTCGGTCCAGATATTTACTTTATCAACTACAACTACAAGTGATTAATATATATATATACATACTTACGTAAATTAAAAAGGTCAAACAAACCAGTCCAATCTTTTGTTTCATCAATTACAAGCAAGTTGCACACACACACACTGACACACACACACACACACACACACACGCATATATGTATGCAGATATTTATAACAAACCAGTCCAAACATATTATTTTATTTCATCAAATTTACAAGCCAGTGGCCGACTCAGTCCGAAAATTCACTTCATCAATTACAAGCCAGTCACAAAGAGAATATATACATACGCAGGCACACACATAAATGTATAAATACTGGATCAAACATTTATTTCATTAATTACGATATACGAGCTGGTGACTGACGTAGTCCAACGATTCATTTCATCAATTACGCGTGAACCCCAGATCACTGATATATAATACATATATTATTGTAGTAGTATATATACACGATAACAGTCATTTCATCACTTACAACTACAGCAAATCACAGATATACATATACTATGCATCAAATATGCATTGGGTGTACTCGGTAAGTCAATTAGTCGACAATTAAAAGCAATCGATACATATAGCATGTCAATTAAAAGCAAGTGAGAGACAGTGAAACGGTCTAAACAGGGGCGGATTTAGGGGGGGCAGGGCAGGCCGCCGCCACCCCAGAAATTTCAAAAACGATTTTTTTTATAGGAAAAATTTCAGAAAATTAGGTTATATATATTAATAGCCCCCCATAAGATATATAATCATGCTTAGCTCATATGGTAATGCTACCTAAAATTGAATAAGAGATCCTTGATTCGATTCTTTACCATCACAACTTTTTTTTTCTTTCATGTTCATTTAGTTACATAAGTAACACTTCATTGCTCATTATTTTCAATAACATCCCTATATTTCTATCTTTTTTCTTAAAATCTACAAATATTTTTTGAATTCTTCATTTTGATGTTAGCCAGAAAAAAATATTTATAATTTTAAATTTACTGGTTTTTTACAATTACCAACTCGTTTTTTTTAACCTTTAGAATAGACTTTTAAACTCAGTTTTCGATTATTTTAAACGTTGCTTTTCTTAAAATTCTAGTAGCAATTTTTTTTCTACGGCCCCCCAATGATATCATCCTAGTTCCGCCCATGGGTCTAAACATTCATTTCATCAATTACAACCACAGCAAGTCACTATCATACATTTACTCTGTATATGTACGTGTATATATCTATACTATTACTTTATGTCTAGAGGTCTTATGAGGCCTTGAAACAAATATTTGCAAAATAGTATTGATAGTTTGAAAAATTACAAATAAAAAAACCGCTAATTAAAACTGCTAAAATAAAAATAACTGCTATTTCACGTTAGCATCTCTCTTCCTTATTATCTCTCTACCTTTCTCTCTCTATTATCTCTCTCTATATATATATCTCTATTATCAAATCCCCCCTCTCAACCATAATTGCCCCTCCGTTCATCGAAAATTCTACCAAGTTACAGATTTTTTCTTTAATTCACACCCATCGGGTGGGCAGGTCCGCTAGTATATATATATACACACACCGAGAATATATATATACACATACACACACCGAGAATATATATATACACAGACACACACATAAATGTATACATACCCGATCAAACATTTATTTCATTAATTACAAATTACGAGCTAGTGGCTGACTCGGTCCAAAAAATCATTTAATCAATTACATGCAGATCACTGATAAATAGTAATACATATACTAGCACATAATTACATATACTCGATTTACACTATACTATATATAAGAACAAACGGTGAAACAGTCTAAACATTCATTTCATCAATTACAACTACAGCAAGTCACAATCATACATTTACTCCGTATATATAAATAACATAATTGTAAATGTGTATAATCGGTCCGTTAATTTAGTCTGTCAATTAAAAGCAAGTGAGAGACATATATATGTACGTATGTAAATATATATATATATATAGAGAGAGAGAGAGAGTACGCTAAGCGAAGCATAATAGGGGCACAGTTTTTAGAAGATATGAGAGCTCTGAGATGACGACGAGCTTTTTCAATCTCCTTCAAATATTCCCTCTCTACCATCGCCATATCGCTCTTTTTCTAGAGAGAGATAGAGGTTTTGATTGGTTGAGCTCAGATAGAACGACGAATGATGATATAATAACCCAGATGAGGCCACAACCCCATAAAACTTTTTGGAGATAATTATATCGATGGTCCCCGTAGTTTATTTTTCTATTTTTTGTTTTCTTAAGGAAGGAACCCGATGGGTTCGATTATGAGTCTGTTTGATAACATATTTTTTTAGTTGATTTTTGTATTTTATATTTTAAAAATTTATGTGTGTTTGGTAAGGCAGATTATTAATTCTTCTGGAAATCTGATTTTTATGTTCAAAATGCTCAAAAATATAGATTTTTAAAGTTTTTCAATAGATTCTTAAAACATAATTTTAAAATCTTATTTCCGATCAAAAAAATTGTTACCAAAGAGTATCTCTCAACTGTGTGATTACAAAAAAATTGTCCAAATCTCATGGTCCTATATTGCTAGCAGTTATACAGGTCATGGTTGCACAACCGTCTGTATAAAATTTGTCCAAATTTCATGGTCTTATACTGCTAACAGTTATACAGGTCATGGTTGCATAACCGTCTGTATAAAATTTGATAAAATCAACTTAAAATAATATTTATTATGTTTCATTTATTTATGGTTGCAAGGACATGTGTTTTGTTTGAGTGTTTAATTACATTCAAACAAATATGTGGACAAGTCTAGAAAAGCTATCCCACGTGTGGACAAATTTGTATATATGTCATGATAGTCTTATTTGGCACATATTGAAAAGTATACTTTTCCATACTTTTACTTAAAACTAAAAAAAAAATGTTCATACAATTAAGTAAAGAAAATGGGATAAAAGCATGCTTTTTGATAAGTTACAATTTGGATACTTTTGAAAAAAAACAAAAAAAAACTTAACACACTGTTCATACACAAGTAAATGGCAGGGGCATACTATAACTTCTAGCGAATAAAGCATACTAAATTGTTATAATCATTTAACTATTGCTATATAAATAATGTTCTAATTCTAACTTGTTTAAAAATAAATTATTACTAAAAATTAGTCATAATGTTAGGAAGAAGAAAAAATGGTGAGAGAATCAGTGGGCCACCAATATACCACTTACTACAGTAATGTGATATCATAGCCATTAACCAATCATGAGAAATCTATGTCTAAAATAGATTGTAGCAAGTGTATCAGTGTCTTTATATATAATTCATTTATAAAATAGCTTATGAATTGTTTTAAAATTATACGTGCATCATTTTTCATATCTATTACATATTATCTTAAATTCATATGAATTCAAATATACCTCAAATACAAGTAATCAAGATATTCTCTTATAATTAAAATAATAATTTCTCTCGCTTGCTTTTCTCTTATTCTCTATTATTTATTTGTATTTTTCACATATAACTTAATAAAATAACAAAAATATGAGTTGTAAAATTTTGATAGAAAAATTGATAAAAAATATGATAATTTGTATAAACAAAAACGTTTACCTATAAGTTGTAAAAGTGTACTTTTTACTTTAAATACGAGAAAAATTGTAAGTTATTTAATGTGATTGTTCTACTAAATTAATTTGGGTTGAAAAAAATTGATAGAAGTATATTAAAATATAGTAATATTTAGTTATGATAATAAATTTGATAGAAAAACTGAAAAATGTATAAAGTTAAACTATTATCTTAAAATATAAAAGTGATGTTAATTAATTTAAATATGAAGAAAAGTGTAAGATAAATGCTAAGCATACTCTTAGTAACACATATCACTTCACCTGTGAATGATCTTACTCCCCTGGTGACAATATAAGTAGACTATTGTGACGCACTCAAATAAAGCTCATCCAGGCTCGTTAATAGATCTCGATTTACATCGACTAGATATAGCTCAACGAATGTGTGTATTTTATGTGTTCATCACCCAAAATGATGAACATATAAAATTCAAATTTACGAAACAATTAGCATATATAAACATATAAACTATAATTTAAGAATAAATAGCTTAAATACAATTTAAGCAAGTAGCATAGTGAAAGTGATCAGTCTTCAACATTGTTTAGACCCAAAACAAGGAAAGTTATGTAGTTTTTTTTTTTTTTTAATTTCTTTCTCACCAACATCATAACATTTGATAAGTTTATAAACAACAATATGTGAAAAGGAAATAATAATAAGAGGGCATTTTTGTGATATATACTAATAATTATAAAAATATTAAAGCCTAGAAAAGTTTTTTTTAGGCCCCAAAACTTTAGCACTGACTAGCTTGGAATGGAACCGAAAAATTACTATGAGGCTAATTTAAAAAATACGAACCTAAATTACTATTTTAATACTCATAGTTAACACTTAATACTAATTTAATATGTTGAATTAAAAATACAGGTATAAATATAATATATATAGTTAAATTTTAAATATATCAATTATATACTGGATACCCGACGATATTAAAAACCAACTAATCCGGTTCCCGACAATGATCGGGTTGGGATAATACCCGACAGAGTCATGCCGTGATTTGTTCGGGTCTAGATCAGATATGGTGACGGGTCGGGTGGCTGGGAAATTTCCCCAGCCCTAGTAAATAAACAATGTGTATAAAACATAGTCTTCAACATATAGTAAAAAAATCATTTAATACATAGTTGGAGATTAAATTATGTAAAAATTATTGATTAATGTATAAAACAGTGTTCATTATATCCAGTGAAAAAACAATTATTTAATATATAACCGGAGACTTAATTATTAACAAATCATGACATAATACATATAAATATTTAATAATGATACTTATTTTAACTATTTGGTACTCAATTATATTACTATGTTCATTAATTAATATAGTACGTTTGAGGAATCCAACTTTTATGAAAAGTTGATAGTTTCACCTATATTTGTCCAAAATGTTATTAATTTTATTTAAATTAATAATTTTTGTGTATGCATGTACTCCTATGGAATATAATAGTGTAAATGTGTCATGTACTTGGTAAAGTTTTTCTTATTTGGAACATACCAAAATGAAATAACTTTTTTAATTAAAAATTTCATCCCACCAAAGGGCCAAAACTAAAATTAAATTAATAATTTTTGTGTATGCATGTACTCCTATGGAATATAATAGTGTAAATGTGTCATGTACTTGGTAAAGTTTTTCTAATTTGGAACATATCAAAATGAAATAACTTTTTTAATTAAAAATTTCATCCCACCAAAGGGCCAAAACCCACACCAAAATGAGGGTGACTTTTTTAACTACAAAAAATCTGAAAATACGCACAGACCGTAGATTTAATCTACGGTCTACAGTGTTTCACTGTAAACCGTAGATTAAATCTACGGTTTACAGTAAATGCTGCAGACCGTAGATTTAATATACGGTTTACAGTGTTTACTGTAAACCGTAGATTAAATCTACGGTCTGCAGCATTTTTCAGATTTTTTGAAAATAAAAATAAAAATAAAAATTCTAATAATTAAAATTAAAATTCTAATAAGTAAAATGAAAATTCTAATAATTAAAATTAAAATACTGAATATTTTTTTCAAATTAAATATGATTTTTTTAATAAAAAAACTAAATGACTTATTTTTAAAATTTTACATAAAATAAATTACCAATATTCTAACAATCTCTCAAAATAAACACAAAATTTACACAAATTTACACAAAAAAAGTTAATTTGATAAATTTTATGTTTTTGGTTCATGTTATATTTTTGTGAAGTGTATAAGTTGATATTTATTGAATCATTAACTAAATCGTCAATTTTTGTGAAGTTTTTTTGTTTGTTTTTAACAAACACTTGTATAACGCAATATGAAACATTAACTAAGTCGTCAATTTGGTGTCAATCGACAATTTTCTTGAATGAAACAATCATAAATTATATAAATTTCATAAAAGAAATTAACCCAATATGCAAACATGAACTAAATTAATAGAACTAAATTTCATAAAACAAATTTATTAAACATTTGTTTACATCATATAAATTTACAACAAATTGGAAAAAATAGTAATTTACATCAAATTAAAAATAAAAAACTGATTATGGACTTAGGTCTATAGGTTCTTCTTCAATTGCTTTTTGCTTTCCCGATTCTTTTCCAGCGCCATATATAACTTGAAATTTGGTCGAAAAAGTTTCTTCCATGGCGCAGCTGTCTCAGTGCGTGTTTGTTCCCACCGTGCTATAATTCCTGGCATTGGGAAGATCCCTTCTTCTTTAGGAATAACCTGAGCATAGTGACAACTGTTGACGAACACCATTACAGTCGGGATGTAATGTGTCGTTCCCCGAGGCGGACCAGTATAAAGAGGTAAAAAAGTGGAGTTCCACATGTTTACCCCTCCATTTTGATTTTCCCATAAGGACAACAATACAATTGGCATATTGTAATGAGAAGCAATTAAAAAACCATACGACGGAAATCTCATCCATTTCTCAGCAGGTGCGGGATTTGTAGCATGATAAAAATTTAAACTTGATAAAATGTAATCATACCGGTAAGCTTCAAAGTCAAGATTCTCAAACAGCTCATAATAAACACCTTTCATTTGCTGCAGCTCTTGAAACAATTCACATCTTACCGCGTACCAATCATCTTCCCCATGCTGTTTACCCGTCGCATTTGCAAGTACCCGGAACCCACAGTTACCATCCCCACGCACATCATAAACCGTTTCGATGTAACTATGTAACATGAACCATATTTGGTCACTGTACACGAAGGTTGGCCTATTGGGGGTGGGTTTAGGGTTCTGGTTTCGCGGCCTCCTAGTTGGGTTTACCCTTATGTAACGTCTCGGAAATTTTGTACTTTATTATTAATTTTAGTAATACGATAGTGATATTTAGTTTTGTGGGTGATTACGTATTTGTGTGAAATATACATGTGTGATATGAAATAAATTGGGTGTATATAATAGTTGTGGGGGTGATTGGTATTGTGTAATAAATAGTGGACTAATTAGTAAATTATTAAAACCTAAATATCTAGATATTATATATATACATAGATACATATATTTACATATATACATATATACAAAGAGAGATAACAGTAGAGAAAGAGAGAGAGAGCTGAGTTGACATAGAGAGAGAGAGAGACGAACGCCGGAGAAGGGTTAGGCCGTCGGAAAGGGGCTGGTCAGGCTGTGGTGGTAGGTGGCGGTAGTGGGTGCGGTTTAGGGTTTTAGGGCAGCGACTTTGGGAGCCGATTACGAGGTCATCGGGGGTCCATTTTCGACAATCAAATATGTTTTCTTAGCCTATTTTTCGAGAGCTATCTATCCGTGTAAGCCGTTTCATCTGATTTTAACTTTTATAAAAACCCATTTTTGGGAATAATTGCTATAATCCGAATTAGGTGCTTTTATATTAATCCGTAGCTCGTTTTAATTACGTTTAGGGACTGTTTAAGGACCATTATTGGGCTGTCCAGAACTGGTTCTAACTGTTCGTTGGGTTTTCGGCTTGAGTTTGGGAGTATTTGACAAACGAGCTCTCGTTTGTGTAGGTAAGGGGGAAGAATATGGTTTCGCTTTAAAAGCGGTTTTGTGTGTTGTTTGTTGTATGCTAGGTTATGTGAAATGGTTAGTGTGTATTGCATCGTTATTTTTATGGTAATTATATTGTGTATGGCGATTTTACTATTTTTATAATAAAATGATTTAAATGTGTTATTTAATTAAATATTTTAAAAGTGTGAAAGTGTGAAAGTGGTGAAAGTGTGAAATTGGTGATATTGTGTGAACAATGTGGTGATATCGTGACTTAGATGTGTTCAAGTGATTTTTAATATTCGATTCAATAAACTATTACAAAGTGTGGCGTTATTTATTTTATTTTCAGTTTGTGGACTTTACCGTTTACGTTTTTGGGAGTCTTTTATATTTATTTTAGGGATTGCAGTACCAAGTGTTAAGGCGGAGCTGTGTCAGCTTACGGTGAGATCCCGGAAACTTGCGCAAGGATTAGGTATATCGGTACCATAGGGTTAGTCCCCTTAAAGCCGGCCCCATATCTTTTGGTCACATGTTAGTATCATAATATGGGTGAGGGAATTCATTGCACTTTGGGTCCTTGAGCAGAGTGGCTCTAAAAGTGGGTACATGTGAGGCAATCCCGACTTTGTGTTTTGTTGAGTCTTGTTTTATTTTGTTGTGTTTTATTTTATTTTGTTTTATTATTAATTCAGTTGATCTTGATTATATGTTCATTTACTTGTGTTGCGAGTTATATTTGTTGATGTGTTTTTCGTGCAATTGCCTTTGTCATTATTTGTCAAGATATCATATTTGCCATGCTAGGATTGTGTGTGCGTGCTTAGTAGCACGCGCCGTTTTTAATGCGAGATTGTTTTCTTACCTCCTTTCTTTGTTTTCTGTACATTTTGTTCACGATCGATGTACAGGTGCTGACGGAGACGGTGGCGAGGTGTAGAGCTCTTGTCTGAGGATCATTGTCATATTACACCTTATCGCGTGCACGCTACTCTTTTGTTTACTTTTTTGGCGTTTTCTTATTTTGAACTTTGTTCGCCTAGTAAGCGTTTGAAACGTGAATGTTTTTCTTTTGGTTAGAGTAACCTATCATGTACATTTGTATATGTTGGATTGCGTTATTGTATATAATGTCAGCTGGGTTGAATTTGACTTATTCATGTGGAATTAGTGATAATCGCTTTGCGATTTGGTTATATGTTTTGTTGTCAAACAGGTCTAATTTATTGGAAACAAATAGAT
The DNA here is from genome assembly GCA_963920805.1 of Primula vulgaris. Lineage (NCBI taxonomy): Eukaryota > Viridiplantae > Streptophyta > Magnoliopsida > Ericales > Primulaceae > Primula > Primula vulgaris. The sequence continues at coordinate 45,085,307 of OY987212.1, read as the reverse complement.
ATGCGAAGCTCATGCCGAAATTTTCTAAAACGTGTTGTTTTGTTTGTGTTGTCACATTTGAACACCGTTGGCTACCCTTAGGCCAATTTGGTGAATCAAATGTGAATATCGGCATGGCCTGAAATATTTATTTGGTTCTATTGATTAGCATATTATCGAATGTCATTTTGCATGTTTCGTTACTTAAACTTTTTTTTCCTTTTTATTTTAATTTAAATTCACGACTCGGGTTTATCCAAAGTCCGGGGCTTATTATTCAGTATTCAGGATCCCGCCATTTTGGTTGAAACTCCTATTCATGGTTGTGTTCCGCTTGATCGCATATGTCGTGACTGTGTGCTTTATATTTCTGAGCACCCTTTTGTGTTCGACTTTCTTGTGCTTGATATGACTAGCTTTGATGTTATTCTTGGGATGGACTGGTTATCTTTCTTCCAGGCCATTATTGATTGTGAGCGTAGACGTGTATCTTTTATTACTCCTTCTGGTGATCGTATTATTTTCTTTGGGGACCGATGTAGTCGTTTTTCTCTGTTGTGGAACATTGTTGATGACTTGGGTGGGTTATTAGCTAGCTTATCGGTTAGTGATGAAGCGTCTACCGATGTCGAGCTACCTCCGGTGGTGTGTGAGTTTCCCGAGGTGTTTCCTAATGATCTTATCGAACTTCCTCCTCAGCGTGAGGTGGAGTTTTCCATAGATTTAACACCTGGGACTGCTCCGATTGCTATGGCTCCTTATTGTTTAGCGCCAGCTGAGTTGAAAGAGTTAAAAGAACAGTTGGATGATCTGTTAGGTAAGGGTTTTATACGTCCTAGTGTGTCTCCGTGGGGTGCGCCAACATTATTTGTCCAGAAGAAGGATGGTGGTATGCGTATGTGTATTGATTATCGTAAGCTGAATCGAGTTACGATAAAGAATAAGTATCCCCTGCCACGAATCGATGACCTCTTTGATCAGCTGAAAGGATCAAAGTGTTTTTCTAAGATTGATCTCCGTTCTGGATATCACCAACTTCGTGTTCGTGAAGTTGATATTCCTAAGACTGCATTTCGTACTCGGTATGGTCATTATGAGTTTCTAGTGATGCCATTCGGGTTAACGAACGCACCAGCTGCATTTATGGACTTGATGAACAGAGTTTTTAGAGCCTTTTTGGATAAGTTTGTCGTGGTGTTTGTTGACGACATTCTGGTGTACTCTTTATCTGAGGAGGAACACAACGAGCATCTCCGTATTGTTCTTAATCTTTTGCGAGAGCATAAGCTTTATGCTAAGTTTTCCAAGTGTGAGTTCTGGATGACGGAGGTGAAGTTTCTTGGCCACGTGGTGTCTGCGGGTGGAGTGTCGGTTGATTCTTCTAAGATTGAGGCGGTGACCGATTGGGGACAACCAAAAAATGTGTTCGAGATCCGAAGCTTTTTGGGACTGGCGGGTTATTATCGAAGGTTCGTGCAAGATTTTTCTCGTTTGGCGGCTCCCCTAACTCGGCTTACAAAGAAAGGTGTTAAATTCGAATGGGACGAGAAATGTGATCTTTCTTTTCAGGAATTGAAGCGTCGCTTGACATCTGCTCCTATCCTCATTATCCCAGAGAGAGGTGTGGAGTATTGTGTTTATTGTGATGCCTCGAAGGAAGGTCTCGGAGCAGTGTTAATGCAAGAGGGCAAGGTGGTGGCTTATGCTTCTCGACAGTTAAAAGTTCATGAGAAAAACTATCCCACTCATGATCTTGAGTTGGCTGCGGTTGTGTTTTCTTTGAAGTGTTGGCGGCACTACTTGTTTGGAGAGAGATTCAACGTGTTTTCGGATCACAAGAGTCTCAAGTATATTTTCACACAGCGTGATCTAAACTTACGACAAAGGAGGTGGATGGAGTATCTTGAGCAATACGACTTCGACTTGCAGTATTATCCTGGTAAAGCAAATATGGTGGCAGACGCCTTGAGTCGCAAGACTAGGTGTTCTTTGGCATGCATAGCTGTCCGTGAATGGGGTATGCTGAATGTTCTTAACGACTTCGACTTGGAGTTGGGCGAAGAAGAAAATTCAGCCGTGTTGTTCTCGGTGAAGGTGCAACCGTCGTTAGTCTCAGGGGTAATTAATGCCCAACAAGGGGATGAGGAAGCTAGGGACTTGCGAGTTAAAGTCTCGAGTGAGTTGGGACTCGACAAATGGAAAATTGGCTCAGATGGGGGAGTGAGATTTATGGATCGTCTACTGGTACCTGTGAGTATGCGCATGGAGGTCATGAAGGAATTCCACCATTCTCGATTGACAGTTCATCCTGGTGGCACAAAGATGTACCACGACCTAGCTCGACAGTTTTATTGGAGTGGAATGAAAAAAGACGTGGCAGACTTTGTTAGTAAATGTCTTACTTGTCAGCAGGTGAAGATAGAACATCAAAAGCCGGGAGGGTTGCTTAAACCTTTGCCTATACCCGAGTGGAAGTGGGAACGTATAGCTATGGACTTTGTAGTGGGGTTGCCGAGATCTAGTAGGGGGAAAGATGCGATATGGGTCATAGTGGATCGATTGACGAAATCGGCTCACTTTCTCCCGATGCGTGTTAGCGACAAAGTCGAGCAGCTATGCGAGATTTATGTTCGTGAGATTGTTCGCTTACATGGTGTCCCAGTTTCTATTGTGTCTGATCGTGATCCTCGCTTTGTGTCTCGTTTCTGGCAGAGTTTTCAGAAGGCGTTAGGGACGAAACTAGATTTGAGTACGGCATATCACCCTCAGACCGATGGGCAGTCGGAGAGGACTATCCAAACTTTGGAGGATATGCTTCGTGCGTGTGTACTTGATTTTGGTGGGGGTTGGGAGAAACATGTGGGGTTGATTGAGTTCGCTTATAATAATAGTTATCATTCGAGCATTGAGATGGCCCCTTATGAGGCCCTATATGGGCAACCTTGTAGATCTCCTGTGTGTTGGACGGAGGCCGGTGAATCGTCATTGTTAGGACCAGATGTGGTTCGAGAGACTACAGAGAAGATTCTTTTGATTAAACAAAAGCTAGAGACAGCGAGAAGCCGTCAAAAGAGTTACGCGGATAGACGAAGGCGACCATTGGAGTTTGGGGTCGGTGATCATGTGTTCCTTAAAATATTGCCGCGTAAGGGCATTATGCGTTTTGGGAGGCGTGGGAAGTTGTCACCACAGTTTATTGGACCTTTCTTGATTTTGAAGAGAATTGGTGATCTGGCCTATCAGTTAGCTTTGCCACCACAATTGGCGAACGTACACCCCGTTTTTCATGTTTCGATGCTCCGAAAGTACGAGCCAGACCCATCTCATATTCTGAATTTTTCCGATCTTCGAGTACAGGAGGACGTTTCTTATGTGGTTCGTCCGGTCCGTATACTTGATAGACGTGAGCAAATACTACGAAGGCGCGTTATTCCTTTGGTGAAAGTATTGTGGAGTCACCATGGGACCGAAGAGGCAACATGGGAACGTGAGCTAGAGATTCGTGCTAAGTATCCAGACTTATTTATTGATTCGGGTATGTGTTTAATTTCGGGACGAAATTCTTTTAAGTTGGGGAGAATGTAACGTCTCGGAAATTTTGTACTTTATTATTAATTTTAGTAATACGATAGTGATATTTAGTTTTGTGGGTGATTACGTATTTGTGTGAAATATACATGTGTGATATGAAATAAATTGGGTGTATATAATAGTTGTGGGGGTGATTGGTATTGTGTAATAAATAGTGGACTAATTAGTAAATTATTAAAACCTAAATATCTAGATATTATATATATACATAGATACATATATTTACATATATACATATATACAAAGAGAGATAACAGTAGAGAAAGAGAGAGAGAGCTGAGTTGACATAGAGAGAGAGAGAGACGAACGCCGGAGAAGGGTTAGGCCGTCGGAAAGGGGCTGGTCAGGCTGTGGTGGTAGGTGGCGGTAGTGGGTGCGGTTTAGGGTTTTAGGGCAGCGACTTTGGGAGCCGATTACGAGGTCATCGGGGGTCCATTTTCGACAATCAAATATGTTTTCTTAGCCTATTTTTCGAGAGCTATCTATCCGTGTAAGCCGTTTCATCTGATTTTAACTTTTATAAAAACCCATTTTTGGGAATAATTGCTATAATCCGAATTAGGTGCTTTTATATTAATCCGTAGCTCGTTTTAATTACGTTTAGGGACTGTTTAAGGACCATTATTGGGCTGTCCAGAACTGGTTCTAACTGTTCGTTGGGTTTTCGGCTTGAGTTTGGGAGTATTTGACAAACGAGCTCTCGTTTGTGTAGGTAAGGGGGAAGAATATGGTTTCGCTTTAAAAGCGGTTTTGTGTGTTGTTTGTTGTATGCTAGGTTATGTGAAATGGTTAGTGTGTATTGCATCGTTATTTTTATGGTAATTATATTGTGTATGGCGATTTTACTATTTTTATAATAAAATGATTTAAATGTGTTATTTAATTAAATATTTTAAAAGTGTGAAAGTGTGAAAGTGGTGAAAGTGTGAAATTGGTGATATTGTGTGAACAATGTGGTGATATCGTGACTTAGATGTGTTCAAGTGATTTTTAATATTCGATTCAATAAACTATTACAAAGTGTGGCGTTATTTATTTTATTTTCAGTTTGTGGACTTTACCGTTTACGTTTTTGGGAGTCTTTTATATTTATTTTAGGGATTGCAGTACCAAGTGTTAAGGCGGAGCTGTGTCAGCTTACGGTGAGATCCCGGAAACTTGCGCAAGGATTAGGTATATCGGTACCATAGGGTTAGTCCCCTTAAAGCCGGCCCCATATCTTTTGGTCACATGTTAGTATCATAATATGGGTGAGGGAATTCATTGCACTTTGGGTCCTTGAGCAGAGTGGCTCTAAAAGTGGGTACATGTGAGGCAATCCCGACTTTGTGTTTTGTTGAGTCTTGTTTTATTTTGTTGTGTTTTATTTTATTTTGTTTTATTATTAATTCAGTTGATCTTGATTATATGTTCATTTACTTGTGTTGCGAGTTATATTTGTTGATGTGTTTTTCGTGCAATTGCCTTTGTCATTATTTGTCAAGATATCATATTTGCCATGCTAGGATTGTGTGTGCGTGCTTAGTAGCACGCGCCGTTTTTAATGCGAGATTGTTTTCTTACCTCCTTTCTTTGTTTTCTGTACATTTTGTTCACGATCGATGTACAGGTGCTGACGGAGACGGTGGCGAGGTGTAGAGCTCTTGTCTGAGGATCATTGTCATATTACACCTTATCGCGTGCACGCTACTCTTTTGTTTACTTTTTTGGCGTTTTCTTATTTTGAACTTTGTTCGCCTAGTAAGCGTTTGAAACGTGAATGTTTTTCTTTTGGTTAGAGTAACCTATCATGTACATTTGTATATGTTGGATTGCGTTATTGTATATAATGTCAGCTGGGTTGAATTTGACTTATTCATGTGGAATTAGTGATAATCGCTTTGCGATTTGGTTATATGTTTTGTTGTCAAACAGGTCTAATTTATTGGAAACAAATAGATATGCGAAGCTCATGCCGAAATTTTCTAAAACGTGTTGTTTTGTTTGTGTTGTCACATTTGAACACCGTTGGCTACCCTTAGGCCAATTTGGTGAATCAAATGTGAATATCGGCATGGCCTGAAATATTTATTTGGTTCTATTGATTAGCATATTATCGAATGTCATTTTGCATGTTTCGTTACTTAAACTTTTTTTTCCTTTTTATTTTAATTTAAATTCACGACTCGGGTTTATCCAAAGTCCGGGGCGTGACACCTTACCTCCGGTGTTTCATCCGCCTTGCCTTTGCCCTTGTCCCTACTAGCAGCAGCACTCTGTTCCTCCACATACTCCCATCCCGACTTATCCCTCTTACTAGATTTGTCGCCTTTTCTAGGTCTCCCCCTATTTACTCTCACTTCGGGGTCACTGATGGATGTTCTGGCTGGTACGGTTATCTCTCGGAGTTGTGTTTTCATACACCGTTTTTCAACATTCGTTTTGCTAGCATAAACACTTTTAAACTCTTCTAGATCACCCTCGACCCCATAATTATCGGTGTTCCCATTATCATCAATTACGTCTAATTTTTTCCAGAATGGATGAATATATTCTAGAGGAAGAGGCTTCCCGAATAAAATATGTTCACTCATAATATGATGACAAGGTAAACCGTGAGACAATTTGAAACCGCAAGAACAATTCTCATCAGCCTGGCCACTACATTTTTTGTGTTCTTGAAATAATAAATCAAAGGCATAGTGTGTGATATACAACCTAAGATTTATAAATAGAGGTGTTCGTTCAGAATGTGGAAAATAAGACTTGCATTTATCTAATTTCATCTTAATATCCTCAAACTGTTTTTCTAGAATTCTATTCACCTCTACCCAAACAGTTTCAAGCGTGCCAGTATTTGTGGAAAGGGATCTTTTCAGCTTAGCATGTTGTTGTTCGGCTCGATTGCTAGTTATGTTACCTAGATGTGTTGTGTGGTTGGTATAGCATGCAACAAACTTTTCAGCATAATCATTTAAAAGCTTGTCTACATACTTAATCACAGCAGGGTACGATTTGTAAGAGGAATTGAAATAAGTTCGGTTATGATTGTACTCCTCTATTGACTCAGAATCAACCAATAAACCCCAATCATCTAGAAACGTTTGCCACTCCTCGTCAGGGATCTTTTTACGGCAGTTTTTCAAAACATTTTTTGCAATATGAAAAGTGCACAAAATATGATGAGAATCGGGAAAAACAACAGACAAAACATTTGATAAGGCCATTTCCCTGTCGGTTACAAACACCCTAGGTAGTATACACCCCTCCAATGTAACTTTAAATTTTTCCAATGCCCATATATAACTTTCCTTTGTCTCGTCACTCATGAAAACAAAACCTAAACAATATGTTTGGTTCGTTGATGTCATTCCTACGACTTCTAGAAATGACATATTAAAACGGTTTGTCCTATATGTTCATCAGCTGACCCATACGGATTCATACCCATTTGAGCGAACTCCGCACGTAGTAAGTCCACGTCCGTTTTAGATTTCAACCGTTTGAACGATTTGAAACTGCGGCGCAACATCGCTTTCTGAAAAAAAAAACAATAAAAAACGATTTATTAGTATTGAAATATACAGAAAAAGAAGTAACAAACAAATATTAATGAACTTTAACTAGTAGTTACCATTTTATTGAAGACACCCGTATGCTCCCGGAAACCGTGAGATGGCGTGGCAAGTTCAGGTGGGTTTATGAAGATGCGGGTCCTCTCTCTATACCATCTCATGTAATCCGGTGACGTCCCCGTGCCAAATTCGCCGTTAATAAGACGGGTGTGGCGGTCATTCCACACGGCTATAAACTCTCCACAAAGTAAAGGCCAGTCGTGTTTTTGCGCAATCCCATATCTTCTATCCTTGCCGTGACCCTGTCTGGGTTTCCAAATATATGTAGGGACCCGCTGCACAAAACCGAACTGTCTCATGAACCTGTCTGCGGGGTGGTACTCAATCTTCTCATTACAAATGAGAGGCACAGAACAATGCCACATATCACGGCCCCGCGTGCAGTATTCCGGATACTGATTGAGATTCCCGTAAGGTTGCCACACTATCTGTAATCAGCAAAATTAGAATATATAAACAATGGTTTAAAAATGCAACTAATAAATTCTGCGAACATAAGACCAATGCAAACATATGCAACATATAATACGTAAGTTACATATAATACGAAAGTTAAAATTTACCTGTCCAGGCGACATATTATCAAACTGGTCACGTATGTGGACCACATTATGTCCGTAGACATATGGCGTAAGGTTAGTTTGCCTCCACATCTTCCATCTGTAATATACAAACAAAACCCGATAAACAATAAATATAACCGGCAGCTAAGTAAATGATAGATGACACAATAATATAAAAACGCAAATCCAATTCAAAAACTAAATAAATATCATACCTGTAACCGAGGGGGAACCTAGGCCAGCCCTCAGGTGGCTCGATATCTTCCGGCAGCTGTTCACATGGTCTAACCGGTAGTAGTCTGGTAATCGCCCACATATCCAGAAACATCACCGCCCCGCTTACTCCGCTTGTCTTACAACGTACCACCCTGCATAGATTAGCCTCTAACCAGGCCAGAAGAGCTGATCCTCAACTATACTCAGCACATATGTCAAAATCCTCCAGAAAGGGCAGAGGCCAGAGTGGAATCTGATCACTGCTCTTATCCGAAAACACATGTGCCCCCAGTAATAATAGCATGGCAGCCCTAGACTGATATAGCAAACGATCCTCAGTAGGGTTGGGGGGTAATTCACCGAAGGTGTGTAACATCCAATCAAGTCTAACTGTCAAACAGTTTGTATCGACTTGATGGTCAGCAGGTCTAACACCCAACAAACTCTCAATCATATCCAACCTGCTCGCCTTTGTGTCATTCCGCTCCGACCGGGTAACAGCAAGACCATCAACCCTGAGACCAAGCATAATCTCTACATCCTGTAAAGATATCCCCAACTCTCCACCGACAAAATGGAACGTGTGCGACTCATCACGCCACCTATGAACTAAGGCTGTAACCAAGCCTCGGTCTACGGTATAATTACCTATACTGTAAATACCGTAAAAACCAGCCCTAATCATATTTTGAACTACCCTTTCAGGCGTCGGTATCTGCCAACTATAATTATAAACCCTAATCTTATTGGCATCTCCTCTACCCGCTTCTCTTCCCGCATCCCAAGTCTGATTAGAAATGTGACCGGTCTGTCGTAAAATGCCTAACCTGCCTTTAATATGTGGACCTGGACCTGAGTCTGCCATCCTAATTAATGATAACCAAACAATGATAACATAACCAATTAATAACCAATTATTGATAACCAAACAATGATAACTCAATGATAACCAATTAATGATAACCAAACAAATGATAACTCAATTATAACCAAACAATGATAACCAAACAATGATAACTCAATGATAACCAATTAATAATAGCCAAAACAATGATAACTCAATTATAACCAATTAATAATAGCCAAAACAATGATAACTCAATCATAAACCAAACAATAATAACTCCATTTTTTAATCATAACCAAACACACATTTAATCATAAAACCAAACAATAATAACTCCATTTTTTAATCATAACCAAACACACATTTAATCATAAAACCAAACAATAATAACTCCATTTTTTAATCATAACCAAACACATTTAATCATAAAACCAAACAATAATAACTCCATTTTTTAATCATAACCAAACACACATTTAATCATAAAACCAAACAATAATAACTCCATTTTTTAATCATAACCAAACACACATTTAATCATAAAACCAAACAATAATAACTCAATTTTTTAATCATAACCAAACACACATTTAATCATAAACCAAACAATAATAACTAAAATTTTTAATCATAACCAAACACACATTTAATCATAAAACCAAACAATAATAACTCCATTTTTTAATCATAACCAAACACATTTAATCATAAAACCAAACAATAATAACTCCATTTTTTAATCATAACCAAACACACATTTAATCATAAAACCAAACAATAATAACTCCATTTTTTAATCATAACCAAACACATTTAATCATAAAACCAAACAATAATAACTCCATTTTTTAATCATAACCAAACACACATTTAATCATAAAACCAAACAATAATAACTCCATTTTTTAATCATAACCAAACACATTTAATCATAAAACCAAACAATAATAACTCCATTTTTTAATCATAACCAAACACACATTTAATCATAAACCAAACAATCATAACTAAAATTTTTAATCATAACCAAACACACTATCAACAATTATCAACAATTGAAATTAACCAAACACAAAATAAAAAAACATGCAAAAATGGGACAAATATCAACAATTATTATAATTTCTATAATTAATATAAACAAACAACAAACAATTATATATAGCTAAGTGAATTATGGTTTTGCATATTTTATATATTTTTTCCTATTTTACAAATTAAAATTACACAAAATAAAAAAACATGCAAAAATGGGACAAATATCAACAATTATTATAATTTCTATAATTAATATAAAAAAACAACAAACAATTATATATAGCTAAGTGAATAATCAATTTGCATATTTTATATATTTTTTCCTATTTTACAAATTGAAATTACACAAAATAAATAATAAATTAGAGAATAAAAGATATACCCATGAATTATGGATAAATTTGATTGATGATTTGGGGTTTTTTTGTTAATTAATTTGATAGGTAATGTGTTTGATTGATTTGGGTGGTTTTTTGGGATGAAAATTGGGGGTTTTTGAGAGAAAGAGAGAGAGTATAGTATAAAAAATATTTTTTTTTTAATAAAAACGTCAGTTTCTGTTTTTCAGGGACTGACTGTGTAATTTTTGCAGGGACTGACTGTGTAATTTCTGAAAAGCAGGGACTGACTGTGTAATTATGCAAACCGTAGAAAAAATCTACGGTTTACAGTGATTAACTGTAAACCGTAGATTTAATCTACGGTTTGCATTAATTAATACAAACCGTAGATTAAATCTACGGTTTACAATTGTTGGCCCGTGTGCTAACCTTAGAGGGGGGATGAATAAGGTTTATGGCGATTTTCGCCAAATTAAAAATTCTAAACAACTAACACCCAACTTATGCAAATTCTAAACTTAAGCGTTTAATATACTTAATGAAATGCTAGAAATCATAAACGCAAGCAAGAATATAAGCAATAATAAAGTTGCGGAAAGTAAAAGTTTAGGGAAAGAAGATGACACCAAGATTTATAGAGGTTCGGCAAACGGCCTACGTCCTCTCCTCGGTACTACCGAGTAATTCACTATAATTCTTCTTTCGGATTTTACAAACCCTATCGAGCTCAATCAATCGATTGGCTCACCCTCTACCCGAGGTTCCTACTCTTGATACAAGTGCAAGAGAACACGACTATAAGTCTACGACTCCCCCTCAATTTATGAGTACCCGAATGAAAAGACCTAGAGCTTTTAAGCTTCACTTGCTTACAAAGCCTCTACCCGATCACTCGCTCACAATTGAGTTTATAAAACACTCGATACAATTTTTGTTACAAAACGTAACTACACTCACTATTCTAATTGCTTCTTAAAAAGCTAATTGGTGAGTTGTTGATGATGATCGAGCTTGAATCTCTTTCTTTTTGATTTTCCTCTTTCTCGAATATATATTCACCAAAATGGTGATATTTGGGTTTTTAATATAGAGAGGTTTTTAGGATGATTGATAGTATGATTGGTGAGTTAGAAAGAGAGATTGGGTGGTATTTATATGACAAAAGGTCTGTTTTTCCGTTTGTGACCGTTGGCAGTGGTTGAGGCTATTTTTCAGAGTTTTAAGCTATTTTCCAGAAAAAGCTGAAAAGCTGTTTTCGAAATCTGCAGAAAACGATCGGTCGTTTTCTACAGTCGATCGGTCGTTTTCCAGAAAACGATCGGTCGTTTCTGAAAAAACGATCGGTCGTTTTTTCGACCTGCTCACTAGAAGAATTTGGACTAAAAACGATCGGTCGTTTTTGTTGTCCAGTCGATCGGTCGTCTGTTCTTCTGACAGTTTTTCGGACTTCTTCGAAAGCTTGTATCTTCTTCGTTTTAGCTCCGATTTTGGTTTCGCTTGAACCTGTGGCTTCGTTTTTCCGAGCTCTATCTTTCTGGCGCTGCAATTTACAAATTCTCTTTTTGGAAAAAAAACAAGCATTATATCATCGAAATAGAGAAATCGTAAAATCATTAAAAACATAATCAAAGTTATAATCAAAATCAATTATTGAACCCCATGGTTCAACAACAGTTAATCACTGTAAACCGTAGATTTTTTCTACGGTTTATGCGTTTTATAAGAAAATTTGAAGTTTAAAAAGTGGTCCTCCACCAAAATACTAAAAATCAAACAATGCACAGTTAAATAAGTTCCAAATGTTTTCACTATAATATTTTGGATTGTTTTATAATATAAGTCAATTTTACTAAAATGAAAAATAATATTATATAAAATTACATGTTTGTCCGTTTTTTAAAAATTTTAGTAAAATATGCATTAATAAAAATGGACATAAAAATATAACTGTGCATTAATAATATTGTAAAAAGGTATAATGACCATGTTTTTTGGGTTTTTAGTAGGATATCTATACTATTACTTTATGTGTAGAGGTCTTATGAGTACTTGAAACAAATATTTGTAAAAAAACCTCTCTAATTAATTTATTTACCAAAATATCTTTAATTCAAAAAGAAAAACCGTATAGAAACGGCTCTCTCTTATTTATTTTCAATCCCACTTTCTAACTCCTTCTCGCATAGTAATATTATCTTCTATATATATATATATTTTACAATTTTACTTCTTATTTTTTTTTTTTAGTATTATGTAAATTTTTATTTATGAGTTTTTTAAATATTGATTTGATCCTAACCCCTACATTAAACCAGGCATCGCTTTATATTGTGGAAGGGAGTACTCTTAAAATTCAAAACACAAAATCCCCCCTAAAAATAAAAATGACGATAAGGGTACTGAACGTGGCGGAGAAGCCGTCGGTGGCAAAAGCGGTAGCCGGAATACTCTCCGGAAACCAATTAATAAGAACGAGAGAGGGAAGGTCAAGGTATAACAAAATATTCGAGTTTAATTACACGATTCGTGGTCAAAACTGTCTTATGCTATTCACTTCTGTAACCGGTCATTTAATGGAGTTAGATTTTGACGATCGGTACCGTAAATGGCACTCTTGTGACCCTCTACAGCTTTACCAGGCTCCTGTTAAAAAGTTTGTCCCTCAGGTATATTTTTGTTTATCTAATGTATTGTTACATGTGTATGTGTAACTAATTGGTTATTTTCGCTCAAATTTAGATTTTTGTTACTTTTTCGCACTGCTTACAAGTTTTTATAATATATTGCTATGCAAATATCATAACATTTGGACATAATATTGCTCAAGACGGTTTTTTGAGATTTAATGTTAATTTACACCAGTTTTTACATTTATTCAGAATAAATTATGCTTGACTTTTCTGTAAAAAAGTAATTGTTGGAATGTATTGACACATATGACGTGTCTAATTGTAATTGTGGAATTTTTTTCAGCTTTTTTGACTAAATATTTTGGGTTAAATTGGTAAGGGGGCACGTAACGGGGTAGAGAAGGCGGGGTAGAAGATTTGGACTCTGTTATTATATGTGTATGTATTGGCGAGGCTGATTTAACTCCCAATAAAAAGATACGCAAAATTAATTTATTAAACTAATTTTTTTGTTGTTGTTGTTGCTTTTTATGATTATTGGAAAAACCCTGCAGCAGTTTTAAGTTCATCTTTTTTGCTTATTTAATCAATGAGCAAGCAAACACGCTCCTCATATCTGCATCCCTTTACAGAATGTATTTGCTAAACTATCAGACCTTAAGATCACAGGAATGTATGTAAAATAGAGTATTTGTAGTTCACTGATAAACACTGTATTTCAGTTTAACCAAATTACCTGTGCACATCATGTCGACCTGCCTGAGGAGGAATACAAGAATTAAAATTAAAGTACAAAAGAGTGTTTCCAATATGAAAAATGGATTATGAAGAACGGCAAGAACTCTCAATCAAATATTTAGAAATTGTTCAATTGTTGGTAGAATGGGTACTAATAAGAAACCCATCATCTGTCTAAGAGTACTTATACGCAAAGAGGTTGGGTAAGTATTCTGTTATGATAATACCTGTCCGACAATCGTCTTTAACTAAATTAACTGGTACGAATTTTGCGTGTTAAGACATTACATTTACAAGCACCATGTATGCATGTGCTGTTGTTATAGGACAAATTGGATATTAAAAGGACATTGGAAGAAGAAGCTAGGCAATGCCAGTGGCTCGTTTTATGGCTCGATTGTGACAGAGAAGGGGAAAACATTGCATACGAAGTAATTGATGTATGTACGCAAGCAAATTCTCGTCTAGATATTTGGAGAGCTCGTTTTTCTGCATTAATTGAGAGGGATATTCATGAGTCGGTACAGGCCCTCGTTCGGCCTAATCAATATTTTGCAGATGCCGTAGATGTTAGACAGGTGAGCTTTGGGGTGCTTTAGTGTGTTTTTTTCTAATTGGATAATAATATGCCTTATTTAGTGGTAGCTTTTTAGCTTAATATTTTCTTCTTCTTTTTATGTTTAGTACCCAGATTGCTCTCTTGGTTTATGGCCTGGAAAGTTAGAAGCCTGCTTTTTTTCAGTTTTGGAATATTTTTCTTATTTTCTTGAAAGATGCGGATGACGAAATCCTATAATATATTTTGAAGGCAAATATAGAATTCCTTGCAGATTTTAAACCGTGTGTTATGTAATGAAATTACAGGCATATATAAATGATTTAGCAAAATGTGTTCTTTGAAGATTTTGATAAAATTCTTTAAAAATATTGCATCTTGCAAAATCGCCCTAATAATGTGTTCAGCTCATGGTGCAATCTGCACCTTACGTGTTGATGTATGTGTGTAATTTTGAGTTGGATGAATTAAATTTTAGTCTTTTGCAGGAAATAGATCTACGAATAGGTGCATCTTTCACCAGATTCCAGACTATGCTATTAAGAGATGCCTTTGTTCTTGATTTTGCGGAAGACCGTAATGTTGTCCTGAGCTATGGTCCTTGTCAGGTAATGCAATTCTTAGAAATGTAATTTCATATTATTACATGCTTATATCCTACTCAATCTAAGTTGCAGTTTTTTTGAGTGCAGGGTTTATTTATCATTTTTCTCCTCAATTAAAGAATGCCTTGCTTTTATTTTTCACTCTTGCAGTTCCCTACTCTAGGCTTTATAGTTGAACGGTACTGGGAGATACAAGCTCATGAGCCTGAAGACTTCTGGACAATAAACTGTACTCACAATTCCGGAGACGAAGGCATTGCCACATTTAATTGGATGTATGTATCACAAACTTTTCTACCCTCCTAACTACTTATTTGTCGCTGGTCATTCGTTTATAAGTTAATGGGTTCTTTTCGTTATTGTAGGCGCGGTCATCTATTTGACTACACATGTGCAGTGATACTTTACGAAATGTGTGTTGAAGAATCGACAGCAAATGTGAGTTTACCTCATACTCGATATGTTCTTCAAAATGACAGATTTATTTCATATATGAGGGATGTAAGATCACAGAAACATCATAATTTTCTTTTGAGGCCGACTAATGTTATATGAGAAGAGGTAACGGTTGATAATTGTTATATAGCCTTAGAAAGCAGATTCATAATTTCATAAGATCTATGACCTGCCATGTGATCAGGAAAGCATAGTTTTAAACATGGAATTGCATATAAATTCCAGTCCATCTCTACGCTAGTCCGCTACCCTATCCTGGAGCTGCTAACTTGTTAAAAGAAGTCCATTTTAAAAGATTATAGACACTGATAAATATTTAACTCTTTGGGGTTTTAAGCCCTAGCTTGCAGGTAATTCTAAGCTCAGTCCTTTTCTAACTTGAGGTTTAGGTGTCTTTGATAATTTGATTGGTCAGCTTAGAGGTTGAGTTTTGACATTTTAGCCATGGAAGTGCTAGAATCTTAGAGCCGAATAGACCCTTATTTTATCTCATCCTCAAATAAGTCGGCTTATTTGTTAAAAAGCTGTACACAAGCAAGGCCAATATTTGAGATGCCGGTAGGTTCTTATAGGGAAAAACCTGGTTTGTGACTTATGTAAGAGCCACCGGGTTATTTTCCAAACCATGGTTGTCTCTTTGAGCTGATTTGCAGCTTGCACCCATAGCTGTAGCCTGTAAGTATAGATAAGTGTATGTACTGGTAAATCGAGAAGTAAAACTAGGCTGGACAGTCAAAAAAAATTACCCCTCCATTTTGACACAGAAAGTATTTAAAAGGCAATGTTAAGTTAGTTTTCTCATCCGTCACCACAATTAATTTCCATCATGTAATTATGTATGGGCTAAACTTGCAGGTTATGTTTCTTTCCAGGTTACAAAGGTCACGCAGCAGGAGAGATACAAATACCCTCCTTACCCTCTAAGCACAATCGAGCTCGAAAAGCGTGCATCTCGCTATTTTCGTATGAGTTCAGAACAAACCATGAAAATAGCCGAAGATCTCTACCAAAAGGGATTTATAAGTTATCCTCGTACAGAAACCGACTCCTTTTCTGAAAGAACAGATTTACGTGGTATCGTGAACGAGCAACAAGGGCACCCTATATGGGGACCCTACGCCCTTCGTTTACTTGACCCTCAAAGTGGGTTATGGAAACACCCGGGAAGTGGAGGGCATGACGACAAGGCGCACCCTCCGATCCATCCGACTAAATTTTCACCCGGTGAAAGCAATTGGAGTCAAGATCATATAAAAGTATACGAATTGGTTGTTCGGCATTTTTTAGCTTGCGTATCTAAACCTGCACTCGGAGCCGAAACTGTTGTGGAAATTGATATTGCTGGGGAATCTTTTTCAACTTCTGGGAGAGTTATTTTAGAGAAGAATTACCTTGATGTGTATAGGTTTGAGACTTGGGGAGGTTCAGTAATACCTACATATACACCTGGACAACAGTTTGTACCCACTACATTGACACTCGGTTCTGGAGTTACCAGGTAATGGGCTCGTTTGGTTGTACTTTGTGTAGAGAAGTAACTTTTAGGCGCTTTTTTAAATGTGTTTTTGAAAATTCAAGTATACCTTTTTATATCTGGAGAGGAGAAAACAGTTTCTAGAAGTGCAAATTAGAAGCAAGAGTAATTCTTAAAAAGATGTATCAAAGAAGATACTATTAAAAAGTAGAAACTTATTTTAAGTCGAACTTATAGATAACTCATAAGTTCACTTTTCTTGGCACGCTAAATTTACAATTTTCTTGGGAGCTAAAGTATTTAAATGTAATTTTTTTTTTGTTATACCAAACAAGCCTAATGTAGAATTTAGAAGAGAGGGAGAGATCGAAGAGAGAGGTAACAACGAAGAAGAAAATCCGTAAACCTTTATAACAACGAAGAAGAAAATCCGTAAACCTTGTATCAAGGCAACGATTACAATTTTTTGCTACAGAGTTGAATTTCTTCAAATCCTTATCCTTTAGTTATTTTATAGTTGCAGTTTTTCGAACATGTTTTCACCCCTCCATGTTTTACAGGCCACCTGCGCTTTTAAGTGAAGCCGATTTATTAACTTGTATGGACAAGGCTGGGATTGGGACAGATGCAACAATGCACGATCATATCAAGAAATTACTCGACCGATTTTACGCCACAAAAGATGCAAATACTCGATTTTTGCCGACCAATTTAGGCCAAGCGCTAGTGATGGGATATGATGACATGGGATACGAATTATGGAAACCGTATCTACGCGCTATGATGGAAAGCGATATGAAGGCGGTGAGTGCCGGGACCAAGACTAAGGCTCAGGTTTTAGCAATGTGTTTGGAACAGATGAAAAATTGTTTTTCAGATGCGAGGGTGAATAAAGCAAAGTTATTCGAGGCGATGGAGATATTTTTCGAGAGAAATGCCTATCCAGCAGGGAGAGATGATCAGTACGGGGTTGGAGAAGTTGTTCGTAGATGTGGCACTTGCCGAGAATCCGACATGGTGCTGAAGCGGATGCCAGGTAGTGTTACATTTACGAAAAGCTCAAACTGGTAGTAAAAGTAACTTTTTAGAAAGGTGCAAGCGTATGTGTGATAATTTGTATTGAAAAAATGCACTTGAATCGAGGCACCGAGAGAATTATTTTTCATAACTTGCTGAAACTGGAAGTGCAAAAGTAATCATAAGGAATGCGCTTTGGAGGATTTACCATTTGTTTCTGCTGCCGGTGATCCCCGACACTTCAATTAGTATATTTTGTGCTTTCCAAAAGTAATCATAAAATGCTTCTTACCCGGAAAATTGCCAAGGATATACCCCGGAGGAATCGAGATTGTAATTTCTGAAATTACCCTTTCAGTCCCTCTGAGGGACAGATTATTATTTTCAGAAACTACTCTCTGGGCTAATTCTATCAATGTATCATCAACAATGGAAACTTCTTTTATATTATTCTCCAAAACTCATTGCGAAACTCATTTTAAGACGACCCAATTTTAGGGAGGCCTTGCATGTGTACCTTTTCTCTCTCTTTATCTTGTTTGTTTTATCACTTTATGTTATAATATTACCAGAACGGTGATTGATATCTGCTGATTATACAACCCACTGTCTTTGTTTTAATTCCATGTCAAATTTACCAATCTTACTGAAAGCTTAAATTGTTTGTAGGGTTAAGTTCTTTAACTATTTAAGTTATTCTCAAGCAGGTGGCAACTTCATGGTTGGGTGCATGGGCTATCCACAGTGCAGAAATGTCGTTTGGCTCCCTGGTTGTGTATCTGAGGCGACAGTCACCACTAATATATGCACCATGTGTACACCATCCCCTGTTTTTAAGATCCAGTTTCAATTTAAGCGGCAAGCGATCCCACCGAACTACAATTCCAATCACTTGGGTTGTGTAGGCGGATGCGACGATATCTTAAAAGAACTAATAGAATTTTGTGGGACCGGGTCTCGAAGTACTTCGACCACACCCGCAAGGGGAAGAAATACTTTTAATACCCCAGCACGTGGACGAGGACAAACCACGAGTACTCAAAGGCAAAGTGCATGCCCTCAATGTGGCCAATTGGGTCATTTGTTGAGTAATTGCCCGACACAGGCTAGGGGTCGGTCACTGGCGAATATGAACCAACAAAGTGGACAATCTTCAGTTAATTGTGATACATGTGGTGTTTCGTTAGAGGTGAGGACAGCTAATACAGAGAATAACAGGGGGAGGAGGTTTTACTCTTGCCAACCATGCAAATTTTTCACGTGGGAGGATAATTTGGGGAATAATAATGTTGGGGGCGGGCGTACGAGTTCTAGAGGGAGAGGAGGAAGGAATGAGATAGGAGGTAGAGGTGGGAGGGGTGGTCGAGGTGGTGATACGACGATGTTTGTATCTGCGACAGGTGATCCTGTATCGGCAGGGAGGAGCTGTTTTATTTGTAATGATCCGTCTCATTTTGCGAATGTCTGTCCAAGTCGTGGAGGTGGTTTTTGATAGGTCATTTTGCAGTCTTCTCAATTTTCTAGTTTTTCTGAAGAGAAACTAGACTTCGGTATGTTTTGATACTATGCTTCTTTAAGCCTTTGGAGAGGCACCTGACCAAAAAAAAAAATTAAAGACAGACCAGACCGTGTACATTACGCTGTGCTGGTTAGTAAATTTGGTATATTAAGTTATACACTTATCATGCCGATTGCATTTACAATAATATTTTAGCGTTTTGAAATCATTGTAGGTATTAGTTTTATGTGACTGTTTGTAAGTATCCCGGTGGTGGTTTTGCTATGAGAGCTTGCGTGTGATACAGACACGTCAAAACGTTAAAATTCTAAAATTTAGGACACGGCTTGGCAATGACACGACACTTGATAGAGTATATGATTATATTTTTCATGTGACATATTTTTTTACTTAAACAAAGAAACGACAATAGTATTATTTTTTTAAGCCAAGGGACAGTACCCATATATATTGACAAGTGGGACCAGACCTAGAATTAAACCAAATATGTCAATTACATATTTATAGCAAGTCTATATTTTTATAAGTCAATTTAGATGGTTTTCATGTTAAAAAAATTATAAATTAAGCTCATTTTTTCACACGATTTGCCGTGTCCCAAGTGTGTCCGTGTCCGACTTTTCAAATATTTTTTCCCCGAGTGTCCGTGTATTCTAGTGGTTTTGTGACCATTTTAAACTAGATTGTGACCATTTTGGTACTTCATTCTGAAATCAGTTATTTCTACAATGGCGTTGTTATTGTACATGTATTTATTACAATAACCTGCTCAGGATTGTACATACTTATATTTTTTTACATAGCGGCTTTTTATAAAGTTACAGAAAAAAGAAGGATCGCATATTTTGAAATAATTAGTAATTTTTTATAACCAGACAGTGGCGTCTAATTCTTGTTGCGCAGTTCGTTTGGTAGACAAAATTAAATTATCAGTAGCAATGGACTCCGATCTTAATTGATCAAAAACTCGCAGTCATTTAGACATAAGTTAGATACACGATGAGAAAGAAATGCCAGAAGCTATTGAGAAAATAGCATTTTGAGGTAAAAGGGGTAAACACTTGCAAACTAACCGTGAACCCCTAGCCTCTCAACACAAACCTGCCTTTTCAATTCCCAAAAAGGCATGCTATTGAAATCAAATTACATACATACATGTTGATACCCCCACAAACATGGCTCTCACAATTTCAGAACCCATTGCCAAAAATTCAACTTCTCATACTGGAATTTCTCTCACTCCCACCTTCTCACCAGCACTGTTGCCACATTGGACTTGAATAGCCAGTGCCTTTGGGGTTCCGGGACATTTGTCTCCAAAAACTTTCCTATCGAAGGGAATCGAACAGCTATTCTTTCCTAAGCATTGCTGCATAAAACCCAACAACATTAGCATGTACATGTAAAACTTCGATAAATGCCGGTATACAGAATGTTGGTTTTTTGGTTTTGCTAGTCTAGAATGAAGAAATTTTGATTCTTCTGATACCGATATTGTGAAAAATTGTCAGGACTAAAAGATATATGATATTGATACGATCTGGATACAAGTACACTACAACAAAAAATCCTTAAAAGCATTTTGAATTTGGTCGTTCATAGAAAAAATATATAATGAAGCCGTTTTTCATAGTTTGACAAGTCAAATGACATTTCCAGAAAATGAAATGAACGAAAACAGTAAGGACTAAACGGACACAGTTAAACAGAAGAAATTTCTTGTATATATATTAATAACTTAGTGTCCCCTTTCTTTGTCATATTTACGACGAAGTGACCAAATACTTTTACTTACGAGTGGTTTTAATTTTTAAAGCACTCGTCAAAATATTACTCATAAAGATACCAAAAGTGTCTCACATATATATATATATTTGGTTCCTATTAAATAATTCAGTTTTGAAAAGATAACCAGGTCTTGTTTTGTGACTTACGGACGTCTATATTAGGTACTGGAAGAATTAGTTTTAAAAGCAAAAGGATTGGATCATTAGTGTTGCAAAATGAGAAAATGAGTGAGTGAGCCTACCTTTTCAACAACTTTCTGGCTGTTGGGAGAATTGCAAGATCCCAAAGAGTAGCTTCCGCAATAGCCCTTAGGATTACCAAAACTAGCAAAATTGACCCTCTCAATCACTTCACCCCAAGGACAGCTCAGGTGAGACCCGGATTTTAGCTTTTCAACAACAGGTTTAAACTGTCCTCCTTTAGCTTCCCATGACTCGACATTTGGTGGATGATTCTCGGTTATGAAACTGCACACTGTGTCTCTGTTGACGAGTACGACTTCAATATTTTCTGGGTTAACACCCATTTCTTCTTCGAAGATAACTAGAAGATTTTTTCCTGGCTTTAAAAAGGCTCTTGGGACATGGTACCTGAACCATTAAAACATGACAAATTTGCAAGTTAAAAAAATTTATGTCTACATGTGCCAGCAGCTTTTAAGAAAATAAGCTGGATTTTTTTAGGTTGGGGAAAATTCTGGGTTCATCTATTATAAAACTTCTATCTTTTCCACTTAAAAAACCCAGAGTTCGGCTTTTAAGCAATAAATAAAAGCTGATTTTAAAGCTGCAATTAAACAAAGGCCTCTGTGAATTTTTTCGCATTTCGTCACTTGTAGCATCACTAGCAAGTAGCCAAAGGTTTATACTTTTACTTACGCATAAGAAAATAACTAATAATGTGTCCTGTAAAGGGAAAAAGATTGGTTCCAAGAACTGGAAAAAATTTAGGAGCTCAATTGTTTCTTTGGATGGTGCCACACACCACTAGAAAAGAGCGGCGAATGTTTTATTTATTTATTTTTTACTTAGTTAAGGGGAATGTTTGATGTGAACAAGAATAGAACTTAATCTTTTATCTGCTCATAAGTCGTAACTAAATAAAATGGAGTTAACTAATAAGAGACAGTAATTGATAATTTTATTCACAAATGAGATTGACTTTCAAGTAGTGAAAAATGTTCAAAAAAACTCACAATTTTTTCTGGATGGTACCAAACACAATAAAAACGGGGGCAGTAAGGGAAAATAAGCCTGTATTAGTATTAAAACGTTACTTACTCAGACTGAGTGGGTTTTCCGAGAGGTGAGAGGTAGTTGACCCAGTAACGACCAATGCTTTTGCCATTGACCCAAGCCATCCCTTTTCCCATATGGTTCATCTTTAGAGCAACTGGATCATTGCCTTCAGGAGAATCAAAGTATGTCTGCACAAAGGAAATTTAATTCAGTGGCTTCTCCAAACAAGACGAGGATCTTGTTTTCATTATCTGATCTATATTCTATATTGGTTGAAATGTCTGAAGGAAAATATTCTGAAAGCACCATTTGCTCACATCGTATGTTTTAAAACAACAGAAATCTTTCTTTTTGTTAGTTTGTCAGCCTACTTTTTTTTCAGCGCTGAAATAAAAGTTGGTGCTAATTACAGTATTCTACACCAATGAATCATCATATTTTGATTGTGTACACCAATAAACGATTAGTACACTAAGCAAATATTTCTTTCGCTTGTGTATATTACATAGAACAAACTTATAGACTGGGGACCAAATTAGAAAAAGCGTGAGAGATTAGTAAATAAAATGCAAAAAGCATGATAGAGTTATGTAGAAATACGTAGGCTTCACAACTATTTAATTCCTCAACATACGATTATTTTCCATTTGGCACCATTGAGACTTGAGCGTACTAAACCGAAACTTGATGAAAAGTTAATAAGTAATCTGTAATTAACTCATGAAAGTTAATTTTAGTAAAATAGAGGCAAAAGTACCTTGTACCAGGTAACAGCTGGCCCTTCTTTTATAGCAGGGGTCCAGTTTAACTTTTTCCCTCCTGCTTCTGTGTATACTTGTGCCTTCTCTCCCTTCAAGCCCACCTGGAAAAAAAATTATAAGCTCTAGCGCAAAATTCCTATCACAAATGTATTTTAAAATTTTATAGATAAATAAAATGACACGTACTTCCTGTCCCCATGTGTTGAACGTAATATCAAGGGTTCCAGTACTCAAGCCTTGGATAGTTACAGCTCGAGGACCAGCAAATCTTTTCTCCATGAACGCTCCGCTATTCTACAATACCAAATAATTATTGTCAGTCTAGTCTCTCTTCTTGCATTCAGAAAGGTAATAGTAAATGATTAAAAGATTTACCCCTAAGCGACAGAGAAAAACTTGTTTCCTAATTTAGTGGTAATTCTAATCAGATATAGTTCAATCAACTTATTCAATAAACTGACTTCACTTTAGATGGGATTGACTCAAATGCGCTTTTTTCCTAATTGATTCTATTCAATTAATTAATTCTACTTCTGATGGAAATAAACTTGCAAAACTGATTTTAGATATGCAGTACAACTAAATGGGCATTCAGGACAAAACAAGTCAATTATCAGGCTTTTGGAACTTTCAAAAAAATAGCCTTAGTCACTTTCCAAATAAAAATAAAAATAGCCTTAGCTGTTTGCCATGCTTTTATTCAAAATTTCCTGCAAAATAGCCAAAACAACTTGGCAGGCTTCTCAAACTGATATCCAATGTGCACAAGTTTCAAAAATCTGCTTCGACATGTTTTTATATTTTTAAGAACAGAAAACAAATAGAAAACAAAACAGACGCAATCTATATATGTTTGTTTTACCGGTAATCCAACTGTCATGCACAGAAATGTTATGTGATTAGTTCCCGGCTTCAAAGTTATGGCCTTCCGCAAAACAAAGCTCTTCTCAATGTTGCTTCCATGAGCAGATCCTGATAACATAATATGAATAGTTTCAGATATATATTTTTAATAAACTACAACGCTGTTGTATTGCAAACCCCTACTGTATAAGTTTTGAGGTTACCTATATATTCGCCATTAACAAACGCAACCATCGCATGACCAAGGTTCGCAACTTGAAGGATTGGGCGAATATCAGTGCGGTATGGTAAATCTGCCTGCTCCAGATTAAGGCTGAAACCATTTTTTAAAAATTAGAATCAGATGCAAGTAAGAAATTGCTTTGGTGACAAATTTAAAAATGTAATTGTATCATTAGTTATTGTAAAAGTACAATTACCTGGTGCTGTACCACGCGTAATCTGAAGTATCCTTAGTCAACGAATAAAGCTCCAGTGGAGTCTTACTTTTTTTAACCAACTGATTTTTCTTGGGAACAGTTTCTGAGAACATTTCCCATTTAAGATTTCTTACCTTTTTAGACTCAAGGAAGTTTCTTGTATTGTGTTGTGCGACAATCTGTTGACAATAAAAAAAAAAAAGGATGAACGAATTAGACCCCCTTCCAGTGTAAAGCATTTCAGCAATATAAGCATAATTTTCGCTTTCCAAAGGAGAAAACTGTACTAAAACTTTAAAAATTACCGATCCGGTGTTATAAACAACAGTCTTGCAATCAGGTAGGATGCTAATGGATTTGGGGGGTAGAAGAAACGACCGGCCTCGGAATTTAATAGTTTCTGCTGAAAATGTGTTGTTATTTGTTAAAAATGCAGCACATATATTAGTCCCAGGCTGCTCGTAAGTTCGAATCTGCACAGTAACACTGATATCAGGTGATTTCCGTTTGTGAAAGTATCCAAAAAAATTATTAGAAATACTGGAGTATGCTTACCTCAAGGTCTTTATTGATTCTTTGGTCATTAGGTGTCCCTGAAAGCAATGCCCTCTTTGACAATTTCAGTGCTGTATGTAAGTCTCTAAGGTGGCTAAACTTGGGCTCTCTCGGCAAAGCTAAAAAGATAAACTTACTGGATAAATTTCAATAACAAGATCAGTAAAAGAGTTATACAGTACTTGAAAATTTCAAGCTATACCAAATTCATCAAGAGGAGCTTCATCATAGTATCGAGTGGTCACGAAAGAGGAACTGGTTCTACCAAAATTGGTTCCTCCATGGTACTGCAGACATAGTATTCATCGTGGTTATTTTCAGTAAGAAAATTAAATGAATAAAAGAAATTGATAGTAAAACAAATATATAACTGAGAAAACTGATGCACCATATAGTAATTGGTGAGAGTTCCGTTCTTTGCAAAGAAACGAGCAACTGCAAATGCGATATCTTCTGCTGTTCTTTGAGATGGTGGGTCTCCAAAAACCCTGTATCTGTTTACAAAAATTAAAAAGAATAAAGAATATTGTGGAGTTAGCAAAGCTAACACTATGTAACTTTTAGAAACAGTTCAATGTCAAATGGCATGCCACATATAGCTTGTTTCGGTATAGCAAAGATATAAACTGGGTGGTTTGAGATTCAGGGAAAGCAAGGTTCACCCAGCTTAAAGCTTCTAGCTTTTTCAAGCCAGAACCAGAAGGGGAAAAAAATAAGAAAATCTACTCCAGCTTTAAGTTAAAAGTTAAAAAAAATTGAGCTGAAAAGCTGCAAAAAAACAAGACCATAATAATACGTACTGAGCAGTCCAATTTTCGGTCCATAGAGAAGGCTTGTTAGGACCATTTGGACCAGTGAACGTATCTCCACAGTGTCTACCATTACATGTATTTACCTGTACACGTATAAATATTGCAACTACTGTAAATGTAAAGAAAAAACTTTTTATACTTATTTCAAAAAAATGAAGATAACCAAGTTTAGACATGAAAAAACCTTACCACTTGAGGAGGGGCGTTCTTTTGTTTGCACATGATCCATGGGACTCCTGTATCTAAAGCCACAGCCATATTTGCTGCCCAGTGAATGTATGAATGTCCCTTTTCTCTATACGCCAGCTGGACGTTGTTGTACTCGTTTTCAATCTGCAATTTATTATTTTAAGAAAAGTTACTTGATATAAAAATGAGACAATATTTATCTTCTTGGAATTACAATAAATGGGACCTGCGACATGATGATTGGTCCGCCTTGGGGAGCAAATAGCTTCTCCGCTTTCATCATATCGATGATTTTTGTGGCGAATTTTTGCATGTGGTACTGCAAAATAAATAAATCATAAATGTTGTTTGGTTTATGAGGAGAAAAGAAAGGGTTTGATCTATAACTTGGTACATATGTATAATTTTTAAATTGACTCCGCGATTACTACCTTGAATGGTTCATTGTCTGAGCGGAAGATGATATCTGGGACCTCCTTCAACCAGTATGGAAATCCACTGTTTAAAGTATCAGACACAAAGAATTGAAATATATCTTGAACTAAAGAAGCCAGAAAAAAAAAAAGTAAAACACAAAAAAAAAGAGACTTAATCATACCCGAAATTCCACTCAGCCTCGATGTAGGGTCCAATCCTAAGAGTGACAAACATACCTTCATCATTTATCATCTTGATAAATTTAACCAAGTCATAGTTCCCAGTAAAGTTGAACTGCATAAGTGGAGAACAAGCATATCAATGACATGAAAATAGCTCGTTTCTAAAGCCTGCTCTTCTTAATAATCAAAACGAGCTTTTATTAGAGGCCCAAAGGAACAATGAAAAAAGTTGCAGTACCTGGCCTTGAACAGGCTCGTGAATGTTCCAGAAGACGTAAGTTTGGATGCAATTTAAGCCTCCTGCTTTAGATTTCCTTATGATATCCAACCAAGACTATTCCAAATTAAAAGGAAAAAAATATTACTCCTCCACATTTGTAAAAATAAAGAAGCTAAAAACCACGCAAATTGATGGCAATGAGTAAAAGTGAGATTTTTGTGGTTGCCATATAGGTTGATCTACATTAAAGGCATCCTCATTATGCACACATGTTTCATCTATATATCCCAATATATGTATTTCTCTGGATATGTATATATTTCTATTTTGTTAACCATAACTATCCCATTTCATTACTTCCCATTAAACCAGCGTTTATGGTATCCTTGTATCCTATAGATTATTGTGCCATAATGCCAATAAACAAATTCAAGGATCCAATCAAGCATATAGCGTTTTAGAACCCATAATACTTGCGAAGGGTTGATACGAGTGCCACACATATCTTAAGCTTGCCAATGGTCCAAACGTATTCAAACAGTATGTTATGTACCCCTAACTCATATCTACACGAAAAATATATAATGATGCATGACAAAGATCAGTTTTGTCTCGATATGGGAGTGCTCAAGTCACTTTTAGCCTGATACGAGTTCCGAACATACAGTCTAACAAAACCAAAAGGACCAAAAAGCAAATAAACCAAATAACCTCGGGCGGGCTACGTGGGTAATGAATAGAGCCGGAGAACAGCAACTGCCTCTCACCGTTAACCATAAGCGACCGTCCATCATAAGTCACCTTTTTTATTTCGTTTCTAAAATTCTTATTCTTTTTTCCGTAAACGGACCCCGCAAGCAACATGGACAGAATAAGGACCACCGGTAAAAACCGGTTGCTAGCCATGTGGGTAATATGTATCTATGTATGTAATGTAATGTACGGTACGGTACCTCTTCCGAAGGCGGAGGAGGTACTCGTATAGGAAAGTAATATAAGAAAAAAAGGAGCTGGAAAATGGAAATAATGAAAGGGTTTGTTGTTATAGAGAAACATATTGTTTGGTATGTGAAGGTGAGGGGTTCTCGCTACGGTTTACACGCTCCTTCTCTCTTTATATATATATATATATATATATATATATATGTATGTATTTCTGACGTGTGTGTAACTCATGGTGTATGTAAATTACAGTAACTAAATTGCACTTAGTAATGTTTGTTTGACATTTGTGTGTTTATTATATGTTCAGACAAGGGTGGTTACGAAATGGTTAACGTGGTTTAAAACTGCTTTATTTGGTCCTTGTATGTTTAGTTTAATGAGTAATGGTTGTTTATTTTAAATAAGTAATAAAAAATATTATTTTTTGTCTGATGAGGAGAACTATTCTTCTTCATCTATAAAGTAATAAAGAGTGATATTGATACTATTTGATAACAAATAGTTTAATATGAGGATGATGTGAATGATTTTTTTACAAATAAACTTATCAAATTTAAAAAAAACTGAGTTTAAATAGTGTAATATGAATGTTCTTTAACTTATTGGTATTAACTGGTCCTTTATTTATTTATAACTCTTTTATTTTATTTTATTGTAGCGTAGTTTATGTTAGTATCTTGATGTCATCATAAAAGTATTTTAATATTATTGAAATACCATGGGCAAATATTTAGATCTCTTCATAGGTGTTTGTACACAAGAAATTGTTGTTTAATTTAAAGAAGTGGAACAAAAAATATGGTTATTAGTACTAACTAGTTATTTCTTTCTTTATAACTCCTTTATTTCACATTCTCAGTCCCAATTTAATAGGAAATTCGAGGACGGGTGCGATTGCAATGAAATACTAATTTTGAAGTTTACAAGTCCGATATTTTAAGTGTACCAAATTTGCATTACGGATTGTACGTATTCCTAAACTTCGTATTAAATTTGGAAGGAGGGAGCATTTTATTGTAGTTTATGTTAAGTATCTTAATGTCATTAGAAAATGGTTTTAAGAGTAATGAAATACTTGGATAAATGTGTAGATCTCTTTGTTCGAACAAAAGAGTTTTTCGGGTTAATGAGGCTAATGGTCTATGTAGTCCATTCCAAATTTCATGTGATACCTTGTATGTTAATTGGAGAAAATCCTAGGGTTTGCGCATAACCGGATCACAATATCGACGAAAAGTAACATCAGCTCGGACAATGAATAAAATTGTTTATAAAATCAAACAAGGCTTTGTATTTATCCGTTAAGGATAAAGAAAAGCCTTTCAAAATTATTTATTAATAATTAATACAGCAAGGAAAGTAATACATTTTACTAGTTCAAATGAATCAAGTCGACCACAAATTTCTAGAATAAATGCATAGTTTGATGACGATGAGTTCAAATGAATCACTAATTTACTACCAACTGAATCTTAGAGAGCATGTTAATATATTTAGGTTGTTAATATATTTGGGTGATCAAGTAGTTTATTAAGTTGGAAATTTGATATATTCATCCAATATGGATATTTATTATACCAAAGTTACATTAAAAAAATCCAGAAAACGTTTACATTCAAATTTAGAAAAGATAGCAACATTTATAGCCACAATACAATTATTTATTTCCATGTGATCTATAGTTGTTTTTCAAGAATTTCAATCTATTTTGAACCACGAGCGTAGCTCTTAAGGGACAAAAGTTTGCCATCACAAGTCACAACCTGTAAAACATAAAAATGTTGATTTTCTTAGAATTGTTTTAAACTAAATTAGCTCACTAATATATATGTTAGAGAGATAATGAGGATCAAAATATATGTATTCAAGTGTAATGTAACTGTTCCAAAATCCATAACTTCTTTATATAGGTTAGAAGTTGACAGATTATAACCTAATATTAAATATAAGAATTTAAAAGGTTGTAACATGCAAGGACCAAATGCTTATACTAAATGCTATGTAATTCCTATACTTAAATGGATAATACATGAGTTATAACAAGAATAAAATTAAAATTAAAAAAGATATTTACAACCTCGTAAAATAATTTTTTTTGTTTGGCAACTCCAGAATAGTAAGGTTGCTCCTGGGCTCTTCCCATCCATACAATACTCAACACAAATCAAATTTGCCAAATATTCTATAGAAATGATATTGGTATCCAAAAATATTAATCAAAAAGTTTACTTATAGACGTGACGTAGTATGTGTATCAATTAGTTTTGTTTTGATATTTAAAATATAGTTTTGTTTAAATTACAATTTATACACTTAATAATAGTTTTGTATAATATTTTTGGGTGACTGTATAAATAATATTATACCAACCAAATAGTAAGATTTACGTGGACCATATATTTCCTTAATTTAGAAAAAAAAAAACATCTTTCAAAATTTTCAGAAGATCGCGGGAAATTAAGCCGCCACAAAACCCTAAAAAATTACACAGAGAAATACAAATACTGATATTCATATAACACTTCAGATTTTTGCACCAAATAACAAAACTCTCTCTCTCTATACCTATATATATATATATAGATACATACATACAAAGATATATAGATACACATATATGTATAATGGCAGGAGAACAGCAAAGCGATGATGACCTGGATCTCCTTCTCTCTCTACATCAAGACCGAGTACTCGAAACCCCTCCTTCTTCTCCAAGTAACCCACTCACCAAATTCTCACTTTTTATTTTTATTTTTCTTCCTATTCTAAATTACTTACTTTTCAGTATTTAATTCAATATAACTTATAGGATATGATTCAGACAATGGGTCGCCCCGAAGAAGATCGGGCAAAGACGTGGATATGTCGGTGTTTCGTAATGCTGTAAAAGACTGTCTTGATTATACTCCTCAAAACGCTGTTAAACCTGTCCAATCGAAGCAATCTAAGGGGTCTAAAAAGGCCGAGGTTGAAAAGTTTTCCGGGTTAAGAATTAGGTATATATGTATATGTATGTGTGTGTGTGTGTATGCAATACCAATTCCTAATTATAATCGAAATGTTAGAACTTAGAATATGTATTCGAACTTCCCTATTTGCTCATTTAACTTAAAAATTTGATATTTCGAGCTAAACGACACTCTTGAATCTTGATGGTATTTACTAGTGGTTACTCAAAAACTGCATTAGTTGATATTCAGTGTTATGTGTGCATTCAACACTAGGGTCTTGTTTGGCTGCAGCCTTTAAGTGTAAAAGCTGGATCTTTTTCGGGTTGTGAAAAAAGCCATGTAATATTTTTCAGGTCAAATAAGAACTTAGCTTTTAAGCTTGTCTGCCCAATACAGTCAAGCTTTTAAGGAAAATGTAAACAAAAAAGAGCTTAAAAGTTGCTACCGAGCAAGGCTTATATACTTGATTTTGTGAAAATATCAAATTTGCAAGCTGTTATCAGTATTTGACAATTTGTGCAATATGATGTATTTTCGTGAGTGTTTTCTTTAGGCTTGTTTGGCTGCAGGCTTTAAGCAAATTAGCATATTGAGTTTTAGAAAAAATAAGCAGGTCTTTGAAATCGGAACTTCTAGCTTTTTCATGCCATAGATTGAAAATCCCAGTTCTTAAGTTGACCAATCACATGCAATATACCTTTTAAGTTATAAGCAAAAATGTGAGGTTAAAAAAGCTAGAACCAAATAAATAATGTATGAGTGGCTTGCTCCCATACCTGATTTGTGCGTACATAAATATCTATTTAGACATATCTGCTCTTTTTTCTTATTAACTTGACATTTTTTTCTTTACGATCCTTTATCTTTAGCACTATATCAACGGAACAATGGTTGAGAATATTCCGTCTGCTTTTGAAACTTGTGTCCTCTAATGCTAAAATTGAAGGTCATAAAGATTGTTTAAATAAAATTTGAGTTATTGATGAGTTAAATTGCTAAGTACCTTCATTTTTTGTAGTATTCTTGTTTTACCAGTTCATGTTTTATCCAATGGTTCATGGTTTATCAACTGAAAGAAAGAGAAAGAAAGAAAGAAAGTAATTTTTGGAAGAAAAGAATTATGAACAACCAGAGGAGATGCAACTTGGCAGTTCTTTTTCTTTTTTTGCAGAACAAATTGATAGATAGTTTCAAAATAGATGCAACCCTAGACAGTGTATCAAACCAATTCCTTGAGAGCAGGCAAGGATGTAAACAGGAACAAGTATCTCTTTAAATTTTTCATGGAACAAAGAGGTGCCTTGTGAGGTGTCATTAACCAGATTTATGGGACATATTTATTGTTGACAATTACATAATTTGGCCTAACTTGCTGCAAGTTCTCATCTTCTCAGCAATTTCAGAGTCTACCATCACATTTACCTTTTACTCTCAAGAGAAACACTGAAATCTTCACTATTTTTAAAATTGAGAGACTTTATTATGAGGTTTCTCAGTCTAGAGACGAACATTTATTTAACAACCTTCTATAAAAATACAACCTTCTATAAAAATAGAACCTGGTATGAACTAGAAAATGTGCTCATAAGGAACTGAGTTATCTCTATCTCACTATTCGCATTGTGTAATTCCTTAATCTTCTAGCTTAAGATTCCAATAAGTGAGAAGAATAAGGCTAAGCTAAAAGGTGACATGTATTTTTCATAATCAGTGTTGTCTTTTAAAAATGCTGCACCAGAATGGTGATAAATGGATAATAAGCTTGACATGTTTTGAGAATAAAGTGGCTAATTCTCTTTGTTATCTTTTGCTTTATTTTTTGTGCAGGAATCAACTTGTTTCCCCAATGGAACTGAGCAATCGATTGACTGATATTCGGTTTGTTAGATTACAATCAATAAAGTAAGTCCACTGTCTTAAGTTGAGGGCGAGATACTCTAGTTTATTTATTATTTATCATCATCATCATCATCAAACTACGCCTTTATCCCAAAGATTTGGGGTCGGCTATATGAAACCATATGAGAATTTATTTGTTCTCGCAACAATGAATTTATTATTTATCATTAATTTTATAATTTTTCAGGAATGTGTTAAAAGGGGACATACTTTCAGGTTGTTGGGCAACTATTGGAGTTCTGGTCGAGATCGGGATTACCAGAAAAAGTTCTACTGGAAAAAAGTTTTCTATATGGAAAATTGGGTGTTTAGATGAAAATACAATTTCTGTTTTCATGTTTGGTGATGCTTATACAAAGTACTCATCTGAGAAAGCTGGAACCATCTTTGGTCTTTTTAATAGTGATGTTCGCAAGGATAACAAGGTACTTTCTTCTTATTTTCCGAGCCCATTAAATTCCAATAATGTTACATTGACATAATTATTGGTAACAGCTGCTATATGTTTTTTTTAAAGAGCCACTTCCCTTCAAGTGGCCAATTTCGGACTTAATCCCAGTTTAGTTGTAGAAGAAAATCTCTAAATCCATTTACGGTGACTCATGATATTCAGTACTCGTATCAAAATCAGTACACAGGAGAGAATGAAAGTCAAAAGTGAAACACAGTAATCAGTTTTATGGAACTGCTTGCCATTAAACGTGACACCAAATGCGAATGCGATTTCCTTGTAGTACTCATTGAAAATCAAGTCCAGATTTGACCGCTTATAGCGAATTTACCCCCAAAAATTCTAATTGAACAGTACATTTTATAAATATGCAAAATGTTTTTTTTTGTAATCTAAATATGCAAAATGCTAGTTGTAGTATATAATTCAAATTGTGGATGTTTGTAATTTCTCTCTCTATCTTGGTCCGGTAGGGGGAAGGGTTTTCTTTGAGTGCATTTTCTGCTGGGAATATTTTGAAGATTGGAACTTCTACAGATTTTGGAGTTTGCAATGGTAAAAAGCCGGATGGAAATGCTTGTACTATCGGCATCAACAAGTATGTTTAAATCCTCTTTCTTACCATATATCCCATCATTTAGGGGAAGTTTAAGTTTTATTCAAATTACACAGCTTGTCTTAGTTTCCTCTTTTTATTGTCATTTCCATGAGATAGAATGATATCTAGTTGCCTGTATGCTTTCATCCAAACGTGGAGTTTGACATTCTCTAATATAATGTTAAGTCAATGTGTTGTCATTGGATTTGCATTATGACTTGATATAATGGTTCTCGACGTTTCGTAGACAGGTACAAAAGTTTTTTCGTCTTCAATTATCCAGTTATTCTTAAACTCGTTAAAGTACAAATCTTGGTTACTCTATTGTCATCATCAATGATTGCAAAGAACAAATGATTTGATTATTTATAAAAGTAAAGACCCTCAACCTGTTACCACTTTTCGCTAAAGTGTTAATAACGTTATCTACTTCATCTTGCATGTAAAGCAGGAATCCCTTTGAATAAAATATGATTTCGACATCTGTCTATGCCTTGAATTTAATCTCTTTTCTAATTTCCCAAATCATAAGGAAATCCCAAGTTTTGGTTGGAATCTTTGTCCCCATTTCTGGCAACTAAGACTCTTTCGTCAAAAATATTAGGACTTCGTAAGAATTATATTCATTTTTGGCAAAGTACCTGATTATTAAGAGTTTGATCCAGTAACAGTTTCAATTGCGCTATAAAGAGAATAGAATGTGCCATCATATATTCATATCTGCCAAATCTAAATGGCTGATTAACTTTTGAAAGGATTTTTTAATATTTGGTTTTGCTGTTTTCTCACCTTTTCTGACTTTACTGGTAGAGAAAGAAAATATCAAGAGTTCTTTTGAGTGAATTACATAACTACCTTTTCAGCAAGTCATTCATTTTAGATATGCAAAGTTTGCTGCTCGCATTACTCTGACCTTTGGGCCATAGTTTCCTTATTCTAGTTAGTTGTGGGAATCCACAGGAGATAACTTCTGAGGATATTGCAGAGTTGGAGTACTTATGGAATTTTTGCTGTTTTTTAAAATATCAAATTTAACCTGGCGGATGGAACAATTGAGTGTAACAGTTATACCCGTATTGTTTTTGAATTTGGTTCTGTATTGACAGTCTATATAAACATCTTAGTTGGGGATTTTGCCATTTTGGAGAGAGATCACTGCATTATTGAGATGATCATTGGTATTTTTTTAATCGATTTCTATTTTCCTGAATCATTGACCCTTGTTTATTTATGTATGATACGAGAAATGTGTTCTGCTTGGGAACCTGAAAATTGGATATCTTTCTCTGTCTATTTTTAAGTAGTCAATGCAAGAGTGTATTGATTTTTGAAATTTATAGTTGCATTGCACTTGGCCTTCTACGTGATGTATATGAAATGACGTGTATACATTAACAATTTGTTATTTTCATTAGTAAATATTTGAAATGAAATGTGAATTTATTATCTAAACTACCAACAATCACATCAGTCTCCTTCATATTTAGTCTGAATTCCCTACGACTTTTAAAATCTTCAATAACCCAAACTAAAAGATCTGAACAGATCCTTGTATTATTATCTGTTTATGTAGGTTATTCTATTACCAGCTTCCAGCACTAACTTGACAATTTTAATTGCAGACGACGTGGAATGTACTGCCAATACCATAAATCGGTGAGAATGAATTTCTTAAACCTTAGCTTGGCATACTCAAACTTACAACTAAAGTCGTATTAATGTTTTCTCTACAGAAACAGACTCAAAAGTACTCGATTACTCGAAATGAATATAAAGGAGGGTGGGTTACTCCTTGATGATAATTTTACAGAATTTGGTACTTTTTAACCTTGTTCTGCTACTGTTTTTATATTTTTTATTATGATATACAGGAATTTAAGGACAGCCTTCAAGGATTTCCGTCAGCCAGAAGGGGTCTACATGGTTGATCCTTTTGCAGACAAAAAACACAAATTAAAGTCCAATCAACCACTTAAACTCTTGTCTGTAGATTGTCTAAAGAAGGCTTTAAGGTTTGTTCCACAAAAACTTTCAGTCCTTAATATAATCAAGGAAATATTTTTGCTGTTAATGAGACAGCATCCAAGTTACAGATAAAAATGCGTTCAACAATTGATGGTTGTCTCCCAGACTCCTACTGTATTACCTTTCTTTTTCTTTCTAGACAACGTAGTATGACAACTCCCAAGCCACAATATAGCAATTTCTTCTTATCATTTTGAGATTTTGCGGAATTTAATATTTAAGCCAGTGGTTTATTCCTTCAAATTCTTCTTTAAACAGTAATGCAGGGAAAGTAACAACTAATGTCCACTCACAAGGAATACGATTCCTTAATGAAGTCACAGGTTTTAAACACTTCTTATCTACTCATTGACACACAAGAAGTAGGACTTTGTATTTTCGGGTTCATATTTTCTTAAATTTCTTTCATCTGATTACAGAGAATTATCGTCCTGAACTTACAAAAGGACCTGACAAGTTGTCAAAACATCAAGCTTCAGATAAAAGGTAAAGAACACAAGAAAATAAAAATATAATTTGGGCCTCTTATTGGTGAGTTTTGATTTGCTGAACATGTCTTACTGTCCCTTTTAGGGTACCTTCGAAAACAAAGATGGATATATCTGCTCTGAAGAGCCAACAACTAAATGCAAAGCGAAGAAGAGTAGAGAATAAGCAGCCGTCACCTGGAAAAACCAAGGTAAAAGAAAAGATGATTGAGTTAGATTTCATAAGCTCAGATGAAGATATGTGAGAACACTAATTAAGTGAATAACTTTCAGAATCTGTTGTACTCGAACCGATCTCGTGGAAACATAAAACTCACTTAATTAACGACTGTAATTTTAAGTTTATATTATCATTCTCAAAAAATGCAATGAGGTGGTAATTTGTTTGCTGTTGTTCCAAGGTGAGATGCCTCGATAACATTTGTTTTATTTTGTGTGTAGTTTGATACATAAACTGCCATTGCAAGGTCACTTGTTATTTTTTATAGATATTTTTTGTTGTTTCTTTTCGAATTTGAGAAAATCTGGTCTCTTTTCTGTGTGGCTTAAATATGAGAAATATACTAACGGCTGTGAAGCTACATTTTACTCATATTGTAAACCTAGTGTTAACCAGATTTGATGCATTAAAATTAAAAGTTTGTTTGACTGCAAATTTAAGCTCATCTATTTTGTGCATTTGATTGTCTACCTTTCAAGCTGAGTTGTTTTATTGCAACCAAACAAGCACTCTGTGTGGAGTTTGAGCTCCTCTTCTACTTTAACATAATGGTGATAACATGCCAGTATTTAAACAATTCTTTTTTACAAAATTTATTGATTATAGATGTGTTCTGGTAATAGACATCCTGTTTACTAGTAGTCAGTAGATACTTATGTACCCTTTTGCCTTGTTTTTTCCCTAAAATTTGAACCCAAGTTCTGGCCGAGCCGTTATGGTTATATCTTTTGATGACGTCATAGAAGTAACATCAAGTTTTTTCAGATTAAAGAGTACAAATCTTTAGATTCTCTGGCATGCTTGATTAGTGGATTGGCATGTTTTTTTAAGTTTATTGGATTATATGGATATCAAAATGGAAATGCTCCATGTGGACAGTGGACCATGTGCATTTAGCGGGAACTTTTTTTCAATTTACTTCATTTATTCAACTCGCTAGGAATATAGAAGTGATACGTGTAGCATCTTTTAATTAAAGAATACAAAATTAAAGATGAGAAACAAAATGTAATTCACGTCTGCTTATTATGTAATGACAAAAGTCATTCCTAGAATCAATTTATGGTTGGTTGAAAGAAGAATATACATGTTGAATCTTAAGAAAAGAAGGTAAAAGAAAAAAGAAAAAGAAAAAAAATTGACAAAAAAGGTACAGTTGGTCGTCCATGCACATGGAGTTAATTGGACCATTTGCTAACAGATTTTTTTAGTGAATTTTTTTGATTTTTGATTTTAAAAATATGTGGATTTTGGACCGTCAGATTATTTAACTTCTTAAAATTAGATATTTAGGCTAAATAATCTAAAAAAAACAGATTTTTAAATTCCGAATTTTATAAACCCCCTCCATGTGTGTGCGGGTAATCTTGTTTTTTGGTTTCTATTGTGCATGTTGGAAAATAAAGTTTCTTTTGAGTAATTATTCGGAACTAGAGTTAACTGAACCAAAAGTGAGATATTTATGTTACTAAAACGTTATGCATAAACACCCATCTTAGTTAATCGGAAAGCAACTTTACAAGAAATCATCCACATGATATGTTTTACTATTCTGCAGTAACTTTTAATTTTGTTTACTAAAATTCGACATTATTATAATTGCCACATCAATTTATAAATTACTTGTTGATTTAGATCAAATGCACCATTTGGATTGAAGAAAATGCTACATATGTAATTATCTTATACTAGTATCTTAAGTATTCGTCAGCTATAAACAAGTTGACAGTAATGGCTTTAAAGTTAAGTGATTCAACTAACAAGATATATATGATGTCTAATTAGGCAACCAACACAAAGTTTGAATATATTTTACTATTATTAGTAGTTCATGTTAGTTAATGATGAAGTAACCAGCTTCCACTACAGCTACTAATTTACCAGCAAGCTTATAGTATGTACGAAAAAACACTAGTCAGTAAACGTAACGATCAGTGACCATCTTTGTAGATATATATTACATAAATAACTAAAAACAATGATAGGCAAACGATACAAATTATGCAAATAGTCTAACAAATTTAATATAAAATCAATTCGTTGGATCATATAACTTACAACTAGCCACTAGTTTTTCATAGATCATTTTAGTACTACGTGTCTATGTCAAAAAAAAAATCGTAATTTCTCTAAATTCAATTTACAAAAAGAATAATGGTTGTGGACTTATCTTCTGTGGATATATATATACTCGATCTCTCCTGTCCTTTTTCCAAAATCAAGCTTTAAGTTTATAAGTAATATACAGATAATAGATTATAGATACAGGAGTAATATCACAAATGTCGGGAGACATCACATATTTTCACGTATGATCAACGTGTGATCGGAAAGGAGTAAAAGTTTGCAGTTAGTGATGAATATTTTTTTTAAAAAAATTAATTTATTTTAATCAATTACTTTATTTAAACCGGAAATATGTTTTGGATATGTTGATATGTGACACATTTGCCGTTTTTTTTATAATATACATAACGCTTATTTTTCCTTTGGTAATTTCTTTTTCCAAGTTATCAGTCATAAAAGACGGTGAAATCTATTAGGAGCTACGATGGGCAGCAATAAGTTCTAAAGAAACAGAAACAACAATTTTATATCAGGAAGTTTTTTTTTTTTTTAAATGAATACCTTTTTTTGTTGGGTTACATGTTTAAATGAATACTAGCAAACTCTTCGCATATTTTGACTTTTTTTTTTTCTTGAAAATACATTTTTTGACATTTGTTATGACTGGAACCAATAAAATTTATGGGAGCAGTTCATAAATCATTTCTTTTTCAATATAAGTCCACTTGATTATTTTGAAGAAAGCATCCTAACTAATCCACCAAACACTATACGTACATTAAAATTTAAATTATTAATGTTGCGTCTAGCTCTAGATTAGCTGTTCTTCTTGAAAGCCAAGATATCCAACTATCCTCTCGTTTTTTTATTATGCTTTTGCTTCATAAAAAAGGAAACCTATTTATACTCAAAATTTAACTCTTAAAAATGAAAATTAGACATTTTACTTTTTGCGAATTTTAACTCCTAAAAATGAAAATTAGACATTTGGTTATCATAAGTTGTAACCGATATTGTCCAGGGGAAACATATATTATCAAATTGGTTTTAGAATTTTGTTCCCCTCGCATATGAGTTTGTGAGACTTATTTTTGGAATAATCAGTTGGGTGAAGTCCAAATATAAGTTGGGTTAATTCATTTGCAACCATTTACAAAATTGGAAACAAAGTACTTGGAAGAGAAAATCGAACAAGATTCATTGAATCCTGTGGGTTACTGATGCAGGACGGAAGCGTAAAATAGAATTAAAAGATCTTGTTCGTAACACACGAACGGGTGTGTTGCTCGATTACGTTCGAACGGGCGTGTTTTGCTGGAATCCACCAACGAAAATCTGGAATCCACCAGGAAATAAACTAAAGTAAAGTACTTTATTGATTGGAAAATAATTGATACCTTCATATCTCAACCACAGAGATATATATAGAGTTCCTAACATCAATCATAATCTGACTATAACTAATCTAAAAGAATCCTAATCTAACTAGGAAATAACTAAATATTATGATTGTCTAGCAATCCTAATTAAATTAGGAATAGTAATAACTAAATATTCTAAATAAAATATAAAAGT
The DNA here is from genome assembly GCA_963920805.1 of Primula vulgaris. NCBI lineage: Eukaryota > Viridiplantae > Streptophyta > Magnoliopsida > Ericales > Primulaceae > Primula > Primula vulgaris. The sequence continues at coordinate 45,045,459 of OY987212.1, read as the reverse complement.
AAATACTACTAAATAATATTCTTTAAAACGAAACTCCATTGCTTTTCTTGAACTTAATACTGCTTGTATTCATCCGTTCCTCATCATTCCCATCCACTTAAAAACAAATCGTCCCGATTTGTACATTGTAAACGAATTTTTTTATTTTTTTTATCGAACCAATTGTCATCTTTTGTTGGCGTATTATTTTGCCCCTGTCCCATGGATCTCCAATTAATGTATCACAATCGGTATCCAAATACTCATGAATAAAATCTATCAAATGCTGAATATCAAGTATGAAAGGTAGCTGATTCGAATCGAGCGTGACACCTCGAAACCCCTTTAATAATTCTTTCATTAACTCCCTTATTTCGATCCCTTCACATTCCGTGTTAATTCCCAAAGTTAAAACTCCATTAAAATCATTGATATTAAAAGAAAAATCGTTGACAACATTAGAGATAGCCAATAAACTTTTCCCTCCCACTTTAGAAACCTTTGATATACTTCCTGTTGGAACTAGCATAAATTGTTCTCGTTGCCACTCAATATAATATGCATCATCTTTTCTTTTATAAACAGAACAAACGTCAAATTCCCATGGTCTACCCATTAATACATTACATGCATCCATCTCATCGATTCTTAATTTCTTGAATTCAATATTGTCGCTTTTCGATTTAGATCTTTCTTGAGCAAAAATATTAACGGCTTGTTCCAAATTTGAAACATTTTCGAGAAAAAATTCCTTTGTTTCTTTTAGAGAGGTTGTTGTAGAATCCAAATGAGCAATATCAAGTATTTGTGAATCTTGCATTGAATTATAATCTTCTAAAATTGTGTCGTTTTTAGTTTCGAGATCATCGGTTAAAACATGTTTAGTCAACTCCAAATCAGCATTAGCAAAACATGGTTTTGAATAGAGGGAAAAAATCTGATCATGATAAAAAAATTCCTCCTTTTGAAGAGACTCGGGTACTTTAATCCGAATTCCTTTTCCTTGCCATTCAAATGTATATGTGTGGTGTTTGTCATCATAAACAGCTCCTACTTTATCTTGCCATGATTTTCCCAATAAAATATGGCAGACTTGCATATCAATAACTTCACAACTGACTAAAGAATTATATATTTTCCCCATGGCTAAAGGAACCAAACAAATATGAGTTACCTGAACCGGGAGTCCATCTTGATCCCACCCGATTTGATAAGGTGTGGGGTGTGGCATCATGTTCAAGTTCAAGTAGTTCACAACCTTTAACGATACTAAATTTGATAAAGAGTTGTTGTCTATTAACATTTTGCAAACAACTCCTCCTAATCGGCACTGAGCTTGAAACATTTTTTTTCGATAAGTGAGTTTTTCGTTATAGATAGAGTTTTCCATAATTTGCGTTTTGTAATTGATAGATCGTAGGCTTGCTCTGATACCACCTGATGCAGGACGGAAGCGTAAAATAGAATTAAAAGATCTTGTTCGTAACACACGAACGGGTGTGTTGCTCGATTACGTTCGAACGGGCGTGTTTTGCTGGAATCCACCAACGAAAATCTGGAATCCACCAGGAAATAAACTAAAGTAAAGTACTTTATTGATTGGAAAATAATTGATACCTTCATATCTCAACCACAGAGATATATATAGAGTTCCTAACATCAATCATAATCTGACTATAACTAATCTAAAAGAATCCTAATCTAACTAGGAAATAACTAAATATTATGATTGTCTAGCAATCCTAATTAAATTAGGAATAGTAATAACTAAATATTCTAAATAAAATATAAAAGTAAATACTACTAAATAATATTCTTTAAAACGAAACTCCATTGCTTTTCTTGAACTTAATACTGCTTGTATTCATCCGTTCCTCATCAGTTACTGAGTGGTACCAAAATTAGTGGGGTATTTTACCGGTATTAGTTATCATTTAATTGTTCATTATAAAACTACGTGCAATTTTGTATCATAATTGTATCAAAATTGTCGAAATGAATTCTTTTAAAATCTAATAATAAAATTTAACATTTGAACTATATGATCAACTTTTGAATATTTTTATTCCGATAATTTTGGTACAAGTTATTCACCGATAAAAAAAACCAATCTAAGGGTGAGGCGTGAACATTAATATTTGATCCAATTTAGGTCAATTCCGTCAAAATTGATGGCATAGAACAAATTATGCAAATAATACAAAGTTCATGGGGGTTATTTGCAATTTACCCAATTCATAATATCATTAGAGCGTCCTATGACGTATCCACTGACTCAAAACATTTTTTTTTTAAAATTTGAGGAATATTCTATAAAAAAATTGTCATGCATCACGAACCCTATCAATTTCCTAAATCTTAGAGAAAACAAAATTCAACTTATATATGCATAAATCAATATAATAGTAATAAACTATCATGGGTCCATATTCTTATGGTTGAAATATTATTATGATTATTAAATAATAATAATAAAAATAAAAATAGTGTAGTATTATTATAAGTAAATTAATAATAAAACTGAAATTTAATTTAAATATAAACAGTTTATTAAAATATATAAAATGTATTATCTATAATAAATTAACTGGTTAAGACTGGGTTTGCTATTTTAACACTCAAAATTTTACTAAAATAAAGAAAGGAGGGGTTTAATAATTTATATATTCAACTATTAATTCATCTTCTCCCACTAACACTCCATCATTATTACTCCCCCACACATTTCCACTATAGAGAGAGAGAGAGATAGAAATAGATCCAACGAATATATATATATATATATATATATATACAGATAGATAGATAGATAAGTGGAGAGCACGTTGAACGGAGTAGTAGTGAAAATCTCTCCGGCGGAGAGAGAGAGAGAGAGAGAGAGAGAGAGAGAGATGAGTGCGTCACGGTTCATAAAATGCGTAACAGTGGGAGATGGAGCAGTTGGGAAAACTTGTATGCTCATCTCATACACTAGCAACACTTTCCCCACTGTCAGTCTCTCTCTCTCTCTATATATATATATATGTATATGTATATGTTACTATGTATGTGTATGTGTGTTTTAGTTGCTAATTTGTTTTGACCTAATTTGTTGTTTTTAGTTGCTAATTATTCTACTTTACGTGACTAGGGCTTTTCTCCTCCTACTTATTTTCCAATTTAATTCAATAGATCTTGAATTTCCTTAACTGAGTTGCTTTCATTTGCTTAATTACACGTCATTAAGTTTTTTGTTTTTTTTTTCTTGCTAAAAAATTGACGGGGTTGTGAATTTTTTTTTATTCTCTTTGCTCTTTTTGCTTTTCTTTGCCCTAATTTTGTTGATGTTAAATTTTTATTATTATTTCTGCATTATGTGAGTAGGGCTTTTTTCACCCAATTGGTGGAACGGACCGTATATTCTTGAATTGAGTTGTTTTTTTATATATATAAATATATTATTAGGGCTTTTTAGTCAATTTGAGTAACAGATCTGGAATTGTTAGCTGGGTTGCTTTTATTTTCTTGTTTTTCTACATTACGTGATTTAAGGGGGTTTTAGGGGTAAATTTAGATTTAATTAAATGGGTTGTGAATTGTCTGAATTGGGTGACTTAGTGTTTTCTTTGTGTTTAGTGGGTTGGGGTTTTTAGGTTTACTGAGTGAACTGTGAAAATTAAGACCTTGGATTGTAATTTATTGAACAAATTTTGGAACTTTAGGCATTGACTTGCTTGAATTAGTGGGCTTTGTTTTCATTGGTTTTAGTTTTTCTAACTAATGATGAAATTTCGAGACCTTAAATTGGGTATTAGGGTTCTGTTCTATTCCGCATTCATGTTATTGGGCGGAATGTGAAACAGAAACCTCGAAATGGATGAATGAGAGTGTTGTCTTCTAGAAAGGAAATAATCTGATGTTTGATGCTTTCTCTTGAGTAAAAATGGGGATAGAATTCAGAGTCTGTGTACAGATATATTAGTAAAAGAGATGTCTTTTAACTTGGGGGAAATTAGATTTTTTTGATTATGCTATTTCTTGGAGGAAATCTTTCTGCCGTTTGTTGTACTGGTTGTGTAATTTATCTGAGATATTGTTCAAGTAAATTGGGGAAGACTTTGCAGTTTCTGACTGTAACTATCAATTGGCAGTGCATTTGAGGCCCTGAATGGGGCCGAATCAGGGTTTGTTGGCGAAATTAGAAGATCGTCTTTTGCTCTAATTGTAACTTAAGGTTTTTTAATAGGTAAGTAGGGGGAGGGAGGAAGTTGTGAGAAGATATAAGGGACAAGAGTATTTGAGGCTCTCTCTTTGCCGTACTCTTGCTGCCTAATGGCTGCTAGTGCTATTAATCAGATTTTGTATGGTAAATTTTATCTGTGTGGAAGGACAACAGAATCTTAGGCCTTAAATTTATTAAACTTGATCTGCTTGGAAAATGTCTCTCGCTTGTCCTTTTGAAAGAAAAGCGATAAACGTCAGATTTAATGGAAGGAAATGTCTGGTACTCTGTTTTTTCTCTTCCGTTAGTAATAGATTTATTATGGATGAGATGCTGGTTAAATTTTTGAGTTCTATAATATAACTTGAACTCAGGTCCTAGAAGAAAAAATGAAATTTCTTTATAGTAACATTTAGCTTTTGGATTATGTAAAAATCTAGATAATTTTTTTGCCAATCTAAGCAAGTTTCATTTTCTGACATCAAAATGTCATATTGTTGAAACTTAAGTTATCTTGATTAAATCTGCAGGATTACGTGCCAACCGTGTTTGACAATTTTAGTGCTAATGTGGTAGTCGATGGGAGCACCGTCAACCTCGGGTTGTGGGATACTGCCGGTAAATAGTTAAATTATAGTGTGACATAATGTAAATTACGTTTTTCCATGCTTCATTTGACCGTCTGCTATATGGGACAGGCCAGGAGGATTACAATAGATTAAGGCCTCTCAGCTATCGCGGTGCCGATGTCTTTATTCTTGCCTTTTCTCTGATCAGCAAGGCCAGTTATGAGAACATTTCAAAGAAGGTAGCATAATGTGATACTCATATTCATAATGTACTCTTCTTTCTAGAATTTCTTGCTATTCTAGTCTTTTGATATAATTGTAATTTACTTACATTTTCTCTTCTGAATGATTAGTGGATTCCTGAATTGAGGCATTATGCTCCTGGGGTTCCTATCGTTATTGTTGGAACAAAGCTTGGTTAGTTCTCCCACCCATCTTTTTATATGAGAAAATTAATGCTATTAGCTTAATTCTCAATTTCTATTTTCCATGCAAGTTAATTTTCTTTTTCAGATTTATTTATTACATAAGCTCTAGATATTTTCAGGCTATTTAAAAGTTACCTGACATATTCCTCAATATCCATTTTTTCTGAGGATCCATTGCAGAAAGTATATTTTCCTTTTCTTTATGTTTGAGGGAGAGCTCTGAACCATACCACTACGTTTTTCTTAGCCAATAAGCCAACTTAAAGAAGGCTGAGTAAAACCAGATCTGGTAACTTAGACTAAAAAACCATCCGAAACAAGTAAACAGACTTCCAAGGACCATAATAACGTGTTGTGCAGTATTGAAGGATTTTCTGAAGGTTAGGTCTGGAAGAAAAAAATATTGTGTACTTTTTTGTGTGCAGTTGACATACAAAATCACTCACTTATCTTTTATGCTTAAGTTACTCGTTTTCTTCTTCTTTTGTTCTTTAGCATTTGTATAGCACTTCTTTTGCTGTTTTATTAGCTGTCTTTTAAGTGACTGTAATAACTTGATTTTCTTTATTAACCTGTCTTGAGGTTGATTTTAACTTTCAAAACCTATCTGACTTATTAACGTTCATAATCAGTAGTATGATGGTTTTTATCAGCATCTGCATTTTTGTTTAGTGTTTTTATTACGTGTAATAGAGAGATGCCGGTACACTTTCATATGAAAACTTAGTTTTTAATTGCCACAGTTGCTCTTTAATGATACACAAATAAATATCCATGTCGTTCATGCATTGGATATGTTATAAAAGTAGCGATTCCTTACTTATGCAGTATTGGCACACGATTATGTTCGAGTCTTTCTTAGTAAAGTTTTTTGTATATCAAATCCTAGGAAGTATTATGCGATGATGTTTTTTTCTGTTTCGTTTTGCATATGTATTAACCTTGTCTTCTACAGATCTTCGAGAAGATAAACAGTTCTTTGCGGATCACCCTGGTGCCGTGCCCATTTCAACAGCTCAGGTAAGCTAAACCATGTATACGGTTCCACCTGTGTATGCTATACCACTTTGGGGGGGTTTTATTATTAATTGGTCTTTTCGAGAAGTAACCGAGTCATTGATTTCTTTCTATATAGGGAGAGGAGCTAAAAAAGCTTATTGGAGCAGCCGCTTATATTGAATGTAGTTCTAAAACTCAACAGGTAAACATTAACTTGACATGATATATTTCTGAACCTTGTAATCTATTTCAATTTCGCAAGGTTGAAAATAAGTATGAATATCTATTTACAGAATGTGAAAGCTGTATTTGACGCGGCCATAAAAGTGGTTCTTCAACCCCCAAAGCAGAAGAAGAAAAAGAAGAAGAAAGGTCAAAAGAGTTGCAATATCTTGTAAGCGTTGCCACCAAATGAAAAGATATAACTCATTAGCCGATTACTCGTTAGCTTCTTATATCCTGTTGTTCTTGCATTATCTTTCTGGTTTGAGACAATCGTGGGTTTATCTGTTCGCTAACTACGCTGGCGTTTCTTCCAAAAGTATTTGGTTATCACTTCGTCTCTTATTTGCTGATTTGTATATTAATGGTTCAGATTATGTGCCTAGTGGTGTAAAAGATTGTTATCACTTGGTTTGTAGTGTGTTTTAATTACTTTTAACCAAATCCTCTTTGATTGTGGGACACATTGAAGCCTCGTCTCTTTTTGTTGTTATTCAATTTGTTTGAGAAGTTTTATGTTTATGGACGAGACACGTCTATGATTTACAAATCTACTTTGTGAGTCTGTGACATACACTACTTTCTTACTTTTTGTCTCGTTATCTCATGCATAGGTATGATTATGTAAGTCTTTGGATCAACTGGAAATGTCAATGCTACATAGATGCATACCTTGAGTCATCGTGTAGAGAAGAAGAAAGTTTAAAGGCTTGTTTGGTTGTAACTTCTAAGCATACCTTCTAAAAATTTGTTACTTGTTAGTTGTACCGTGCTGCTTATTACTGCATTCCGCTGGTGCTTTGTAAGAGTTCTCTGACCATCCAGACAAAGGTGGAAGTTTTAATTAAGGATAAATTAACAAAACATACTACTTTTAAAACTAAATTAATAAAAATATATCTAAAAAAATTTTAATTAACAAAAACATACCCAAAAGTTCATACCCTAATTTGTATATTTCATATCCTTATTTCAAATGTTAATACACTTATTCTAAAATTTCATACCCTTATTTTAAAATTTCATACACTAATTCATAAAATTCATACTTCAATTTACACTATTCATATACTTATTTACATAATTCATATCTATAATTTTCAGCTTTATGTCATTGCTTCACACAATTGATACACTTATTTTTCAAGTTTATACACTAATTAACAAATTAAACTCTTACCCGTCATCCGATCTCGAAATTTTACGTCGTCGTCGTGGGCCTCTCCTTCGATGACCGCATCTCCGTCGACATTAATCTCAAATTTTCGACCTGACTCTATACCTTTGCTGCCTACTCCGACGGATGATTCGGTATCAATTTTCACTGAACAGAGAGATCAGAGAAAGAGGGAGTAAGAGAGAAAAATCGAAAAAAACGAAAGAGGAGAAGGGAGAGATCAGAAAGAGAAAGAAATGATGAGAGATCGGAGACATGGATGAGAGAGAGGAGGAGAGAGAGAAAATAAAGTGAGAGAATGAGAGAGATGAAAGATATATAAGAGTAATTAATGATATTTTTTTATTAATTATTAATTGAATATATGTTTTTCATAATATAACTTTTGATGGTATGTTTTTGTTAATATAATAAGTGTAAAGGATGTTTACGTTAATTGTGGCTAATTAATTGATTAGACTAGTTCTTTTTTATGAGCTTCCAATAAACCAGTTTACTAACCGAATGATATTCGCAGACAAGCCTTTAAGATTGGCTTTCTCGTAAGCGTTGTATGATAGTCTATTTTTTTCATTACGATTAAATCTGATTTTTAAAGTTTAAACAACCAAATTATCTGGTTTAATTTCATCATGAATAACATATTAGTGCTTCAAGAAATAGATTATAGATTGTTTCTGAAAAACTAGAGCAGTGCCGATTTAACCTCCCTGCTATTTGTAATTTACTGCGTGTTGTATTGTTTACCGTTCAGTTTGACGTCCTAATGCTTTATATTGAATAGCAAATAACAATTGACTGTTCGGTCACGTGTTCTGTAAAAATTAACGTACATCTTTAACTCTGACCGAGTTATCATGAGTTTTGTTTTTACGAAAATAAGTTCATTAGTCATTTTTAATGATTTTATGCCAACTCTCTTTATTTCCTCATCATTCCGTGATCATTCTCAATCTTTCGGTACTCCTTAAGACTTTATTGCAAATCATATAACAATTTTCGCCCTTTCATAGCCTTGCCAGTACAACACTATTAATCTGAGGCAACTTAATATACATAGAAGGGGGGGATTAATTATGTTACTTGGTGATTCGTTGGACTTTTTTGTTATATAAGTAGCTTTTACTATAAAGATATCCCCATTTTGGAGGCTTAATGAATCGAACCATGGTGGTAGGCGATGTACACTAAAGTCTCACTAATGTTGAACAAGGACTTGTACAACGACATACACAGATCTGTGAAAGGAATAAAGGAGTGGAAGAGGAAGATAGGGGGTAAAAGGGGTGTTATTCCGTGGGGGTTGATTCTCATTACTAATAGACTATTACACCTGTTGTGTTACAATGTTCCTATTTTAGTAATGGTGTTTTCTTTTCAAGATATATTCCATTAAAAGGTTTGTTGATAGGATTTACCACATTGTAAGTATGGTTTTGAGCCAATAAGGAACAACTTTTCCCATACTTTCGAAAACCAAAGTGTAATAGTCTAATATGACATAATCACATACATATATAACTCCCAATATTATTTCAGTAGATGTCTTCCTTCAAGATATTATTCTGAAACCGGAATTAAACTTTACTAAAAAAACGTCTATATTATTTTTAAGAAAATATGAATTATGAAGTGACAAAATCCATATTTTTTTTGTACTAAAAGCCAAAATAAAAGCCGAATTATTATTGGATGTTTAGACATGAGGAAATCAATTTGTTTTATAAAATCTCAACTTCAACCAAAAATATTCTTCCTATCTTCTCTTCTATGGAATGAAGAATATATGACACGACTATTCCGAAGTTATCAAAAGAGAAGGTCATATCTCCTTATCATTTTTTTAAAATATTTTTTGGCATATATGCCAATTTTTGCCTTTAAATAGGGTACTTGTGTTTTGCAGTGCTCATATATACTCAACTCCTATAATTTTCTCATCCTTGTTTCAAAATTCAAACATCTTTCTTTAATTCCTTGTCTACGAAAATTGCTATCTGATGGCTTCAAAAAGAATTATAAAGGAATTAAGGGACTTGCAGAGAGACCCACCAACTTCTTGCAGTGCAGGTTAGCTAACATATAAAAATTAATAGTATTATAGAAAAAGGTTTTAATCACAAGGAATTGTGAAAGTAAAGTAGAATAGACTATAGATCTAAGTTGAGATGGAATAAAAATTACTTGGTTAATACTTTTACTTCCTTTTTGTGTAGCCATGACAGTTTGTGTTTCTATTTTCGATAAATTGATGATATTGAATTATGTATAATGAGAAAATATATTTGGCTGGAATTTATATTAATTTAACAAGAACTAGCACTTTTATAGAACTTAGAAAGTACATATTGAGTGGAGTTTGTGAACAAATATGACTATTGTACATTTATGCAACAAAAAAGTTACTAAAACAAACAGTATTCTCCTAGTTTCATACAAGCATTATTAGGTCCTAGATCCGAGATTCTACTGTCATATTGTTTGTCATCATATTGGAAAATATAGTTTTATATATTCATAATAAACTCTCAATATACAGACATGTATTGTGTACATCAGTTGCAACCTCATTTGGAACTGATTATGCTGGACAGATTCTGTAATATTCGGTCAAATATATTCTAGAAGAATCAAAACGTGTAACAAGTTTAGATGATTTGAAAACATATCTGAATGATAGAAAAAATATATTGAATATTTTTTTCTTATTGGAATAGAAGACTTAAAAGGAAAATCATTATCAAGTAAGGAAACATCAAAGAATGAAAGATTTTTTGGAGATATTTTGAACACAGTTAAATTAAAGATCTGTATAATTTCGAATTAAAAAAGATCTGATTGGTTAGAAGACAAAAATTAATTAACTATAATATATATATTTGAAGATCTCCAACTCGGGTAAGTAAAGAATATAAAGGAAATATTTTACTTAATCATCAAGTTAGATCTTTTGTAAATGCTATATATAAAGCCTTTAATATTTCGTGTGTTGAATACAAGCTAGATATATTGATATTATATATCAACAACACATGTTGTACATGCGAGGGAAATAAACTTAAAAAGATCGTGGCGAAATGTCATTAGAGATTGATAGTTGTGATTTAGAGATGGTAAGATAGGCATATACGTGATAGAGTCGTGTTATTGTAAGTCTCGAATATTATCATTATTACTTTCAATATCAATAAATACTGAGTGAAGGCTCCGGAGATGTAGACAAGTTGATCATGTCGAACTCCGTTTAAAAACGTCTCGTGTTCAATGTTTTTTATTTACTTCATTATATTCAGTTGCAACTGTATTTACAACTGTAGTTGCAACTGAAAACGCGTAACTGCACTCAGAATTCGGGCATATGTTTTTTCAAACATGATCCAGTTCCAAAAACTACAAGATTTGAACCTGCAAATTAGGATCATATCTGTATAAGTTGATTTTTGCTGTCTTTTTGCTACAACATTAATTATGTTCAAATTTTTGCAAGATTCATGTATAACATTATGTAGCACATGTGCATGTATGTATAGGTCCTGTGGGAGAGGATATGTTCCACTGGCAAGCAACTATCATAGGTCCCAATGACAGCCCATATTCTGGTGGTGTATTTGTTGTCACCATTCACTTCCCCACTGATTATCCTTTCAAACCTCCCAAGGTACATGACATAATTTTCCCACTTTTTTCCTTCCTCTTCTTCTTTTGCTTATTTTTTGGTCTTTTTCTCAACACTAATCCTCCTAAAAAAATGATCTTATTGCTTAATGCTAATACAAAATACCGCTCAAACATGTGTTATATGTATTAACTTTCGATTTCTTTTTATAATTGTTACTTAAGTGACAAATTTTGTCGTTCACTTGTACTTAATTGGCTCGCTGTTTAAAAACCTTCCAACTTGTGATTATTTATCGTCTACCCGAAGAATTAACACCGTTATTTGACATAACGTGCATAAAAGCAAACTTAAAGATATCTCTTCTTAACAAGTAACATTGGATATACATACTTTGATGATGGAAAATAAATATGAAGGCTAAATATGACAGTTGAGATGCAGTTACAGACACTAATCCGAAAGATGATTTCTAGCTTGTACTTTGTACGAAAGAAATCATGATATTAAAACACGATTTCCTTAACGGGTTGTTCATATTTTAATTTCATTATCAAAATTATAATTGGGATGCAGGTAGCGTTTAGGACTAAAGTGTTCCACCCAAACATAAACAGCAACGGGAATATATGTTTGGACATACTCAAGGAACAATGGAGCCCTGCTCTTACAATATCCAAGGTGATCTATCTCTTAAAATTTTGTTTTACAAATAATACATGTTTGTAATGTGATTGTGTATTTATTTATCACTGTTGAATTATTGCAGGTTTTATTGTCGATATGCTCATTGCTTACAGACCCAAATCCAGATGATCCCCTTGTACCTGAGATTGCTCACATGTGCAAAAATGATAAAATCAAATACGACTCCACTGCTAGGGGCTGGACTCACAAATATGCTATGGGATAATTACATAAGTAATCAACATTTGTTATTTCTCTGGTTGTAAGGTTAAAAAGCAAATTTTCAAAAGGAACATCGTCTTGTAATTTGAGCACTTGATTGTAATAAAGTCTATCTTCCCATAATATTGAAATACTTTTTTTTACTTTTAGTTGTATAAGCTTGTTTGGCAAATCTCTTGACATGTTTTCGTTGTAAATAAAAAAAGATCTCATCTAAATCTTGCTCAGCAGATGTCTAGACTCGGCCTTGCCGATATTACACTCTGAACTGTGAAGCATGCCTATTTTAAGCAAATTGATTTTCTTACAGACTCAAAACAGATATTGTATGTTAACCGATCTATGTTTCAAAAATAGAATCATGATTGTTTTTATGCATCTTGCTAAGCAGCTGATTTATTTTTAAACTAAATCAAGTAAACTACGCAAGCTAGAATGACCCAATCTCAATATGAGAAAATAGCTTCTTTAATCAAAAGTTACGACCAACCAGTGTTTTACTATGCGAAGGCGTCAATATTTTTACTAAGTTCTCTGCCAATTTTTATTTTTTACTTTTGAGCTTTGATTGAGCTTCTAAGTGAGCTGAATCAAACAAGCATTTAATGTCCTAATAACACAGAAAAGAATACAACCAGTCTCCATTTTATTGTTCACAGCTATAGTAACTATTTATGCATATTTTTTTCTTGATTCATAACAGTGCCTAGCATAATGCATACAAAGACTGTATTGTTCATAATATAATTGGCAATTGATTATTCACCCATTACCATTGATTATTCGCCCATTACCATTGAGAAGTGGTAGGTCTTTTTTCAAGAAGGAAACAGCAGTCAAGAATTAGCAATTCAGTCTGAATTTGTGCTCTACTTGGCAAATCTTGTGACATATGCTTCGTACCTTCACGAAATAATTTAAGCAAGTCTTTGATGTGGTTCAAATTGATTAAAACCAGAAAGTTAGTCCTTCTTAGCTTTAGACCATCCTTTAAAATTGGTCAATTATACTTACAATCCCTTTTGGGGAATCTTTTGAAAAGAAAGTAAACATGATTACTAGTAATATAGTTCTAAACATAAAAGTTGAGAATCAAACCCCACAGAATAGCAGCCCATTTTTACTCCTATCTTGGACTTACACTACTGTATTTCTTTGACAAACTTTTGTATATATCAAGTTGAACAAGTCCACATTCTTGCTAAAGGAGTTGAGTAGTAAACATGTGATTAATAGAGTTCAAATCAGCTAATTAAGTTGTTATTAACCAAATATATATGATGCCACGCATCATGCAACTACGTACCGACCCACATCATAATTTTCCAGATAATAAGTTAAAACAACTCAGACTGTTTCTATGGGACAGTTTAGTTGCAACAAGAAATTAAGTTGCCTAATTACTCTGAGGCTAAAAAAAAGCTTAAACTAAAAGAGATCCCTCTCTGAGAATAAAATTAGAACACTGATCAGCTTTTTAGTTGACCAATAGACTTTCTGTAGCTTATAAACCAAAAGGAAGTAATGGAAGTGTAAAAGCTGCAATACAAAGCTATAAACATTGGCCCAATTTTCTCTAGTTTTATCAATAAAACAATGGTTCAAAAACCAAATTAATTCACAATGTTCTTCAAAAGAGAAATATTTATCCACTTTTCTGAGAAAACCAAAATCATTCTTCCAATAAGTCAAATATGTCATGTATAGCTAATCAGATAAAACTTTATTCATACAGACGTAATTTCCAAACCTTAACTGATCCCGTAAATTTGATAGCATGAACATGGTTAATTATACAGGGGAATTATATTCGCTAATGTTTATTGAGTTGCTAAATTCATTGATGGATAACAGTATACTTTTTGAGAAACGACATTAAATTTTAACATGAACATGCATGGTTATAAACATGGAGGATTCTCAATGTGTCAGCATTATTGCTAGACCGATTATGTGGTGCCACCATATTTGGAATTTAATTCTTATTTGACAACTCCTCTCCATTCCTTTTTCTTTTTATTTTTCTAAAGTACTGGTTTGGTTTTCATTTTTAGTAAATACAAAGAAAAGTGCCAATTATAGATGTCATTTGTTAAATGATTACACATCTGAATTAACTACCACCCAAAATATCAAATGATAGTATCAAATGAAAAGGGGACCAGAATCTAATAGTCACGTTCAATTTATTTCACTGTAACATGTACATGAAGTTGACGTTTAATTGCTGTTGCACATGTAATTAATAACACGTATATGTATGAAAAACTCAAAAAACACATGGTTGGCTGAATGACATATTTCTTGTGATCTCTACACTGAATACATAATTACTATACTGTATATGTTGTGTTACGGGTGGCTTCAATTGGGCAATGTTCGTGCAATTAGATATGTTCGATTTTTCTAGAATCTACCTACTTTGATATTCAAGAATGTTATTTTCGAAAAAAAATTGATTTTGGTTTTTCTTTGTTTTCTGTTATATAAATTATTCCATTAACTTACCATACAGTTCGGGTGAAAGGTCTAAAATAGTAGAGAACTAGAGATAACTGGCGAGGGGATGTTGGCACCCCCTCGTCCGGACCGGTATCAACTCCACAGCAGACGATCCGGGCCTGTCAACCATGGGTAACGCATCACCCCGGATCTTGAGGGGCCGGACCGTGCCCAGGCCGGCCCAGAGAAGCTTGTCGAGCACTCTTCCCCAATTAATGTTGCTGCTCCCTTGGAGGACCCTTTATGTGTTTCATCGACGTGGCCCAATCACAGGCCAGCCTCTGTGGGCCCCGGGAAAAGACAGTACCATTGTCAGAGTCATAAATGACCTGAGGCCGTTGGATCAACATTAGACAGTGCAATGATCCAAGGGCTAATACACCTCTGATCAGACTATAAATACCCCCACTAATACCAATTAGGGGGGGGGGGACACGAAAAATACAGAGAGGAGAGATAAAGCTTAAACAACCCGGACCACCAGAAAATCAACCGTGACACCTGACGACACGACTTGTAACCGGACCGATCCCTCACCCTTAACTATATTCCTACCTTCAGTCTATATCGATACTGACTTGATCGTTGGAGAGGGAAAACCTGGTACCAACCCCGGGCCCCTGTTCGTTTCTTGTGCAGGATAGAAGAACACCTCGCCATTTGAAGAGACGTCAATCACCTCGGACACCTTGGAAGATCGGAGCCGACGCGAATCGATTAAGTCGAGCTTGGGAAGAAAATCAGGCTCGCCAATTGGCGCCGTCTGTGGGAAGTCAGCGCGCTAGCTCCGACAAATCCGTTTTCAAGGAACCATGACAGATAATGATCAGTACGAGAGCCCGCCCCCACGGCATGCCCCGACATTCGGAATGCCGAGGACCCTCTCTTTTGGCACGCCGGGAACTGCGCCTGAGGGGCAGCCTGCTCCACTCAATGCGGTCCAGGGGACGCCCCGATCGCGTGACGAGCTAACTCGCATGATATTAGAGATCCATGAGAAGGAACTCATTGCCTTGGCGGCTCAAAAGGCGTTGATAGCCTCAATGATGGCATCTGAGCCCGGACCCGTTTCTCGTGGCGAAGCGCAGCCAGAGCCCGTTCGCATCCCCACCAAGAGCATGATGTCGCGGTTGGGACCCTCGAGATGACCCCCCCTAGAGGTTCCTGAGGAGCCGGCTAGGGGAGAGGAGTCAGGGTGTTCCCACGAGGGGAGTTCGCGTCGTACAAACGACCGAAGCGTACACTCACGAATCAGTCGGCCAGGTGATAATCACGATTCACAGCCAGCTTCGAGTCATGCGCGGACTGAAAGGCCTCCCCGGAGGAGAAGGAGGGGTCGTCGCGCTGGCCGAGATGAGGTCGCGGACGAGGCAGCGCTAAAAATCGTTGCCTCCACCTGCAGTACCCCGTTCTCAGATGAGATAGAGTACAATGCGCCCCCCGGAAATTTTACTGCCCCCGTTCTCCAAGTTTTCAACGCAGATTCTGACCCGGAAGCCCACCTCCGGCACTATCGATACCAGATGAACCACTGGTCTCACCTCGATCGCCTTATGTGTAAATGCTTCCCCGCCAGCCTGGGGAGGCTCGCTAGTAAATGCTTCCAGTCTCTGCCTGCCAACTCCATCCACTGCTGGGATGATCTGGCCTATGATTTTGCACACCGGTTCATCAACTTGAAGGAAAGGGTTGCCCAACCGGAGCAGCTGTACCAAGTGAGGGCCCAACCCAAAGAGACCCTCGAGAGTTACGATAATCGGTTCTGGCAGAAGCACGCTGAGTGTGCCGAATGCCCCGATTCTACTGCTATAGCTGCTTTCAGGCAGAACATGATCGTGGGAAGCAGGATCCGCAACGAAATGATAGCAACCCCTCCTGGTTCAGTTTCCCAGCTCCGGTCACTGATAAAACAGCATGTCGATATCGAGAAAGACATGAGATCTGCTGGAGCAACGCGTTCAGTCGCCAGCATCGATCAGCCTCGGGGAGGAGCCGTCTCAAGGAGCACTCGGCGAGACCGCCCCATAGCGGAAAGGTTGGAGAGACCTCGGACGAAGGGGAGCCCGCAACCGGCCGCTAAGAGTAGAAGAGAGGATACCCGTCGGGCTGGCCCTTCAAACCCAGGAAATGCCTACTCCACCATATTTCGCCTTCCACTGACCGACCTGCTCTTTGAGATCGAGAACGAGCCATTCTTTTCCTGCCCCCCCCCCCGCTCAGGAACGAGCCGGCCCGGGGGCCCAATGACAAATTTTGTGACTATCACAGAGGCCGCGACCACTATACCAATAAGTGTCATGGTCTAAAGGTAAGGCTAGAAGGATGGGTCCGAGACGGCTTGATGGATAAATACGTCAAGACACGAAGGGACCCCGATCGAGACCGAGAAGAAGAAGACGAGAGGCAACCAAACCTCCCCCCACCGGTGATGACTTGCCTGGTTATCCATTCCGGGCCGAAGAAGCCGAAGCCAAATGGGGCGGAGAGAACCGAGGCCCGTGAGGCCACAATGAAAAAGCACGTCTGCCTCGCCGAAAGCTCGAAACCCCGAAAGAGGTGCAAACAAGGTACCAAGCCAGATCTAAGCTTCACCGACTTCGACCTAGTGGGGGTAGACCTGCCCCACTACGACGCCCTTGTCATCACGGCCCAAGTGGGCCATTGTTCAGTACGACTAATCCTCGTCGATCAGGGAGCGTCGGTGAATATTCTCTTTGGAGACCTCTTCGAAAAGATGGGGCTGACGGAAGGGCAGTTAGATACCAACGCCCCTCCTCTGTACGGATTCAACTCTGAGGCTGTTCAGCCCAGAGGGAACATAACCTTGCCTGTTAAAACGGGAACCAAGGTTATGAGCGTGGAGTTCACAGTGGTGGACGTCCCATCCGTTTACAACGTCATACTAGGGCGCGCGTGGCTTCATGAGATAGAAGGCGTCTCCTCCACTCTACATCAAAAGGTCAAGTACCCCACTGCGAATGGAGTCGAGACCATATCGGGAAACCAGAAGGTCTCGAGAAGCTGCGCCATGGCCGTGTACTCCAAGCTGCTGCGGGAACTGAACAAGAAGATGGGTCCGGAAGCTGAGGAAAAGGTAGAAGGAGGTTTGCTGAAGGTCCATATTCCGGGGTACGATGAGGACCACTTTTTCATGGTGGGCACGAGGCTGAGCGAGCCCGAAATTTCAGATCTCGTTAAGCTACTTCGCGTGGTCTCCATGTGAAATGTCGACAACTTCGCGTGGTCTCCATGTGAAATGTCGGGAATCAGCCCCGACCTCGCCTGTCATAAATTGAACGTCAACCCGGATGCGAAGCCTGTGATGCAAAAGAGGCGCCGCGTTAGTCCGGAGCATGCCGATGCCATAAACGAGGAAGTACAACAGCTTCTGCTAGCTGGAGCCATCAGGGAAATCTTCTACCCTAGATGGCTCGCTAACCCCGTGGTGGTCCCTAAAAAGAACGGAAGGCTGTGTGTGTGCATCGATTACACGAGCCTTAACCGGGCCTGTCCAAAGGATCCCTTCCCTTTGCCTAAAATTGATCAGATAGTGGACTCCACCGCTGGAGCCGCCAGAATGAGCTTCCTGGACGCCTGCTCCGGCTATCACCAAATACCCATGTCGGAGGCTGACCAAGAAAAAACCGCCTTCATAACCCCAAGGGGGAATTACTGTTACAAGGTGATGCCATTTGGGCTTAAGAACGCCGGGGCGACGTATCAGAGAATGGTCACCAAGATATTCGCTAAGAGCATAGGCCGGAGCATGGAGGTCTATATCGACGACATGGTCGTAAAAAGCACCAAGGAGGACGACCACTTGTCCGACCTAAGAGAGGTGTTCGAAACAATACGAAAGCATGACCTGAAGCTGAACGCCTCTAAGTGCGCCTTCGGAGTTGGTGCCGGGAAGTTCTTAGGGTTCATGGTAACCCATCGCGGTATACAGGCGAACCCGGTCCAAATCTCTGCCTTGAAGAACTTAAGAACCCCTGAAAAGAGGAAGGACGTACAAAAGTTATCCGGAATGGCCGCTGCCCTCAACCGGTTTATAGCCGGTTCGGAGATCGATGCAAGCCATTCTTTTCGGCTCTGAAGGCTAAGAAGAAATTCGAATGGAATGACGAATGCCGGACTGCGTTCGCGGAGCTGGCGAACTACCTCGGAAGCGCGCCTCTTCTGGCCAAGCCGGACACCGGCGACGTCCTTGCCCTGTACCTCGCCGTGTCCGAGATAGCCGTTAGCGCCGTCCTCATCAAAGAGGTCGGCAGGGAGAAAAGGCCAATCTATTACGTGAGCAAAACCCTCCTCGACGCCGAGGCTAGGTATATACCCCTTGAAAAGCTCGTCCTGGCACTCGTTATGGCATCGCGAAAATTGGCCCACTACTTCTCGGCGCACAGTATCGTGGTGTATACGGATCAGCCCATTCGGGAAATACTCCAGAAGGGTGACCTGTCTCGGCGTATGACGAAGTGGGCATGCCACCTGAATGCGTACGACATCCGGTACGAACCGCAAACGTCCGTCAAGGGGCAGGCCCTGGCCGACTTTGTGGCAGAATTCACCGGAACGACTACGTCCCTTGGCATCGAGGAACGTGCCCAAGGAACGTAGACCCTGCACGCCGACGGAGCTGCCAATAGAAAGGGGTCGGGCCTCGGGGTTGTACTCTAATCCCCCCAGGGTGATGTAATCGAGAAGTCAATCCAGCTTGGCTTCCGAGCCACCAATAACGAGGCGGAGTACGAAGCCATGATCGCAGGCCTGAAAATGGCCCGAATCCTCGGCATTAAGAAGATACTAGTGCATACTGATTCCCAGTTAGTCAGTAGCCAGATCAGCGGCGAGTTTCAGACGAAGGACGAAAGGATGGCAAGCTATGTGGCCATCGCCTCCAGAATACTCCAAAGCTTCGAGTATCGGGAAATCATCAACATAAACAGAAATAAGAACACCCACGCCGATGCACTAGCAACCCTAGCCTCGGCCATGAGTGATAAAAAGGAGCGAGTTATCACCGTAGAATACGTCCCTTCGCCTAGCATCGAAGCAAAGGCAAGAGTTAACGTAGTGACTGACCTCCCGTCAGAGCCGAGCTGGATGGACCCCATCATCGAATACCACCGCACCGGAGACCTCCCCGAAGATAAGAAAGATGCTGAAAAGATAAGAAGAAAGGCACTGGGGTTCTGGTTGGCTCCTTGCGATAAACTTTATAAAAGGTCGTTCTCCGGGCCTTACTTGCTCTGCGTCCATCCCGATATGGTAGTAAGGGTCATGGAGGAGATTCACGAAGGAACGTGTGGGGGCCACACCGGGGGCAGGTCGCTAGCCAACCGTGCCTTAACTCACGGGTATTGGTGGCCCCTCATGCAAAAAGATTCTAAAACATTCGTGCTCAAATGTGAGAAGTGCCAGAAATACGCCCCCATACCTAGAGCCCCGGCCCAAAAAATGAGCAGCGTGACTTCACCTTGGCCCTTTGCCCAATGGGGCATGGACATCGTCGGACCATTCCCTCGGGCCCCGGGAGGCAAAAAGTTCCTCCTCATGGTCACCGACTACTTCTCAAAGTGGGTCAAAGCCGTGGCATTAGCGAAGATAACCGAGGCCGAGGTGATCAGGTTCCTCTGGAGGGATGTAATCACGAGATTTGGAATCCCCTACTCGATAGTGGCGGATAATGGGGGCCAGTTCACCGGAGCCAAGTTAAAAGCGATGTATGCGAAGTACCGCATCCGAAGCTATTATTCCACCCCATCGTATCCCCAAAGCAACGGCCAAGCTGAAGTGTCGAATAAGACCGTCCTCGACGGAATAAAAAAGAGGCTAGATGAGTCCAAAGGACGATGGGCTGATGAACTGCAGCACGTCCTCTGGGCCTACCGAACGACGAGAAGACGGGGCACTCAGCAAACGCCCCTATAGCCTTACCTACGGGATGGAAGCTGTCATCCCATTAGAAATCGGACTCCCCTCTCTCAGAACCGATATGGTGGAGAACGGCCTGAACGAAAAGATGATGGGCCTCGAACTCGAATATGCTGAAGAACGAAGGGAGGTCGCGGCCATCCATAACGCTGAATACAAGAACGAGCTGGGACGTTCCTATAACAAAAGAGTAAACGCCAGACACTTCCAAGACGAAGACCTCGTGCTACGAAAAGTAAACAACAACACAAGTGTACAGTCCGACGGCAAGCTAGGCCCCAACTGGGAAGGCCCCTATCGAATCCTCGGTGCGGCAGGCAACGGGGCCTACCTGTTAGGTCGCCTCCCCGACGACGTCCCGATGGATCGACCTTGGAACGTCAATAACCTAAGGAAGTACTATCAATAGGGCTCGACCTTTGCGTTTTGATGTAAATAAGAATATGATGTAAATGTGCCCGAGGGCTTTATGAATAAAACTGTTGTTATTTCGAAATCACCCCGGCTTACATTTTCAATTTAATTTACAAGTGTTTCAGAACACGAGCCTATACGGCACCCCGGATTATATTTATTTGAATTTTTCAGTTCATTTAAATCTTACAAGTGTTTCAGAACACACGAGCCTATACGGCACCCCGGCTTACATTTTCAATTTAATTTACAAGTGTTTCAGAACACGAGCCTATACGGCACGCCGGATTATATTTATTTGAATTTTTCAGTTCATTTAAATCTTACAAGTGTTTCAGAACACACGAACCTATACGGCACCCCGGCTTACATTTTCAATTTAATTTACAAGTGTTTCAGAACACGAGCCTATACGGCACCCCAGATTATATTTATTTGAATTTTTCAGTTCATTCAGACTTCGCAAGTGTTTCAGAACACACGAGCCTATATGGCACCCCGACTTATACTTACTTTTTAAAGTATTAATTCGAAGTGCGAGCTATATAAAATGAGTGCCCCAATGCCGCAGCATACCGGCCCACTCATTGGGGGCACGTACATGCATCGGAAATAAAAAACAGAAGAATAAAAGACAATTCCAAAATTGTTTTTTCATTTCATTCAATAAGAAGCTATTACAAGCTAAGTACAAAAAACAAATTACACCAAAGAACAGAAAATAAAACTATCCTAGGTAGCCCCGTCGTCATCTTCCTCATCCTCTTCGTCGGAGAGAGCTCGAGGAGTGAGGGGAACCACCTCAGGAATGGGGGCTGAGGGGACCGGAACGATGATGTTTTCCACGTTCCATACCGGATGGTCCGGTCCCGCCCTCATAAAGGCAGCCGCCTCAGACCACCCTTCGACATAGAAGGAGTTGAACTCCTTCTGTGTCTTCTGGGTCCAGGCGGCATTCAGCTCGGCTTGAGCGGCCTGGACTGCAGCCTTTAGCTTGTCAGCTATTCCAGCTTCGGCCTCCTTTAGAGCCGCCTCCGCAGCTCGAGCTCGCTCCTCAGCATCGGCCCTAGCCTTCGCGGCTTCAACCCTCCGAGCCTCAACCGAGGCATTCAGGCTCTCGGCCTTCTCAGCCCTGTTCTGGGCCTCCTCTGCCCTTTTTTGGGCCTCCTCCATTGACTTGGCATTAGCCTCGGCCTTCGCGGTCCGATCCCTCAACACCTGGCCTTGGTGATATACATATTGATTCATCATCAGATAGGCCTGCGAGAAAAGGAACAAACACTTAGCAAAATATTTGGAAAGAACATGAAAGCATACGAATGAACAATATAAGAGGTTACTTGCCTGAGGGATCATGGCCATGGCCGACGCCATGGAGGTGGCGAGATCGCGACCTCGGTGGTCAGCCTTTACGCTTTGCTGCTGAAGCGCAGCCAAAGCCAGTAATCCGGCGGATGGGTGAGCTTCCATTATGCTCTTTACCCCCGTCGCCGCCTTCACCTCTTCGGGTGTTTGCACAGGAATCCTATGAATCGGGGAGGCAGAGTAGGAGCTCGAGCATTGAGAAAGGCCCGACGTCACCCTAGGCGTTTCCGCGACTGCGACTTCGGGCGGGCCGTTCCCCCCGACCTTGGCCTTCTTCTCACCACGAAGGGACTTCGTCCCCTCCACCTTCCTCTTCCCAAGCTGGGCCTTGCGGGCGGCCCGATCGAGCCTAGCCTTAGCTGCCACTTCATCCACAGCATCGGCGCCAGGTTGAGGCACGACGGCCAGCTCCTTCTCAGCCACCTCCATCTCCTTCTCCCCTGCCTCAACCTCCACCTCCACCACCTCCTTCTCTCCATCCTCCACCCCGGCAACCCCATCGACTGCCCCCTCCTCTTCTGCCCCCTCCTCTTCCTCACCATCGCCACCCGCATCGGCAGCATTTTCCTCCACCACATCCTCTTCATCAGAAAGGACCACCTGCAAAGACCAAATAAGAGAGAAGTTAGAAAAATTCGCAAAAATTTAGCTAAGTGTAAAACTGAAGTCATTAAAACAGAAAAGGGCAACTTACCCTGGTCCGCGAGGTGCCCAAGTCCGGGCCGGTGGGTTCGGCCTCAGCAGGGCTATCTTCCAAGGGAAGAGGGCTCACTACCTCAGGCTCCCTAGACCTCAGGGGAAGAACCTCTGGCAGAGGTTTCCCATGTTGGTCTATGTAAGCACGGGTACCGTCTGGCCCCACCCTGAAGTGGAGGACGGTACCATCCGACCGGGTCTCAGTGTGAACCCCGGCCGATGCAGGCGCGAATGAGGCACCAGCCAATGCAGGAGCGGAGGAGGCCACCGTCGCCGCCTTCGCCTTGCTGCCTGTCTTCAGCTTTGGCTTCGACGCCATTTTAGCCGCAGGCTCCACAGTGGCCTCGGTATCCTCAACGACCTTGGGAGGGAGGGTCGACTCCAGACCCTTCTCCTTCTCCCACCTTTCCCTGGAGTATCCCACGGGACAGAAGGTCCTGTGGGGCCATTTGAAGCTGTTCCCCTTGCATGAGGTGGGGGAGCCACAGATCAAAAGACGCTCCGCATCCCGGGCCCCTACGTCGGTCCCGTCTCGACCCCACCAATTTAGGGCCACCTCCAACGCCTCCACGTTGGGTTCACCAAGGCCCCTGAGCTTAGAGGCCACAGTGAATTTGTTTTCCTTGTTGCTCAGCACCCTCCCCGGCCTGGGCGGAAGGATCAGGTCGTCACGGTTGAGCCAACGGCCCTCCACCACGACCACGTCTTGTGTGTAACCCCGATTCGAATCGGAGTTACCCGTGATCAGCTGATTGTGGGACCGGCACCTCAGGTAGGGCTGCCGGCTCTTGGATTGAGAGGTTGGCTCGGTCTGCAAAAATTCGTAGCAGGCCAAGAGCTCTTTAAGCCCCAGTGGCTCCGGGATGTCCGGGCCCAATGCGACACTTAGTGCCTCTATTCCGGCGCAGATGCGATGCGCTTGCAGAGGCCATTGGCACGGAAGAGTCTGTGTCCAGGCGCAGAGCTCCGCCAATAGCTCCGGAATGGGGAGGTGGGTGCCCCCGTATAGAATAGTAGAGAGGGAGAGGGTTACCATACTCTTGGGATCGGCAACGATCCCGTTCACCTCGTCAGCGGTCGCACAGGTCCGAAGTCGGAACTCCTCCCCTATGCCGCATAGTTGACGAAACTCGTCCAGGTCAGCCCCGTGCTGCCTGACCATGATGTTGTTGTCATTTACCGCCACGGATATGGCCGGATCAATGACCATCGCCCGGAATGGCAAGGCGTTTGCCATTACCTCAAGGCGCCGTGGTTTTGGGGCAACCATCGGGCCTTTTCCGGCTCCGTGTTTGATGACCATGACGGCTGGTTGTTTGATGAAATTTGATAAGTATGAAGGAAGAGAGAGAATGGTCTGATGTGTGAAAATTTTAGAAAGAGAGTGGGAAAGTGAAAATGAGATTTCACTGAGGGTATTTATAGACCCCAACCAGAAGATGAAAAGACATTTACCAGAAGGTGAAAAGACAGCAACGGTTCATTACACGAACTCCCACAAATTACCGCCGCCACTCAATCGACACATTCCACGTGTACAACAGACATAGGTCATCTGCCAAGTGTCATCCATCAGCCGTTTTAGCATTGATGGCATTGATGGAATCGAAGAGACAGAGGCGGCGCCTCATAAATGCATGATGGGCGTGCTCCACGTGTCAAAAATTCCAGAATACAAGGACACGTGTCGGACTACGCCGAGACTTCTCCACACCGTCAAGCATAGGAACACGATGACCGGAGCCCCCGTAACGACTAAGAATCCCTGGAGACCCGTCCTTAACGACGACTCCGGACAGGGAGCTGTTGGCGAGGGGATGTTGGCACCCCCTCGTCCGGACCGGTATCAACTCCACAGCAGGCGATCCGGGCCTGTCAACCATGGGTAACGCATCACCCCGGATCTTGAGGGACCGGACCGTGCCCAGGCCGGCCCAGAGAAGCTTGTCGAGCACTCTTCCCCAATTAATGCTGCTGCTCCCTTGGGAGACCCTTTATGTGTTTCATCGACGTGGCCCAATCACATGCCAGCCTATGTGGGCCCCGGGAAAGGACAGTACCATTGTCAGAGTCATAAATGACCTGAGGCCGTTGGATCGACATTAGACAGTGCAATGATCGAAGGGCTAATACACCTCTGATCAGACTATAAATACCCCCACTAATACCAATTAGGGGGGGGACACGAAAAATACAGAGAGGAGAGATAAAGCTTAAACAACCCGGACCACCAGAAAATCAACCGTGACACCTGACGACACGACTTGTAACCGGACCGATCCCTCACCCTTAACTATATTCCTACCTTCAGTCTATATCGATACTGACTTGATCGTTGGAGAGGGAAAACCTGGTACCAACCCCGGGCCCCTGTTCGTTTCTTGTGCAGGATAGAAGAACACCTCGCCATTTGAAGAGACGTCAATCACCTCGGACACCTTGGAAGATCGGAGCCGACGCGAATCGATTAAGTCGAGCTTGGGAAGAAAATCAGGCTCGCCGATAACTTTCTAACAGATTTTTTCGGGAGGCCGCGATCCAGGAAAAGTTGTAGCTTGCCTTGGAAACTTTGAATCTTTCTGGTTTGCTCTTGTTTACTATAGCAAAACTAATATGTATAACCTTATATATGTAACTATGATGAGAGCTGTGATTGATGGCACTGTTTCACCTTTCTTTGGAACTCTGGTCTGGTTCTTTTCAAGTTCTAAATTATAACCATCCTTCGGGTTTTCAAGTAAAAACGCATTCCCCAGCATAATTTTTTGCACTACGGGTGTTTTTTTAAAGGACAATCATTGATTAATAGATAAAGCGTACTTAATATAAAAAACCTGAATTCTTAACTCTTACTTAAGATTTGATACATATAATTTAGCATATTAAAATTAAAAACAAAGAATAAAAAAGTGTACCATCATGTAGTATATGTATTAATCTTTAAAATTAATTTATTTTACAAAGACTTCATCCGTCCCTAAATATATTTTTCGCCATGTTCCGTGTTTCTGTTTCGTACAAATGGCTCAATATAGGGTAGGGGGCCTTCAGTTGTATAAAAGTATACATGTAGGCCAGCAGGCTGCAGTGCAAAATGACCCAAATCATTCAATATGGATGGCCTAGATTAATCTTAAGTTTTATGTTAAAAAGTTAAATTTTATTAATTTTTTTAACAAACATTTTAAAAACAAAATAAAAAGTTGATTTAAGAAAAAAAATCGATTTTTTTTACAAATCCATATAAAAAAAAGTCAAGACATAATCTTACAAATATAACCAAATTAATGTGCACCGTTGAAGTATATATACAATAGTACTCCTATTCTTACCATATCATTTTCTCACTCTGTTAATTAATGTTACTCAACCAAAAATAAATAAATAAGATCGACAGTCTGTCTCACACTAAAAATGGTTAATTAAAAGTTCACTGCAAATGCTGAAATACCATTTTTATCTTGGTCATAAATTGTTGGTCATGCAAAAATAATTGAGGGGGATCGAGACTCTCTAGTAATTCTTTTACTACTAATTAAGAAATACTTCATAGTTCATACATTATTGCATATCTATTTCCCCTTTTCAATTATATATTTTGAGACTCTATTTAGTTGGAGATATGTCCTCTTGCTCATTTATGTTTGGTTTAACAATTTGATGCAGGTTTGTTACATAACCTTTTTATTCATATAGTGTATGGAGTATTTTTTTAATATAAATGTAGCTAACTATTGAGTGTTTTTGTCATGTAAATGTAACATGCTTAAAAATGTGCAACAGAAAAGCATTCTTATGAGTTATTCAATTCTTCCACCCTTTCAATTTACTCCCTATTTTTATTTTATTTGGAAATCTTAAAAACCAACACATATTAAGAAATTATAAAACTAGATTCAAATTTAATTAAAACATTACATAAAATATCATGTTAGGTTAACGAGTCCAAATATTTTAGCCCCTATTCTCTAACCTCTTCCGTGCTTCCTTGTTTATTTTCATTCAAATTTTAAATTTTCACAAATTATACCGTAACTTTATAAACTTTTATATTATATTATATTCAAATTTTAAAACATTTGAACATAATATTGTTTTAGACAATTTTTTTAATAATTAAATATACATTTATTTTAAAATAAATTCTGTGTGGACAAGATTTGTAACGTATGGAATTTTTTTTAAAAAAACGTTATTACCATGCAAATTGTTTCTATCCAACTTTCTCGCGGCAAATTTCTCTCTCTCTCTCTGCCGACGGTTTTCTCTCCCTACCTTTTCCACTGCCAAAACACCTTTTTTCCTTTTTCTAAACTCTTTTATTTTATATATTTGATTAGTCAATCATAAAAAATCAAAACCTTTGGCGTCACCAATTATTTTATATGATTTGTTTGGTGAAGGGTGGGTACAATGATGATACTAGGCGGCAATTTTTATTTAAAAACACAAACAAATATTTTATGTTTTGAAGTAACAAATGGGGTCAATTGTTAGGTAATTTTGTCATATTTGTCATGTTGTATTTAATTTGTTCCGAAATATTAGATTTTGTAATACAATAATGGTCCATTTTTATATCTATTTTTATGGGTGGTTCGTGTGCTTTGTGGGTCACTTTTATTTTATTACCAATGTGTTAAATTAAGTTGCAACTCTTGCCTTGTTATATTACCTTATTATAATCTTCTCTTGGGTATTGTTTTTTTTCTTCTTGTATATTGCCAATTGATTTTCCTTGTGTTTACTTTATATTGGGTAATCTTTTTATTTGTTGTCTCCTTTTATTGGCGTTATAATGTAATACATATGGAAACAAAATTATCTTAGAGATGGTTGGTTTAAATTATGGGTGTTTTTAGTTAGTTTCTGGATAGGCGATAACGTCTTAAATTTTGCGAAATCTCCCTTTTATCATTCATGATTGTTGTTTCTCACAGTTCATTGTTGGTTTAAATTATGGGTAGTTTTAGTCAGTTTCTGGATAGGCGATAACCTCTTAAATTATTCATGATTGCTGTTTTGTTGTTTCTCATAGTTCATTGTGGTGGTGAGATTTTATCTCCAATTTCTTGTATTTTTCTGCTAAATAGTTTATGAGATTATTCTGTATTTGAACTTCGGTATCAATTCTTTCTTCATATGTTGGTAAAAAATGATCATGTATTATGTAGTATACTGAATGGATGAGTTTTGTTGTAGTGATAATTTGAGCTGCAGAATTGGATATAGAGAAGTAAATTGCAGATATTTTTCGCAAATATGGAACTGAGCTTTTGTTTTTTACGATTGTATTATATTTGTGCTTAGTAATCTGTTTTCTGTTTTAGTTTTTTATTTATTAATGTTTTTCCATACTTGTCTGGGCAATGATGAGTAAGTAAATTGAGTTCCTTTTTGGTGCAGATATTCATCAAGGGTATGCTATTAGCAATTTTTCTGCAATAAATGGTCTGCAAAAGAATATGGCGTTGATTATTTGAAAAGTATTTATAAAAAAACCAAATGACGATTGAGGCGAAGAATGTAGTGGTGGCTATAAGAATTGATAGTTATGGAAAAGAGTTGCTAAATTGGGCTATTGTGAAAGTTGCAGATCCAGGAGATCATGTTATTGCTCTTCATGTATGTAGAGATTATGGTAATTTTATACCCCTAACCAATTTACTTACGAAGATTATGTCATGATGTTTTTGGGTAGGAATTATTTAGTTTTTGTATGCCTTCACAAGTTTAGTTGTTTGGTGTCTTTTAGTTTTCTCGATTTTCGGTTTTCGATATGTTTTCAGTTTTTCTTCTATATAGAACTTTTAAAAAGTACGAAAATAGAATACATGTTGGTTTCTTTATACTTTCATGTTAAAGGTTAGCTTGTCTGCAGCTTTGAAGTAAAGAAGCTGGCTTTTAACTGCAAAACCAAATGCAGTTCAGGTTATAAGTTGGAAGAAAAAGAAGCAGAGTTTAGAAGCTGAAACCAAACAAAGACAAAAGAATATTTTGGAAATTTATATACCAATTGCCTTGCCAGCAGTGTCTGAGAATTGAGAACCAGAAACAGTTTTACTTTGAGTTGTTTGCTGGAAAATGTAATTGGATTTGTAATTTGATAATTTTTCGAAATCTAGGTTTACTGTGAAAATAAGGTGGAATTTATCTCTGGGGCCAATTCTTCAAAAGGAATTTGGTTTTACTACTGATAAGGAGAATATACATATTTTGAATGAAACTGCAAAATATGATTCCGTTTTGGTTGTTTCCTTCCTTTGTTTTTAGGTTCTGTTTCGAGAATTAAACCCTTGTTGGATGGCTATTTAGAAGTTTATGAAGAACTATGCAATGCTAAAAAGGTTTGTGTAATTGTCTCTCATATAATAGCACGATAAAGCTGGGTTTGTAACTTTTTTGTTGTGTATTAAAAAATAGCTATATATTTTGAAAAAAAACACGTATATACAAAAGGTTATTGAATTCAGGATATTGTTCGAAGAGAAGATTCTCAAAATCAGCGAAAAATTAAAACAAATTCTGGAAGTAAGAATGAAAAAACCCCAAAATTTCCCTCCCATGAAAGTAGTGTTTCGTATCTAGAAGTAATTTTTTTTTACTTTTGACAATTGTTCGATTTGAAGGTAGATCTTACGGGACAAGTCCTGACAGGAAGTTCGATACGAAAAGTTCTAGTGAGAGAGGCTACGAATCGTAACGCGGTGTCTGTAACTGTGGGGATAAGCAAAGAAAAAAGAACACTTGGGTAAGGGTGATATAAACAAATATGAAATATTTACATATAATAATAGAAAGATCCCTTCAATTTCAGTTGATAATTTGATTTTACAATTTAACTATAATTATTTTAACAGGCATTGGTCTTCTGTTGCCAAATATTGTGCAAAGCACTTGCCTCCAAACACTGATGTTTTTGCAGTTCACAATGGGAAAGTGGTCTTCAAGAGGTCTCTGATGGATCAAATACCAGGTTCATCTTTGATTCCTTTTCTTGCATTTTGTACAGTATAATCTATTCTTCCTTCAAGCTGTTTTTCAAGCCTGTTAAATATGGAATTTCTTAGGGGAGAAACTAACAAATAAACTGGTACTGATATGGGAATTAATCTTTTATAGGAGTAGTATTTTTGTTAGAAATTTCATGGATGCAAAATCGCGTTGGGGAAAGATATGGGAATCTTTTTTCAAGTAGAATCTAAACTTAACTAGATAGTTCTCCTTAATACTTGAGAATAAATATATTGCAACTCTTCTTAATATTTGAGAAAAGTTGACTTGTTGAACTTTACAAAGATTTGCATGTTTATGAATTATACATGATTTTATGTTCTTGCTAAGATTTCGATTTTTTTTAGCAAAAGAACATTTTCAACTCTTAAGAAAATGAAATGGCAGAGCTCCCACTTTCCTCACAACTTTGGTCCGAGTGATATAAAATGTATAAGTATTCCTTTTATGCATGATTGACCTTGCTTGGTTGCATCTTATCACTACAAAAGTTATTGAGGGTAGTTGAAAGATATACTTACTGAAACATAAGTATGTGTAAGTTTTTTTGGTAAAAGTATAAAAAGTATATCCGGACTAGTGAAAATTGGTTGGTAGTAGTGTATTACTGTGTAGATGTATAGTATTTTGGAAGAAGTATGAAACTCTTCACTTAAGAAAATTATATTCTGCCTCGAAAACACAAATAAGTAATTTTTTTCGGTGACAACTAAAAAACCATTTTCACTTTTAATACTTTTAAGTAAAAAGTATTATGAATGAAGTTGCAAAACAAGGCCATGCCTGAGTGCAGCTTTTAAGTGCTTTACTTAAAAGCTAGAACATAGTTGGTTTACCAGCTTGAAAGATTAGTATTTTTTGGTTTACAGATTAGCATTTTTTGGTTTTTTGACCTGTAAACGCTAGAATCTTGAAGCTGGATGAATGCTGAGTTTTTTCTTAACCTTAAAACTTCAAGGCTTTTCTGCTTATAAATGCAGACTTATTAAATAACATATTAATTTTTAAAAGCGTTAACCTCAGGTACTAAAGGAGATCCCAGGCCAAGTTTTCACCTCACTCGAAACCTCATTCGAAACCTCACAATATCCGAAACCCATTCCGACCGTAGCGAATCCGAAAAATCTGACTCCACAAGGCACAGTCATGAAGCAGTTCTGAGTCGAGACCCAAACAACATGATTTTAAAGCGTTTAGAAAAAGTCAAAACACTCCCTTCGTCTTCGTTTTCCTTTTTCAGCGAGGATTTTTCAGAGAAAGGGCCAGGTTGGCCTCTGCTCCGATCGACGACCCCTTTGACCCCTCGATCAAAAGAAGCTCGGAAAATGTCAGTGGTTAAATGGGTATTGAGTCTGCCAAACAGGTCTCCACCCGATACTCCTCAATCTAGGGCTAGTTTTAGTTCGATCGATATTGAGAATTTGTTCTCCCGTGAGGGGACTTGTTCAGTGGACTCGATAGATACTAATTCCCCAAAGAATATTGAGCTGATAGAGGATTTGGATAAGTTGGTTAGAGCTAATCCGTTTGGATGGAAATGGTTTAGCTACGATGTTATGAAAACATCTACTCTAAGATTTTCTTCAGGTAGTTTTATTAAAAAAAAATCCTCAAAGTTTTCTTACTTGTATTAGACTTGCTTGCGTGCAACTCTTTAGCGCAGATCTTCTGTAAAAGAGGAATGTTTGGTTGATCAACTTAACCGCTAGATGAACCCAGGTCAACCTAAAAAAATGGTTTTATTTGCTTGAAAGTCATGGCAGATAAGCTGCAAATTGATTTTTAGTTACAATTTGCTGTTTGATTTTCTTCAGGTCATTTTATCAAAATATCCAGCTTATTTTTAAAAAAATTCAGCCAAACAAGCCTAAAGTCGAGTTTTTCCCGTTAAAAAATGTTGTTTGTTTTGCAGATAACTTAATTGGTAAAGGAGCAAGTAATCGCGTATACAAGGGCATTCTTCGTCATGGGGAGCCCGTTGCTATTAAAGTCTCCAAATCTACTACGCAATCGAAAAAGGATTTTAATTTGGAGATTGGTATCATGACCTCGATTAAACACAAAAACATCATACCATTACTCGGGGTCTGTATCGAAGATAACGAGCTAATTTCAGTTTATGATTTCCTACATAGAGGAAGCCTAGAAGAAAATTTACATGGTAACATTTTTCCTTTCCAAGCTTTATGCTTATCTTGCTTAAATTATAGTAAGTTTTAGTATACTGCCTTGACTTGATTATCATTTACAAAATCTGGATTCCGTCAGTCATTTAATAAAATGACATAAATACTTTGAACTGTTGTAGTTTATCGTGCAAAAAAGAAAAATAATAATGTGTAAGCTTAACTTAACTGACAGGATGAAATTATTAAGCTAACTTTAAAAAAATGTGTAATAAATCTTTATTTTACCTCTGTCAGGTAGAAAATTGAAACTTTTGTGATTGTAGTGTAATTGATCTTCTTTTTTATATGATCGCCAAACCATGGTATAATGTCTTAGGTGTTATTTTATCTTGTGTGACAGGTAATAATGAAGGAAAAACTTTTTTGTCATCAAAAGTGAGATTCAAGATAGGTATTGGAGTTGCCGAGGCCTTGAATTACCTACACAATGAATGTTCTCGACCAGTTATTCACAGAGATGTCAAGTCTTCTAATATTCTACTATCCAACGAGTTCGAACCACAGGTATTGCAATGGCAAAATATATCAGGCTTAACATATTATAAATGTTCTAGACAACCTACAAAATTAGTAATAGTTTACAAAATTTTAATAAAGAACATTCTTCATCGTCATTTATTAACCGCATTTTCTGTTGTTCTGTTTTAGCTATCGGATTTTGGGTTAGCGATATGGGGCCCTACTAGTTCGTCTTTTTTGACAGACAACGATGTCGCAGGGACATTTGGATATTTAGCTCCCGAGTACTTTATGTATGGCAAAGTTAGCGACAAAGTTGATGTGTACTCGTTTGGTGTAGTTCTTTTAGAACTGTTATCAGGGAGAAAACCTATTAGTTCTGAGCTTGACAAAGGCCGAGAAAGTCTGGTCATGTGGGTAAGGATCATTTCTCTTAATTGATACTTATTATATGTTTTGTCCTACATATTTTCACAGTTTCCTGGGTATGTTTGTTTGCGGTTTTAAAAAGCTGTTCTTTCTGGTTCTGAAATCTATAGTAGGAACCTACAGAAAGTCCTTTTTTGTTAACTTAAAGTTGATTTTGTATGAAAATGAAAAAAATTGTCTAGTGCTTTTGAAAGTTTTATTGTTTCCCTTCCAAAAGAAAAATAAATGGAAACAATTAAAGCGGAGTATAAAATCAGGCACTCTTTTCCGTTTTGTAAAGGCCATTAAGGGCTTCTCTTATTGAACAATATATGCGTGTGAACATTTGCTTGTTTGCTAACATGTCGCACTGCATTCAGCTGGCCTAAAAAATGTACACGGTTTAAATTGATTGAACCTAGCTTATTGCGCAGCCTCAAATAAGCAAGATTATTTTCTTTAAGGCTGCAGTCAAATAAGCCTTAAGTTTCTGTACAAGAATTTAGTCAATTTATTTGTGTTCTCACTTCTCAGATATTTTGGTTTCTGATCTCTTTGGATTCACAAGTAATGGGATAATATCAACGATACTTGTAGAAGCTCTTTCTTTTCCTTGCTATTTCAGTTTTGATTCAGAAAATTTCGGGCACTAACGTAACATCTGTTTTCGGTCTTTATTGAGAGGCTTATATTGATTATGGAAAAAAGCAAAATAGAAATTATTCTTGGGAATTAATTCTCAAACATTTTAAGTTGTTTTCCTGTTTCCAAAATCAGAAAATAATTTTCTAGAGTACCATCTAACCAATTTCAGCGTGGTGTCCATGTTTCGAATAATAAATATTTTTAAGTGATAGGTAGTAAACAG
This sequence comes from Primula vulgaris, assembly GCA_963920805.1. Classification (NCBI taxonomy): domain Eukaryota; kingdom Viridiplantae; phylum Streptophyta; class Magnoliopsida; order Ericales; family Primulaceae; genus Primula; species Primula vulgaris. The sequence continues at coordinate 45,011,510 of OY987212.1, read as the reverse complement.
CATTCCTTTTTTCATCTGTATAATCAATTTCTTTATTATATCCAGTCAAAATCAAAACTTGAAGTTGGAGATTTGAGAAGCATTATTGACTCTAATCTTGAGGACAATATTGACGAAATTGAAATACAAAGAATGGTTCTTGCGGCTAGATTATGTCTCACTAGATCAGCTCGTCTCCGGCCTAAAATGAATCAGGTAAGTCATGTTCAGGTTTTATTCATGCTTATTTTATCATATTCTGCCGTTTACTGTCTTCCCATTACATCAATTTTTTCATCTATCCCCCACTAAAAAAACCATACAAATAAGTCAGATAAAACCGTAAAAGTCATTAGACGACAATGATTATTTGTGGTCCGATTTTCTTTTATCAAACTAAAAAGGATTTGTATATTCATATATTGAATTTCTACCAAGCTAACAGATTTTATTTGATTTTATTATTTAGATATTGAAAATTTTAGAAGGGTCTAGTGACGAATATATTTCGGTGAATTCGCAAAATGAAAACTTCATCGACGAGGAAAATAATGATGACGAAGTTTATCCTGAGTCGTGTGCGGAGTCTCATCTAAGTCTTGCGTTACTCGATGTCGAAGAAGACACGTCACCATCTTTTATTAGCGTTGATCGAAGCAGTAGAAGTTCATGTGAAGGTTATTTGAGAGAGATTTGGAGCAGATCATCAAGCTTGGAATGATTTTCTTCTTTCCAATGAATAATACTAATAATGATGATAGTAATCTGCTTTAGAATAATATTACTATGGTGTGAGTTGAGCTTGCAAAAATAATGGTAGTTTGTATTTGTATTCTTTGAGAATTAGGTTGCGCCCAAAATGTGAGGTGATTAATGTGTAGAATTAGTGTTGTTTTTCCTTTTCCCCATCTGTTGTAATGGTATGATGGAAGAGCATGTATCCTCTGAGATTTTAATGTTGTAATGTGAGGTGATTAAAGTCTTCAAATTTTTTATATTAGTACTTATTTGTACTGTTTATTTTCGACATGTAGCAATTTATGCCCACTTTCTTACTTTTGTCTTTTTAAAATATCATGTAACTTTGGCACTTTGTTAGTCCCGTCACATCTTCCCAGGTTCACTTATAAAGTGATGTAAAACGAATGGCTGAAAGCAATTTAAATGAATGATTAACATACAATAAATGAGAGAGTGGTTAAAAAATCCACACCACTGCCTGTTGGATTTTGGTAATCTTATTAGAGCACTTGCATCCACGTGTGTAAATCACATTGTTTCCTTATTATAATAAATTTGAACCAAAACACTATGCAATTAAACAACCCCACAACTTATAGTTACTTGTTCTCCCACAGGACTCCTGCAACAAGAATTATAATCACACATTTAATATATTTTATTATGTAAGGCTGTGAGACTTACTGAATGTGTTAACTTTGATTATAAACTTTCCTCAAATATAATATATAAATAAGAAATGTTTTGTTTTTATTATATGTAATGATGGAGAGAAAAAATGATCATAAAGAGGATAAAATATTTATTTATTTTTAAATCTTATTAAACAGAATCAAGTGATTTCACACATATGCCCATTAAGAAGACTATTTTTAGCGGGTTCTAAAATATATGTTTGGTTATGATAGTTATGTTAAAATAAGGAGATTGATACGAATATAAGGTTAAATTGTTACCCTAAATTTGTAAACTTGTGTTAGTTTAAGTAAAAAGTGCAGGGTAATTAATGCAATTGCTCTTAGTTTTTCACATTCTCAATAGAAAGATAATGTTGATATTTCGGATTTTTTTCCTGTTAAATGTAACAAATAAAGAAAAGGACAAAAAATATCGTACTAAAAAATGCCATTACACATGAAAACATTTTTATAAGATATTTAATTTACAAAAAATACACAAGAATACAGAGAAAACATTTTTAACCGGGATCAATCTTTACTATCAAATAAAATGCGACCAACTATTTCATGCGACTTTCTCAAGATTGGATTTGGACCTGAACAGTTGGAGAAATTTTTAGGTGTTACAACCCTTATTCGGAAAAAGTGTAGTGTACTATCAGTGATTAATGATTTAGGTATTGCACTACCACTTTTAACAATTGACGTACTGAACTACGAAATTTCGTCTAATTAAGGGACTAACGGAACAAATCGACGAAATTGCAGTCGCTATATCTCACAGATAATCTATTTTTTTACGGATGTTGACAAAATTGCACTCAGCATGTGATAGTCAATAGAACGCGAGTGACATTTTATTATTTTGTTTAAAGATAGACCCTCAATTGTGACAAATTTTATATATTAGTAACTCAATTATTAAAATCGGTAGTGTAGTATATAAATGGTTAAAAATAATGATAGAGTGCACTAAACGTTTTTTTTTCTCCTTTATTCTAATGTTGTTGTCAAATCTCAATCTCAAATCTTTGACAATGGAGGATAATTATTAAAACCTAGAAGGCTATAAATATTCTATGTCAAACAATCATGGCCACGCTCATCCTAGGAAGCAACACTACTTATATAGTTAGATGGTCAATTTGCAAGACTTCAATTTTAGTATAACATTTAACTCCAAGTATCTTTATGTTGTTATGGTTGTTAATAAACCGAGTTATTCATAAAAAAAACTCATATTCGACTCGCTAACACACACACAATCAATAAATACACCTCATATATATAAAAAAAAATAAAAAAATTTACGAGCCGAACTTAACGAGTTTGGATCAAATCATTAAAGTTTAACGAGCTTTCAAATAATTCACGAACTGAATTCCACCTTGTTTCTTCAAGCTCATCACGAGCCCAAACTCAAGCTAGATCAGACATTTTGAGCAAACCAATCGAGTCTAAACCTGCCAAAACTCGGCTCGGCCTAGGTACACCCGTATCGTTCGCCTAGCCATCATAAAAAATTCATGGACATAAACCTAAGTACTACTATTACAAAAAAGTTATGGACATAATAGCTAATATTATTGAAACAATTGTCGCCATAATTAATTGTTGGTCCGTAGGAGTCTAAACCTTAGAGGGGGGGTGAATAAGGTTTTCGTACGTTTTTCGCGGAATTAAATCTATGGGTATTTAACTAAGTTAATTAGTAGATTTTATAACCTAAACTTTTTCGTTACCAAATTAACGCTAAATAATATAAACAAGCAATAAATATAAGCGATAAATAAATACGTAAAGTAAAAGTTTAGGGAAAGAAATAACGCAAGATTTATAGAGGTTCGGCAAACCGCGCCTACGTCCTCTCCTCGGTATTTTCACTACCGAGTGTTTCACTAAAAATCTTCGTTTCAAGGTTACACCTTAACGAGCTTAATCAACCGATTACGCTCCCCCTCACTATATGAGTATCCCGAATAAATGACCTAGAGCTTTTAAGCTACACTTGCTTAAAAGCCTCTACCCAATTCACTCGCTCACTAATGAGTTTATAAAAATACTCTTTTACAAGTTTTGATTTCGAATCACTCACTAAAAATTATCTCGATGTTTATACGATTACAATGAGAATATACTCGAGAATATTTTTGATTACAAGTGAGAAATGAGTAGTATAAGCTTGAAGGATTTCTTAGTAAGAATTGCTTAAAAGTTGTGAAAGCTTGGATGAGCTTCTTCAAAGTGTTTTGGGGCTTTTATAGAGTCACAAAGGTGCAGCAATAAATTTCAGACCGTTGCTGGTTGGTGAGTTCATTCAATGCTGTTTTTGCAGCAGTTCGCCCCATTTTCAGGAATAGCTTAAAAGCTGGATTTTGAAATTCTACAGAAACGATCGGTCGTTTCTGAAAAACGATCGGTCGTTTTTCAATTGGACTTACTGGACAAAATGTGCACTGAAACGATCGGTCGTTTCAGATTAATGATCGGTCGTTTTTGCTGAGTGCTCACTGGAAGAAATCATCAATAAAACGATCGGTCGTTTTATTATGGCGATCGGTCGTTTTTGTCCTATGCTCACTGGAAGGATTTTTTGCATTCATGATCGATCGTTTAGGGTTGATCAGTCGTTTTTTGTTGTTCTGGGTTATATTCGGTTTTCTCGACAAACTTCGAAACCCCGTAACTAATTCGTTCCAACTCCGATTTAGGTTCCGCTTGAACCAATGGCTTCGTAATTACGCATTCAATCATTTAGACCCTTTAACACACTCGATAAATGATTAGTACGCAAAACGAGCTTTTATCATGTTTTACAAATATTGTTATCATCAAAATAATCGATTAGAAGAAACTACGTTCAACAATCTCTCCCTTTTTGATGATGACAAAATATTGACTTCAACATACTATAAGCTCTTTTTGTTTAAACAAGTATAATCGAAATGTTTAGATGACGCTTTACTTGGATGAAAGTTTTTAGAGAAAAAGCAAGTAAATGTCATAACATCCGATTTTAAAACGACGTAAAAACAAGCTAAACGATTAGGGATAATGAAGATCGATATGCAAGCGAAAATTTGGCCATAGTTTTGCCTAAAAAAGGTCAAACGCCACAAATAAAAATCAATGTATATAACCCAATCAACTATCAATCTAAGTGCGCCAAAAGCAATAATATCAAAATAAGATATAAACGCATATTTAAAATTGCAATCACACAATGCCATCTCAACAAGAGCAATATAGGAAGAAACGCATCATAATAACCAAGTAAAACCGTTTCCTACTTATTACATCAAAAACAACTTGTTCAACTCAAAGGAAATAGAAATACAATGCAAAGAGAAAAACAATAGAGAGGTATTTCTCCCCCTTTGACATCATCAAAAAACATGAAAAAATATCCGCCTAGTCGCGGTGGGAAGTCGCATCATCTTCGTCGTCGTCGTCGTCATTGGGAAAGAATTCATGAAATTGTGCCCTTTGCTCGGCGCTTTCACGATCAAGTCGGTCTAGCTCTTCTTGTCCCGGGTTCAAAAATCGAAACATGCGACGAGTCGTTTGCGCATTATGGTATTGGTTGATGTAGAGAGAGTCGTAGAACTTGTCGGAGCGCGGGATACGAGAAGAAGATCCTACTTGAGCTTTTCCTTGTCGTCGAGAGGGACGAGAGGATGTAGGGATATCGACGGGGGGAATGGAATCGGAGGATATAGCGACGTCCTCATTAGAAGCACGCGGTGTGGCCTTGGGGCCGACATACTCTTCCTCTTCGGGTGAAAGAGGGGTATAGCCGGGGCCGGACACCCGTTTGCCGGACCAAGTTATGGACTTGTCGGCATTATGGAATTTGATGGACATTTGAGAAAGGTAGGAAGTATCCCAAACATGTTTGTCCTTATTCTTGAACAACGTTCCACCGGGAACGAGATTAAGGTCCTTTAAGATGGCCGAAATCAAGGCACCGTAAGGTAGCCCATTCTTGGATTTCGTTTTGAGCGAATCCATCTTAAGGAATATGAGAGTCGCGAAGTCAATCTTGACTTGGCGATGGATGCAACCTAAGAGAAAGATGTACTCATTCGTAACATCGGTGAAATTTGAGGCATGAGGTAGGACGATATGAGATAGAATATGGTAGGCCATTTTATATTTGAAAAGAAGGCCATGAGCCTTGTTGGAGCGATTATTATGGAGGGGATGAAAAATTTCATCTTTGAGATCGTTAAAGTGATCGATCTCGAGAAATTCACACATTTCTTCATTGGACTCATAAATGCCATCGTTTCCTAGGCGTAATAAATTTCGTAGACGATCTAAACCGTAAACGAAAGGTTGTCCGTTAAATGATGAACGCAAGCGAAGTGCGCCATCATCCCTATCAAGAGCGAGGTTGTAATAGAATTCATAAACATTTTCGATGAAAAATGGCTCTTTGAGGGTTAGAATGGTTTCGAGATTTTGAAAGCTTAGGCTTTGCATAACAAATGGAAAGCGTTCCGTGAATAGAGACATATTGAGAGTAAAATTTGACAATATACCTCTTTTGGCTATAGTAGCCGGATAGAGAGGCGGAAGAGGGCCGGAAGAGGCACCGGGGCCCGATGGTGGAGCGGTGGAGGAAGAGCCGGTTCGGCGACCGCGAGGAACACGGGGGCGAGGGGACGGAGGCACGTAGGCGTCGTCATTTTCATCCACGAGGTGTGATGTGGCTTTCTTGGTACGAACCATCGTTGATTGAAAAAGGTTTTTTTTTTTTTTAAGAAACGGATTTAATCGATAATCGATTATACGGACAATAGGAGGAATTTGGTGATATTTTTATAGAAAGTAAGGGATTTTTGTAAAATATTGATGGAGAGGGAGGCGAATTTTGGAAGAGAGGGTTGATTATGTTTTGGAATGAATTGAAAATTAGGGTTTGAAAAAGTTTAAACGCTGACAATCACAAAAACGATCGGTCGTTTTTGTGTTACGATCGATCGAAAAAGATCTGAATTCTTCCAGAGAGTAAGACTAAAAAACGATCGGTCGTTTTGTGGAACGATCGGTCGTCTGTAGCAAAACGATCGGTCGTTTTATCTGACGATCGATCGACTGTAAATGAGGTACAGAACAGAAAATTTTGGCACATTTCGACACAGATTTGGCAAGAAACAATAGCAAAAATACTGAAATATATGAAATTAGTCAAATATATGTATATTTCACACATCAAACATGCCTAACTCTCGTCGAATAAAGCAAAATTGTTCCTCATTAAGGGGTTTTGTGAAAATATCGGCTAATTGCCTATCCGTACTTATATATTCAAGAGTAATATCCCCTTTTTGGACATGATCCCGTAAAAAGTGATGACGTAAATTAATATGTTTAGTGCGAGAGTGTTGGATCGGATTTTTCGAAAGGTTTATAGCACTAGTATTATCACACAATATAGGTACACTATTAAAAGATAATTCAAAGTCGTTTAGTTGTTGACGCATCCAAAGGATTTGTGCGCAACAACTACCCGCGGCGACGTATTCCGCCTCCGCCGTGGAAAGCGCAACCGAGTTTTGTTTCTTGCTATGCCAAGAAACTAAAGCATTTCCTAAGAAATGGCAAGTGCCACTAGTACTCTTTCTATCTAATCGACAACCGGCAAAGTCGGCGTCGGAATAGCCAAGCAATTCGAAAGAAGTATCATGAGGATAAAACAATCCTAAATTGCAAGTACCTACAAGATATCTAAAAATGCGCTTAACGGCTATAACATGCGATTCCTTAGGGCAAGATTGATACCTAGCACACAAGCAAACACTAAACATGATATCGGGTCTACTTGCGGTTAAATATAAGAGGGATCCAATCATACCTCTATAAAGCTTTTGATCCACGCTTTTGCCCGATTCATCCTTGTCTAATTTTGTTGCCGGACTCATCGGAGTTCCTAGCGGCTTTGCATCGCTCATGTTGAATCGTTTGAGCAAGTCCCTCGTGTATTTGGCTTGATTGACGAAAATCCCGTCCTTTGTTTGTTTGATTTGTAATCCAAGAAAGTATGTGAGTTCACCCATCATGCTCATCTCGAATTCACCTTGCATACACTTAGAAAACTCCTCGCACATGCGAGCATTAGTAGCACCGAATATAATATCATCAACATAAATTTGAATTAAAAGCATATCTTTTCCATCCTTTTTAATAAAAAGAGTAGTGTCTAAAGTACCACGAGAAAAACCCTTTTTGATCAAAAATTTACTAAGTCTTTCATACCAAGCCCGGGGTGCTTGTTTTAAACCATAAAGTGCTTTTCGAAGTTTGTACACATGATTAGGAAACTCGTGATTTTCAAAACCGGGTGGTTGTTTTACATAAACTTCCTCATTAATAAAGCCGTTTAAAAATGCACTTTTAACATCCATTTGAAACAATTTAAAACGTTTAAAAGAGGCATAAGCAAGCAACATTCTAATGGCTTCTAGTCTTGCTACGGGTGCGTAAGTTTCATCGAAATCGATGCCCTCTTCTTGATTATACCCTTGAGCTACTAGTCTAGCCTTATTTCTAATAACTACCCCGGATTCATCCATCTTATTACGAAATATCCATTTCGTACCTATAATGGTTTTCTCACGCGGTCTAGGTACTAAGGTCCATACGTTACTACGCTCGAATTGATTTAATTCGTCATGCATAGCTAATACCCAACTCTCATCGAGTTCCGCTTCATGAATGTTCTTGGGCTCTAATTGAGACAAGAATGCAAAATGATTAACTATATTTCTTAAAGAAGAACGTGTATGCACTCTTTCTCCCGGGTTACCCAAAATTAAATCTTGCGGATGGTGATTGGCATATCGCCATTCTTGAGGCAAATCCTCATGAATGTGTACACTAGATTCTAAGTCCTTTTGAAGTACATCTATAGTGACTTCATCAACTACGGGTTCAACCTCTATTCTAGGCGTAGACTCTAAGCTAGATGCAACAAGATTGGAAGAAGATGCATTATGAAAAATATCATCATTAATATTATGAACAATTAAAGGCTTATCAATCGTCGGCAAATTCTCATCAAACGAGACATGTACCGACTCTTCCACCAATAAAGTTCTTTTATTAAAAATACGATAAGCTTTACTCGATATAGCATATCCAACGAAAATTCCTTCGTCGGACTTAGCATCGAATTTTCCTAGATTATCCTTACCATTATTATGAACATAGCATTTACAACCAAATGCACGTAAATGAGAAATATTGGGCTTTCGCTCATTCCATAATTCGTAAGGTGTCTTTTTTAATATGGGCCTAATTAAGGCTCTATTTAAAATATAACAAGCGGAATTTACGGCTTCGGCCCAAAAATACTTTGGCAAATTATTTTCGCAAAGCATGGTCCGTGCCATTTCCTCTAGGGTTCTATTCTTCCTCTCAACTACCCCATTTTGTTGGGGCGTACGAGGGGCCGAAAAATTATGATCAATACCATTTTCATCACAATAAGTTTGAAATGGAGTATTCTCAAATTCCTTACCATGATCGGTTCGGATACTTTTGATCATATAACCCTTTCGTGTTTGGAGCTTTTTGCAAATAATAGAGAATTCTCTAAATGCTTCATGCTTATGAGTTAAAAACAAGACCCACGTAAAGCGACTAAAATCGTCAACCATTACGAAAGCATATGCACGCCCGCCAAGACTAAGTGTCCGGGAGGGGCCAACTAAGTCCATATGAATGAGCTCCAAACAACGAGTAGTAGATATAATATTTTTAGACTTAAAAGAAATCTTTGTTTGTTTGCCTAATTGGCAAGCGTGACAAAGTTTGTCCTTTATATAAGGAGTTTTTGGTAAACCTATTACCAAATCTTTACTAGAAAGTTTAGCAAGTAAATCAAGACTTGCATGACCAAGTCGTCTATGCCACAACCAACCATTGTCGTTGATAGTAACAAGACATTTGACTTCCTCATCCACCGAACTATTCAAATCAATCATATAGACATTATTTTGTCTTTGACCCATAAGAATAGTTTTATTATCCGAAATACAATGAATAATGCAATGCGATTTTTCAAAAATGACTTTGTGACCCAAATCACAAAGTTGACTAATACTAAGCAAGTTATGTTTAAGACCATCAACAAGCAATACATTATCAATAACGACATTAGATGGTTTAGAGATACTACCAATACCGATGATTTTGCCCTTGCGATTATCCCCGAAGGTCACAAAGCCTCCGTCTTTAGGTGCAAGAGTGGTGAATTTTGTTTTGTCTCCCGTCATATGTCTTGAGCATCCACTATCTAGGAACCACTTGTCCTCGTTGATTTTTGATCTCAAGCATACCTACAAGACAAAACGATCATTGGTACCCTAATCCATTTTTGGGTCCTTGAGGGTTAGAGTCTCGACCCTTTGGAATCCAAACCAAATCATTTCTACTTACTTTATACCTATTAGGGCAATATATATAATCCTCATAGTGGTCACTACGGTTGCAAGTAATACATTTTATATGCGAGATAGGTTTAACAAAACGATTATAAACTAGGTTCCTTTTATATGAATTGTTCTTACGGGAGTAACTTGGGGTTCTATTTTCACTTTTCTCCACTTGTTTGGTGAATAGATTTTTATGCTTAGACGCTAAGAGAGGGTTGTATCCTACACCGGTTTTATCATACGCGCCTTGTTGAGAAGCTAATATAGTGCTTAGCATTTTACTACCTTTAGTGAACTTAGAGAGAGTGAGTTCGGCTCTATCCGCCTTTTCTTTACAAGAACTTAGGTCTTTAACTAACCTATCATTTTCTAAGGTAAGTTCGGCATTTTTAGACGTGAGTGAGTCATTTGTTATAGCTAAGTTCTCTAGTTCGTCTTGTAAAGTAATTAACAATTTTCTAAAGGATTTGTTTTTACCTCTAGCTTTTTCTAAGGATTCTAACATATCATTTATATCAATTTCATCATCACTAGAAATAGAAGAGTTAGAGGAGTGAAAGCTTACATCCTCGGTATCGTTGTCTCTAGCCATGAGACATAGGTTTGCGACTTCTTCATTGTCGCTATCGGAGCTATCATCATCGCTCCCCCATGCGGCCAAGAATGCCTTCTTGTTTTCCCTTTTCTTTACGAACTTGTCCTTTTTCTTCAAGGGACATTCGTTTTGCATGTGGCCGGGTTTGTGACATTTGTAGCAAATGATTTCGTCCTTTTTGCTAGATTTTTCGGAAGTCTCTTCCTTATATTCCTTTTTCCGAAATCGTTGTCCACCCTTCTTTTTCCAACTTAGGAATTTGTTGTAGCGTTTGGCAAAGAGAGCCATCTCATCATCCTCACTAGATGAATCATTTTCGCTATCGTCATTTGTTGTGCATTTGAAAGCAATGCCTTTCTTCTTTTTCGAGTCATCCTCATGCTTGCGAGTCGTCATGTCGAGTTCATGAGTGCTTAGGGATCCAATGAGGTTATCGAGAGAGAGAGTGTTCATGTCCTTGGCCTCTTGTATGGCCGTCACTTTAGATTCCCACTTCCTTGGAAGACTTCGAAGGATTTTCGTCACCATCTCCTTGCTCGAGTATACCTTTTCAAGTCTTTTAAGATCATTAGTAATCTTAGTAAAACGAGTGAACATAGAAGCAATAGACTCGTCATCATCGACTTTAAATAATTCATAATCATGAATAAGCATGCTAATTTTAGAGTCCTTAACTTGACTAGTTCCTTCGTGCATAATAGCTAGCTTATCCCACATTTGCTTAGCGGTGTCACAACCGGAAATTTTATCGTATTCACTAGGCGAGAGCGCACAAGTGATGGAAGTCATAGCCCTACAATTTAGGGAAAACGCAAGGCGTTCATCGGAATCTAGTTCCTCTACAAGTTTATCTTCGCCATTTCTCCTAGGCGTTCTATAGCCTTTGCTAATACTTATCCATTGGTCTATTTCAAACCCACAAAGGAAATTTTTCATAAGGTCTCTCCAGTAGGGATAGTTAGTGCCGTCAAAGAATGGGGGCCTAGTTATGGATTTAGAGTCGGCGTATGAAGACATAGCGGATCTTTAAACTATAAAATCGTTAGATTTATGTGAATAAAATAGCTAAGCTCTGATACCAATTGTTGGTCCGTAGGAGTCTAAACCTTAGAGGGGGGGTGAATAAGGTTTTCGTACGTTTTTCGCGGAATTAAATCTATGGGTATTTAACTAAGTTAATTAGTAGATTTTATAACCTAAACTTTTTCGTTACCAAATTAACGCTAAATAATATAAACAAGCAATAAATATAAGCGATAAATAAATACGTAAAGTAAAAGTTTAGGGAAAGAAATAACGCAAGATTTATAGAGGTTCGGCAAACCGCGCCTACGTCCTCTCCTCGGTATTTTCACTACCGAGTGTTTCACTAAAAATCTTCGTTTCAAGGTTACACCTTAACGAGCTTAATCAACCGATTACGCTCCCCCTCACTATATGAGTATCCCGAATAAATGACCTAGAGCTTTTAAGCTACACTTGCTTAAAAGCCTCTACCCAATTCACTCGCTCACTAATGAGTTTATAAAAATACTCTTTTACAAGTTTTGATTTCGAATCACTCACTAAAAATTATCTCGATGTTTATACGATTACAATGAGAATATACTCGAGAATATTTTTGATTACAAGTGAGAAATGAGTAGTATAAGCTTGAAGGATTTCTTAGTAAGAATTGCTTAAAAGTTGTGAAAGCTTGGATGAGCTTCTTCAAAGTGTTTTGGGGCTTTTATAGAGTCACAAAGGTGCAGCAATAAATTTCAGACCGTTGCTGGTTGGTGAGTTCATTCAATGCTGTTTTTGCAGCAGTTCGCCCCATTTTCAGGAATAGCTTAAAAGCTGGATTTTGAAATTCTACAGAAACGATCGGTCGTTTCTGAAAAACGATCGGTCGTTTTTCAATTGGACTTACTGGACAAAATGTGCACTGAAACGATCGGTCGTTTCAGATTAATGATCGGTCGTTTTTGCTGAGTGCTCACTGGAAGAAATCATCAATAAAACGATCGGTCGTTTTATTATGGCGATCGGTCGTTTTTGTCCTATGCTCACTGGAAGGATTTTTTGCATTCATGATCGATCGTTTAGGGTTGATCAGTCGTTTTTTGTTGTTCTGGGTTATATTCGGTTTTCTCGACAAACTTCGAAACCCCGTAACTAATTCGTTCCAACTCCGATTTAGGTTCCGCTTGAACCAATGGCTTCGTAATTACGCATTCAATCATTTAGACCCTTTAACACACTCGATAAATGATTAGTACGCAAAACGAGCTTTTATCATGTTTTACAAATATTGTTATCATCAAAATAATCGATTAGAAGAAACTACGTTCAACATTAATGAACCCTAATTGATGGAGTAGTATTAAATTAATCGATAAATATAGTACTAAATTAACTTTAATATAAATTTTGATTAAAAAACAAAAAAAAACCCTCCCTCTGTATCTCTCTTAAAGCATCAGCACCAATTACCTCACACTTTTCCTCATATTTAACTTAATTAACATCACTTTTCTATTTTTAGAGTAACAGTTTAACTTTATACATTTTTCAGCTTTCATATTAAATTTATTATCATAACTAAATATTATTATATTTTAATATACTTTTATCAATTTTTTTCGACCCAAATTAATTTAATAGAACAATCACATTAAATAACTTACAAGTTTTCTCGTATTTAAAATAAAAAAGTACACTTTTACAACTTATAAATAAACGTTTTGGTTTATACAAATTATTAGTTTTTTTTATCAAATTTTCTATCAAAATTATACAACTCAAATTTTTTTTTTATTAATTTATATGTGAAAAGTACAAATAAATAAAAAATAATAAAAAAAATAAGACAAATAAATCATTATTTGATATTTGACTATCAATTTGAGTTTATCTACAACGTAAATTTAAGATATGGGAAATCATCTTCTGTAATTTGATTGCACTTCTCTTATATAATCTAAATCACTGTATCAATGGAATCAACGGCTCCTCTGTTTCGCCCCTTTCTATAAATTCACTATTTCGTCTCTCTCTCTCTCTCTCTCTCTATATATATATATATATATATATTTCTATCTCTTAACCGCTTCTCCGTAACTAAGGATTTTACTGATTCGAATTACCGCTCAATTCATTGGGTAAGTTCTTAAATGCTAATACTATATTTTATTGAATTTCCTTTTATTTGTAATTTATTTGATTATATGTTCTGTTTTTATGCGAAAATTAGGGTTTTCTAAGAACCGGTATCTGTCTGATCATCAATTATCAATGAGAATTTGTTTATTTAGTTGTTTATCGTGCATTTTAGACACTGTTATTAGATTTATGAATTGTTTGTATTTATTGATTAATTCTTTAATTCTTTGGGTTTGTGTTATGTTTCTAGTTTTTAATACTCTGTTTTTTTTTTTTTGTAAAATTTTGGAAGTTCCTTTTTAATTTGAATGCATGCAATAATTGGAAATACTGCTATTGCAATTAAGTGATTTTGTTTATTTATTATAGCATTACAAAGGTTGTGATTCTGCTAGCTTTTACAGGTGCAGTTTAATATTGTGGCTTATTTTGTAAAAAAGATTAGGCTAATTTTTATTTATTTTTTAAAAGCTGGACTGTATTTTTCTAATCAGATTGCGAATTTGGTTTTAAGTGAGATAAGTTCAGCTTTATTTTTTCCAAGCGATAAAACCTAGCTTTTTTTGCTTAAGTACAAAAAAAACTGTAGTTATTTTATCTACTACAGTATTCAAAAGTTTTCACCTTTATGAGCTATATGAGTTTTGTGATTATCAGATATGCACGTAAGGACGTTTACGTATGTATATAAAGAATACTGCTTGAACTGGCATTTAATTTATGAATCACGAGGCTGTTGTGAGCAAACATCTTACTATATTAGGACCCTTGACTAAACGAGACGAAAATCAAACCCTAGCAAGTGTTTATCATCTGAGTTGCAATTGCTTGATCATTTGCTGTTTCTAGGGTTCAAAAATCTACTACCGTTGCTAATTTAGGATCTTAGCTTGGTTAGACCCTAGCTGATTGTTTGAGTTCCATAATTAAAATATAGTTCAGCTCTTTCTGTGACAAAAATTAATGGGCCTAGAGACAAGGTGTTAACTAAAATTGCAAGTATTATAATGTAATTGAGCGAAAGAAATGTGGCATTACTAGGGACCTACTATAATGAGCCCTTTAACCAATCCGTAACCTTGCTGGTTCATGAAATGAATAGGCCGATGAAGGTCTTATGATGCTTGTTTATTTGGTTGACTTTTTTTTTTTGGTTGGTATCGAGTAGTATGCTTTTGGGTACTTGTTTAACTATTAAAAAATAGTTGGGTGTTTGGTGCAACAGCCAAATGTATATTTAAAACACAATTACGCACCTAGTCCACACCAAGAATCAAGTACTTCATCACTACCGGTATAGAAAGTATACTTTGTTCACTTTTCAGCGAACACACTTATAATTTCTTATAAGTAGTATCCTAGAAGGCTTGGATTTTAACATCAAAGGAAAGAGTAAAATTATACTTGCTAGATACAACCAAAGAAGCCGTTGTGTTGTAATTGCTTGAGCAGCTTATAATCAGTTCGGTCATTGAGATGAAATCTCAAAATTGCAAGAACCTTAGCTAGTTTAGGTGATGCTCGTACTTTAACTTTTTGTTGTTTTAGTTAATCTGCGAAGATGAATGACGATGGGGAAGTTGATTTCTCGAACCAGGAGATGTTCCCAAATTCAAACATGGAACTGCCAAACAGCTGTTCAATGGACAGCATTTTTGATGATATCCTAAACGACACGCATGCATGTACTCATACGCACACTTGCAACCCCTCGGGCCCTGATTACTCACATACACACACTTGTTTACACATACATACGAAATTTGTCCCCGAACCAAATGATGACGAAGACAAGGTCTCAAATGATGACTCAGCAGAGTCAAACAAATCGAAGAAACGTCCGGTTGGTAACCGCGAAGCTGTGCGTAAGTATCGCCAGAAAAAGAAAGCACAAACTGCCTCTTTAGAGGATGAGGTGGCGTAACGATACTACTTTTCAATATCAAACCGAGCATGAAAATTAAGAAAGATTAGTAATTGTTTATGGGGTAGATTTCCTGATTAAATTCTCAAATGAAAGAAAATTGCAACGATAATACTCCTTCCTTTTCTTTTTTGTTTGTCCATTATTCCTTTTCGCCTTTTAGGAAGTGCAAATCATTTGTCCATGTTTGAAAAGTCAAACCTAAGAAATGAACAATTTTACAATTTGTTTTAGTATGAGCAATGTTAAAATCAAAATCGAAAATTACTTATAAACAGAACCCAATCAGGGGTATAATGGATAATTTAACACCCAGATAAAGCATTTAGTTTGATATGTAAGAAATTATGTTTTCAAAAATTACAAACCAAATGGAACGGAGGGAGTAAGATAGCTCCCACTTCCACTTAAGAAATCATTTTTTTCCATTGTTAACTCTAACTTCAACTCTCAAATTGTTCCATCCTTTTGAAACTATGCCAGTTCTCTTTTTTTCTTCTTTATATTCCGAAACCTCCCCTTGAGTCACTTTCCCCAGAATCGCACCCATATTTTTCGCATTTAACCCTCTTCTTTTTCTAGTAATTCATAATGATCTCATTTAAGCCATTTATATTACAGGTGGCAAGATTGAAGGCCGAGAATCAAGAACTAATGAGAAGTTTACGTGATCAAAATGCATTAGAGGCTGAGATTGTGAGGCTTAAGTGCCTACTTGTTGATATTCGAGGCAGATTAGATGGAGAGATTGGAAATTTTCCTTATCAAAAGCCTGCTAAGAACGTTAACAATATGTATACAAACATGGGTAATCAGAATCTAGGCGGCGGTTATGTAATGAATCCGTGTAATTTCCAATGTGATGACCGGGTTTATTGCAAAAGTGGAGAAACTGCGACGGTGATGAATGGTAATGGAGTTGATGGTTGTGATTTTGAGAATTTGCAGTGTTTTGGGAACCAGAATGCAGGGTGTGGGGTCAACAATGGAGACCCTGTAGTCAAGCCTCCTGTATCAAACAAGAGAAAGGGTAAAGAAATATTGCTATTTTTTTTTCTGAGTTAATTATTTCCATGTTATGCTTATAACAATCTTTTGACACGGTTCGTATCTGTAGCCTCTACTGCAAGCTTTAAAACCATTGAAGTATTTAGTTATCCATTAATATTTTTTTGAAGTTTCTGGAATAAGTCAACTGTAACGAAACCGGTAGTCTAATTCAAACTTAAGAAACTTTATGCACTCATAGTGGAAGATGTCCTTAGTTGATTCATTTCATATTATAAGATTTCCTTGTGTTGCAGCACCGGATTGAAAGCCTGAACTGGACGTCCTTTTTCAATGCACTTTTTGTTGTTTTTTTCTTTTTTAAAGATCTGTTTTAAAAGAATTGCTACAAAATGCCTAAAGCTCGCTTCATTGTAAAGATGAAAAACAGTGGTTACATTTTACTGAAAAAAGAAGCTCTAAGCTTACACCTTTACGCTTTGAATAGCTGTTCTCTTTGCAATCCAAAGCTTAAAATCTCAATCTTTGCTTTTTCTGAAAACCGTAACAGTTGAAAAATGACGGAACATGTATATCATAAGCTTTTTTATGACCTTCAACAATTGTGTTTTTTTATTGAATTTCACTGATAAACTTCGGAGGTTATAATAAATATTTTTGCATGATTATATGAAGTTAGTATTTTGTTGCTCTTAAGTTTTGACTTTGTGAATGTAAACTATTCAGTGCCGATTCAGCTATACAGTTATTTTTGGATAATTAAATTAACTTTATGCAAATACACGCTTTACACATCGATCCTTGTACTATAGTGAAACCATTGCAAAAAGCATTAGCTATGCTTGTGCCTTTTAAACTTTGCTCATAAGCCAATGAACGTGAGTGTTTTGACTATTCTTCTTTATCTATTTCAGGCAAACGTGCAACAATAGCTTCTTGAGCCCCTTGTCGGATATAATTTGTTATCAATATTTCATTGCGCCTCTCAATAATGGTTTTGCTTCGTTCGGCCTGTCCTGCCCCGGCTCTTTTGGTTTGTTATTTTTTTTTTATCTCTTGAGCTGAGCGTAATCTGCGTTTTAAATATCTATGGTTCACTTGGTGATGTTTAGGATGTTTTGCAACTCAAGACTTTGAAATAGCATTAATTTTCTGTAAAGTAATGAACGTTGTAAACTAAGCTACTTGGCTATATTTTGATTATATGAAGCTGCTGTTACTTTTCCTATATGGAGCTGCTATTGCTTTTCTACTCATTGTTAATTATCCCTTGGCATTTTTTTTATATCTCTAGACCATTCTTTTTCTCCGTTGGTAGAGTATATGCCAGTACAATTTCAATATTCATATAGGTCTCATCGTGTCTTTGACTTTTGGATGGGAGTATCTTAGCATCCCCTTTAGAAAGTGTTATGTCCTTAATTATAAAATAAAGGGGAAATACTGGTTTAGTACATTTTTAACAACTTAATTATCATAAAAACTTGGTTCAAATCTTATTTAAAGATAAGTACATAGCATCAAAAATAACCCCATATTACCCCTAAGTTATTCTAAGCATCCTAAAATTTAGCATCTTATCTGCCGTTAAAGTTTTAAAATAACAATCCATTATTTTCTTCTCCCTCATTATCCGGTCCATGTTTCTATCTCTCCATCGTATGATACGTATAGTCTTTCTTTTCTCCGTTTCTCCATCTTCTGTTTTTTTTTCTCTAGTTTATTAAGTTCTGTTTAGTTTAATGTTCTTGATTTTAATTTTATCTTTAATTGATGTTTATAATATTTTGATTGATGTTATTTTCAATTTTTGGATCTCTATGCCATTTACATAGTTGGTTTAATTGATGTTTTAAATATTTCGTTTGACACATTTAAATATGTGTATGTCTTTATTTTTTGGTGCTATTAGTTGCTTCATATCTTTATTTTTGGTGATGTTAGTTGCTCTTCATTTTCATGTTACGGTGGTTGGACGTTTAGTTTGATGATTGATACTATTTCAGCGCTATAATGTTTAATGCTCCATGATGCTATAATGTTTAATGCTCCATTATGCCATGTATTCTCACTCATTAATGATTTGTGTTGCTCCGTGTTTATTCATATCGTTTCTATTTTAATTGTAGTTTTTAGTATCTGGGTGTTTGATTTTTAGATTTTAATTGTAGTTTTTAGTATCTGGGTGTTTGATTTTTAGTAACTGAGTTTTACTCTTTTTATGCTATATATTGCTAAAAAATACTATAATATTTTTTCCATTGATGCTAAATGATGCTCCCTTTTCGTTCTTAATTTTTTTTATTTGTTTGTTTAATTCTCTATGATGTTATGTATTGCTCTAAATGCTCTAATATTTTTTTCATTTATTTTATATAATGTTCCTTTATCATTATTCTTGACTTTTTATTTGTTTATTTGATTCTCTATGATGTTATATGTTTTTTTTTTTTTGTAAATTTAAAATTTCTCTCTATATTTTTCTTTATAAGTCTTTTATCTTTTTTTATATGTTTTTTTTAATATTATTATTGTGTGATCTTAAAAAAAATAAGAGTAGTTAATTCGAATATGAAAACTCCAATATTTATGGAGAAAAGAGAATATGAGAGATTTAGGAGTAGGATTATTTTCGTATTTGCTAAATTAAAATGTATCTAATTTTAAATAAGAAACACAATTTTGCCTTTTCCAACATTAAGATGATAGCATGTACTAAACATAGATTTACTTTAAAATAAAAACATTACGGTGCTTAAACAAATACGTGAAATTTTAGTAATTTACTCTATGTATTAGACATAGTAGTACATTTGGATATATACGGTTTACATAACTTGTACTCAGAATAGAGCCTCGATGCTAGCTTTCTTTACAACTCCACATACTGGACAAGTGCCCAACATTCCTACACAAAATTTGCAGCAACAGATATGCCTACATGGAAACAAAATGACCCTGGAGATTCGAAATCCGCAGCATTTGCAAATACTTTCACCACTTGTTTTTACCGAGTTTACAT